>CM076584.1:1366209199-1366365519 GCA_034641835.2 Pinus albicaulis
GAATCGTTAGCCTCCTATACCAATAGGTTTCATCTTTCATGATTGTCTTAATTGAATTATGGAATATGTTCAAACCTTCTTACTTGAGCAAAGGTGTTCCATATTCTTAAAAACCAAAAAATCAAAAAATTTAAAAAATGTAAAGAGGGTATACCCTAAAAGAAAAATCAAAGGGTAAAAATAATAAAAATGGCCAAAAAGTAAAGGAAATGAACCCCATCAAAAACAAAGGCCAAGGAAAGTGTGCAAGTCTAAATGCCACTACTTTTTACTCTGATGTAATAAACAAATTGTGTGCAGCTTGTCAAACTATTGCCACAATTTATGAAGAGTCAAACTGTTTAAACTTGACTCATTCATTTTCAATTTCATGTTATAGATTAGAGAATAAATATCTAGCCAAACAGTTTAATCTTGGCAGATAAGTAGCTAGGTAGAGTGAATAAAAGGTGCTCAACAGTTTAATCTGAGCCCTTGGATGTAATAAGGGTAGAAATAAATAGATTCATCATGTAAAAAGAAAAGATTGATCAGGGTTTGCAAGTCTAAATGCACCCTAATAAAGAAGACAAAATGGTAGTGTTAAGTAGATAGGGTAGGTAGATGGTGCTACAAAGTGTTATCTGATGAATGGTGCTGCTACATGTTGGTTAATCATTTACTTTCATCACAAGTACTAAAGCAGGAAATACACTGGAAAATCACAGCAAGCAAAGTCAAATTCATTAACCTCCCACATCATTTTTCCCCCTCAAGAGTTTTACTAATTTCCCCAAAAGTACTAAGGTAATTTGAGATCAAAGGGGCTCAAGGCATTTCCTTGACTTCTGGAGGGACCGGACCCTCGGCCTAATGATCAAAAAAGACCTAAGCACTTCAAATAATTCATCATTGTTATCTTCCATCTTTAACTTTTCCTAAGTAAAATCCTATTTTACTTAGGAAACTGATGCAACATTCCATAAAAATTCCTCAAAATAAACTTGTTATTCTAAGTTAAGTGTTGAAGATAAAATGTTGCAATTTACTTCACAAGTTATCACTTTCTTAGATGTACAAAGATGTTTTGATTTTCCTTGTCCTTTGCCATATTAACATTTAATTCTACTATATTAAATCCCTAGTGAAATACCCTTTCCTAAGTATATAACTCCCTTTTTTTTATATATACCCCAAAAACCCCTTTATTATAATGTTTTACCAAAGTATTATATCCCCTCACATTGAAAATAAAACCCCGCCTTATAAACCCTTTGGTGAAATATATCTTTATAACATTAATCCCGCCCTTATGGTGAAATAATTGTATTAATTAATTCATCATATAATAAAATATATATAAAAACGTTAGACATACAATATGTGTGTTTAATACCAAAAACATCAATAAAACTTTGCGAAAGTTTTGTGCCACCGTGGTCTGTCCACGTGGCATTCCGCTTAAGAAAACCCCGCCGCAACCCTGTTCATTATGCATATAGGATTAATTATGTCATCTGGACTAATTAATAACTATTTCCGCCAGTTAAAAAGCCCCCGGAGCGATTAAAAACATTTAAAAGTGTTTAAAAGTACGACGGGGCCCACGCGAAACCTCCGCCTATCTTCCCATCGCGCTAGCCGTTGGATCAGCCTCCCGCAGATCAACGGCCAGCGTTGATCCCGCTGCCCATCCCTTGTCAGCAATTTAACCAGCGGGGGATGGGTGGTTTCTGAATAGTCAACCATCCACGTGGCGATTATCCTATGGAATCGCTTCCCCCGCGATCAATACCGCCCTCGACCAAAAGCGGTGCGGGCACTTCCCGCTTACCACTTACCGCCTGACGCTGCACACGTCATCCCGTACTACCATGACGTCACACCTCGAAAAAAACAAAAAACCTTTTAACTTGTGAATAAGCCATTTTTCGTGTTTTTTAGTTATTTTCATTATTCTGAGAAGAACGTTGCTCCCGCTGCGATTTTCAAAATTTCCGCTGTAATTGACCATTTCGCCCCAAAATTCTGCTACACCCGTGTTGAAGAACGTCCCCGCCATTGCTCATTACCTGTCAAAGAACCAGTTTCCGTCTAAAAACAGGTATTTATCATTTTACGCCCCGACTGCACGTAAAACTCAGTTTCCTTTGTTTTTTTCGCTAAAAAGTGGTTAAAAATCATCGCTGAGTCCTCCCTGAAGATTTTAAACCTGTGAAATTGCCCCCCAAACCTGCAAATTGTTCCAATTTCCTCCATTTCAAGAATCCCGCCCGGCCCGTGAAGAAAACCAAAAACCTCCATTTTGAATCCACAAGAACCAAAATGGAGGCCCCGGCAGCTCTTAATATCACTCCATTGAATGCTCCTCACCGTGAATTAGACTATTTACCTCTGATAGATGAAGATTTTCAAATTAAAGACATGCACTTTGATGAAAGTCCCCTATTGAGCTATTGTCACTGCAGAGACGAATACTCAAAGGGGCAAGATCTTATAGGGTTGTGGGAATCCAATTTCCCGAGATATCTCATCCCCTCAGTCCTTATTTTCCCAGAAATTATCCACTGCTATCATGCCAATTATGATCCAAATCAGAAAGAAGTTTTATCCCCAAGTTAAAGCGTATCAAAATCAAAGAGTATCAATGGATAAAGTGTATCAGGTAAAAGTCAGAGTGAAAAGTCAAAACAAAGTTACAGAGCAGTCAAAGGTAAACAGTAAAAATGAAGTTACAGAGCAGTCAAAGGTAAACAGTAAAAATGAAGTTACAGAGGTAGTAAAATGGTAAAAAGAGATGAAAATACTTTCACCAACATTGAAGTTTATCTAAAGTGAAGGTAAAACAGTCAAAGGAACAAAAAAGTGAAAAGATGAAAAATACAACAAGAAGGAACATTTTTGCAGAAATTGCATATTTCAGTCATAGTTTTTCAGAAACTATTGTGATCAATCAAAGATGAATTTTACAAAACTGAAGGAGGTTTATGTTCTTGAGAGGACCATCTACAAAAACCTCTCTCACTTTTCTAACAGCTATTATGGTTTTGGAAATATTAAACAAAGTTGGAAAGCACTTTTTGCAGAAAATTACAGTCAAGTCATCATTTTTCAGAGAATATTGTGGCCAATTAGAAATACATTTTACAAAACTGAAGGAGGTTTTTGTTCCTAAGGGACCCATCTACAAAAACCTATCTCACTTTTTGCACAGTGATTTCAGAATGAGCGATACATGCAAATCTTTAGAGGCTATTTTTCAGACTCTGTAAAACTCTGTTTTACACATATTTTTTACAGAGAATATTATGTACAGCTGGAGAGGAATTTTTAAAAACTGAAAGAGGTTTATCTCACCAACATATTTATCCACAATAACCTCTTTCACTTTTTACATATCTATTACGGATTGAGAAATACGAAGATATCATTGGACCCAAAGTTTGCAGAATTGTTGGAACAGATTGCACAAAGAAAGGAAGCAGTTAGTGACTTGGATGCCTCATCATCAACTAAGAGTTGGATCAGATTCGAATTCTCTTCTTTTTCATCACCTATCCATCAAAAATAGTGCCAAATAGTTTGAGTGTCCTTTACTTTAGTTCTATTTATGTAACATAGTTAGAGAGATTTGTGAACCAATTTTGATATTTTTTCAAGATATTTTAGTTTAGAATTTGTATAAATACTCCACTCTTGGAAGCATTTGGGGGTGGATTCTATTACTCTGCTGTAACACTAAGATTTTCGGAATAAAAACTTTTGGAGAGATTTACTTGTGGCTTACTGGATGACGATTTGAAGCACTGGACTTGTTGCAAGATTCATGTGTTGGACTACAGTTCAATAAGTGTTTCTACCCTTTGTCTGAAATTTTATATTAGTTTATAATACCATCATATCCATTTCTGAATAATTTACATAAAGGATTGAAACAGAATTTGCTTAATTGTACTCTATTTTCAAATGTGATTGTTCCTAAATGTTTTCTTCTAAATTAGCTATAAGCATGAATTCTTAAATGCTCCTGCTTCGCTAATTTAAGCACTGTTGATTGCTATAATAAAGAATCCTTCATTTCTCTTTGTTTGTAGTCAATTCACTTCTTCCTTTTGAACATGGTGAAAGATTCTTAGTTTCCTTTCATCCCTTCAAGATCATCCCACCCACTTTAAATTTTAAGGATTGTTCTCTGTCTAGCCTATCTTGCCTGTAATACCATCTTGTGCTTAGAATAGAAATCATTAAAAAGCCATCCTTTGACTCCCATAGCCCAATGGGTAAGAAAACTCTCAACCTTGCCCTTAGTTTGTGGATTCCACAATTTCCAAACAAACCCTTGAAACTATAACTAGCCTAAAAACCTTTCAAGAAAAAGATAAATCATAAGGAGAGAGCCCTCTCTGGATGCGAGATTGGCTGAATTACGCATCTAAAGATTGGTTTGTGGTTACCTCGGGTATAATTTCCTCTTACACAACTACAAGACACAGGTGATAACACCATGATTCTTCCCAAATGAGTGTCGTTCTACCTTCCCTTACTTTGAGAAACTGAGATCTAATTGATTGTCTTTTCATTCTTTGCAGATTCAGTTAAAGATCCTTTTGGTACTATATCCACTTTTAATTTACCAATAATGGAGATGTGGCATAGCATATTTTGTTTCCCATACTCTTCGAGAGATGATGTCCTCCTTGAATCCATCGCCACCATAGTTTATCACCCATAAAATTATCTAAAACCAAGGGATCTCGCAGTCCCAATCCTCCTGTAGATTTTGGTTTAATGAGCTTTTCCCATGTTAAGAGAGCCATTTCCTATTGTCTTTGGGTGCCTTGCCATAGAAACTTCTTGAAGAGATTAACCAAATGATTACAAATACCTTTAGGACAAGCTCTCCACGATAACTAATAAAGAGGAAGGGATTGAAGAAGCTGATTTTAGCATAATTATTCTACAAGGAGCATTCAACATTGAAATGCCCAATTATATTCTTTTCTACACTTTTATAATGAGATCCTTCAGTCTCATGATTCTTCTTGGAGCATTATTTAAATCATTCCAAAATACTTCATAGGAAAAGACCCTATTTTAAACCCAAGAATTACGGCTAGAAATTTTGAGTTGCAATATTGAGTTAAATAAATAAACATTGGATTTATCATTATTGATTTGAGTACTTGATGCTTCCATAAAGATTTCGAGAATTTGCAAAATAGCTTTTAACTTATTTCATCGAAGCCTCACAAAATAATGATATCATCAACAAGCTGTTAGTGTGTGAGGCAGAAAACAGAATCCCCATGACTTTAAACCCTATAACTTCCCTTGAAGATAGACCTTTATTAATGTGCCCAATCCTTCGGTAGTTATAATTAATAGGAACGAAGATAAAAAGGATCTCCTTGTGAGTCCTCGAAGAGAAATATTGAGCGGTTGAGCCGGGATACCATTGAGCAAAATGGAGAAATTTGGAGAAGAAATAAAAGACCTTGACCATGTAACTCTCCCCATCATCAATCCAAATGCTCTCATAACTTCTATCAAGTAATTCCAATCAATATGGTCATACGCTTTGAAAGGTCTAATTTGATTATCATTCCTTTTGTTTTCGGGGTCTTTAAAGAATGAATTGCTTCTGGGCGTCACAATTCCGTCTAAGTTTTACGCCTTTGACAAATCAATTTTGTTTTGGAGAAATTAGCCTTGCGAGGCTTGAGTCTATTTACCATAATTGTTGATAGAATTTCATTACATTCTGAGAGAAATTGGCCTAAAGCCGACGGGGTATCAGATTTTCCTATTTAGGTACTAAGAGTTAAGAAAAGTTTCATTTAGGACTCGATAAATATTCGATTTCTCTTGATTTCCTCAACTAATTCTAAAATATACGACCTTCCTCAACATTAATAATATTATTAGCTCTAATATTCATATTAATATATTATAATATTAATATTATTAAATTTAATAACTTTATATTAATAAAATATTTAATTGGTTATATTATAATATATATTAATATATCATGACATATGATAGAGGTGGAGTAATTGGGGGAGTAGCGAGGTTGAGATGGATATAGGTTGAAGGAGAGGGAGAAGAGGAATGAAGAGAAGAAGGATAATAGTAGAGCCTTAGAGAAGGGGTAAAAGAGGGAGACAAACATAAATATGGAGGTGGGAGAGAGAGGGGGAGGGAGAAGGAGGGGTTGGAGGGTAGAGAGAAGAGTGGGGGAAGGGCAAGGGAGAACAGCGTGGGAGAGAAAGGGAGAGAGAGGAGAATGAGAGGAGGAGGAGATAAGGAGGGATAAAGATGTGAGTTGGGCCCATTTGAGAGTGAAGGAGAAAAACGAAAGACCTGAGAAAGGAAGTGATATCAAAAACGAATAAAGATGTCCTAAAAGGAGTTGATATTTTATTACAGATCTTTTGATTTTCACGAATTCTTCGACATTCATGAGATTCCATGGTACTCATAATAGTCAGGACCTCTTTTGATTATCGGTCTATGCATGTTCATTGAAAGGTAAACTCCAAATAATTCTGCAGGTGAACCTGTATGTTTTGTATGTCGAGAGATATCAAATAATTGAAAAGGCAGAGAAAAGGTAATTAATGATCATACGGAAAGGATGAGGTATGATCATCGAAGCATGAAGAGAACTACCCTTTCAAGAATAATAATTGGTGCAGATCAACGAGAGGTAGAGATGCATGGAGAGAACCCTTCGAGAATAACTCCTTTTCATCTATCTCAAACCACCACCAAGCCCAATGGGTAGAGATGCAAGGAAGAGAACAACCCTTCGAGAATAAATCGCTTTTTCATCCAAGGCTGCCACCAAGCCCAAACTCATTAGATACAATGATCAAAGGGTATCAAAATAACATGTGTCAAGTATATCAAGATACTATATATGATGGACTGGATGATAGAAAGGCAAGATACTTTATATATGATGGACTGGATGATAGAAAGGCTATCATTAAGGCTAATAAAATCAAGAAAATTTGCTGCTATTAACACACTCTTGGTAAAACACACAAAGAATGGCAAAGATGATCTCCATGAAGTTCATTAGTCAACAACAGGTGACTTTTGAATTTCCAAAAGCACACTTTGGTGAACACACAAAAAAATGGCAAAGATGATCACACGAAGTTCATAATTCATTAGTCAACAAAAGGTGGCTTTTAAAAATTCCAAAAACAGACGACCAATTACAATCTACCTCCAGCCATATTATAACAGTACTATATGCAACCACTTTAGAGAGTACTATATGCTACCACCATGAATTTCCAAAAACAGACAAACTTTCAATCACGATCTACCAGGCCATTATAACAATATTATATACCACGACTGAGAGTAGTACTATATGCTACCACTTGGAGGGAAGAGGGAAGGAAACTAATTGTCTCAAATGAAATTGGAGTCATGAAATTAGACTGTAAAATATAATAGATATGAAGACCCAACATTGCACCGCTTTAAAATAACAAATGAAACGAAAATAGAGCTCTCCTGACCGAAAAAACTGAAATCACGTAAGATACCATTCAAAATATAACGGTAATGAAACACCACCAAACATGTCATTAGACCATCAATTCAATCTCATAAATGCATAGTCACATGTCATTAGTATCAATTCAATCTCATGCATGCATAGTCACAATGACATGCATAGCATACGACGAAATACAATACTCAACAAGACACGCATACTCAAACAAGACAGGAGGAGCATAATCTATATGTAAATTCTCGGATTTTAACCTGTAAGAGCTCTTTCCATTCACTAAAATATGATAAAATAGCACTGAAAACTACTTTTTTTATAATCAAATATGTAGAAAGATGGCTAGGACTAGACTAATTGGTTTAGGAGTAAGATTTAATCCCTACCAAGTAAGTTTCAGCTCCAAACATCTTAGGGAGTGATTGATGATAGAAGCCACTTATGGTAAAAATAAACTTTTGCACAATTTTGGTGATATACCATCTCACTAGTAGGTACATTGTTCTTTTTGTCCCATAAAAAAGCCGTATCCCCAAACCTTAGGCTCAACCTAATTTCATATATTAACATAACAATATGAAAATAAGATAATAATATGAAAAAATATTATAATAATAATAATATCAAAATTAGTTCTTTCACATAACTAATAAGATAATAATATGAAAAAAATATTGTAATAATAATATAATATCAAAATTAGTTCTTTCACATAACTAAAAATGAGATAATATGAAGCCTATCTTTTTTTCTTTCGTGTTGCACCAAAGATGAATAACTCATTGGACGATGAATCAATGAATCAATAACATTAAAGTAATCTAAGGCAAAGCCTGATCAAACCTATTATGAAAACTATTTTTATCAAACCTATTATGAAAACTATTTTTATAATCAATTAAGACATGGCTAAGACATATGTCCAATAGGCATCCTGGATACAAACCCCAAGAGTGTTGGATCAATATCCTATATGTCAAACACAAACACAAATGCACTAGAACATGTCACTCGCATGTGTCAATACATGTTTGGCACATGTACCATGATTAGGACACAAGCATGTACTAGAGTGTTCATGTCCAAGTGTAAAGCATGCACACACTAGGGATACATGTCCTAGACTGTGGTCACACTATGACATATTTAGCACATGTCTGATGTGTCCCACCAGATTGTATGTTCATATCCATATCCATATCATGTGTCAGGCATGGTCACAATGACATATTTAGCATATGTCCTATGTGTTCCACAAATTGGATACAAAAACAACACACACATCCGTAACTGTTGAGTTCAGATTACTAACAAAAACATCATTCAACCAAAATGAAACATCATGCCAACCAAAACATTTTGGTTGCCTAGAATGTAGACGAACTGTTGAGTTAAGATTACTAACAAAAACTATCATTCAACCAAAATGAAACATCATGCAACCAAAACATTTTGGTTGCTTGGTTACCTAGAATGTAGACGTAACTGAAAAATAAAAGTTGAAAAAATAAAAATAAAAAGTGCTAGAGAGTACAAAACTTAGCATTTGCCCTTTAGTGCATGCATGTTTATGGTAGCAATGCCATTATGATAATAAATGGTAGGTTACAACTGATCATAACCATTACCAAGGAAACCAGATGGCAGTGGATGTCCATCCTGTTTAAAGAGAATGAGAGAATGCCCAGATTGAAGGCATTTCAAGTATACTATCAGAGGCTTCTAATACACTATACTTTACGATTGAGCACTACCAACGTCACAAAGAATTTTGTTTTCTGCCTTCAAAGATTTTTTTAGTTTTCTTGAAGAAAGAGAGCAGATGGTCCATGCTCTGAATCAAGAGTGTTTAGAATGGGAGGAATGAGAGGTGCAAGATAAAGTGACACGGAATGTGGTGTGCAGAGTAGAATGTAAAAATGTAAGTGCAGCGCAAGAACCAACAAAGAGAAAGTGGGGATAAACTACCGCATCCCTCTATCACTACATCACTCATCCACGATTTCGTGATGCAGGGCAACGAAAAAGAACTAGAAGTGTCACCGGGGCATGGACCCCACCCAAAACGATAAATGTTAATCCGTGGCACAAGATAGATCCGTGGCTTTTGTGGAAGCCAAAACAAATGACATGTTGACACCTGACAAAAAAATGACACAAGCAATGATGAGGAACGAACAGATCAATAGAACGTAGAACAATTCCATTCTTGTAGGGATTTTTAAGAGATGATGTTGGCTTACTTCAATTAGGACAGTTCAAATCCAAGCCCATGTATAAATTGAAAAATTCGAATACAGGATTATGTACTCTGTACAAAATTAAATAAGCCAGTTAAATTTTAGGAATCACGGCCATATATACAAGTGTCTGTACAACAGTAGACTTAAAACCTGTTTGTGCGTGGAATAAGTTCCGGATCTTTTTAAACCTTTAATAATATATCAAAGTGCTGTGTGTGAATTTCTATTTTTCATATCAATTGCAGTTTGTTGGTTGTCACACGTACACTGATCTTCAGGAACTGTACCTGCATTAATGGCATTCAAAGGATCAAAGCCTGGACCTGTGCCTGCATCAATGACGTTGGAAGAATCAAAGTCTCGTTGACAAAAATTATGGATATAAAACATATATTGGCCAAAAGAAAATATGCATATATTTTGTTGAGAATTCTTACGCTGAGAGACATGAAAAATATGGGAGGTAATGTAATAGAAGACTTACAAACTTGATTATTACCAAGTAGACGCATTCCCCGTCGTCCATTTGATGTGTTGACATTAAAGGAGTTGAGATACTTGAGTCACAAATCTAACCACCTTGAGGCTTTGAAAATACTGAAGACCAGTAGGCTTCAACTTTATCATCTGTTGTTTCTCCTAGGTTTCCTTGAAATATTTAAATTTGTTCCACATATAGTTTATTCATAAGCATTAATGCTTTGTATTATAATACTAAGATTCCAACCATGTTAAGGTATATATGGAGCCTTGACCACACAGAAGACACCAGAAAACTTGTATTACATGACTTTAAGTTTTTAGGGATCTTTGCAAACTCAAGAACTCCGACACTGCAATTGATTCACATCCAGGAGTTAAACAAGCTCCCTGAAAAAGTAAATCCCATGCTCAACAATCAAAACACTCGACTTTGAAAATTAGCCACAAACGTATAGAACTACAAGCAATTAGGGCCATCTAAAAGGCTTCGCTTAGGACAAAAGCGATTCATGCACATTGTTAACCTTCAATTGCATTCTGCCAAAATCAATTTGAAATCTTCCATATTTAAGGGAATTCAATCTATAGTTTGTTCGAAAAGAGGCATTTAACAGAATAGTTGAAGTTGTTATATTAATACAATAGCTTTGTACTGTGTTGCAGGAGTTTAGAAAACAAATCCAACAAATATTGAGTTTCTTCATCAAGACTAACAAATCCAACAAATATTGAGAGTTTCGGAAACTCTCAAGACTAGTGGAATAAGTTCTCGATGTCCATTCTCAAACTTCTGAATTTGACATTGGTTCTTCAATGTTCCTCAAATCTTTTAGCATTAAAGTTTGCTAATGTCATTATTTCAGAAGTTAATTCTATATTCTTAAATGTTACAACACCCAGTCAAATATTTAAATCCTTCAACAAAAAAGTTTAAAAAATGCAGCATGTACAAAGGTGATCTTAGAAATTGAGTAACATCTTCACATATTATTGCCCCCAACGCTCACTTTAGTCTTCAGTGGACACAATGGAAATGTAAATATGGATACCTAATGTTTACCAATGCTGCTGATGTTTTGGATTTAAAATTGGGCTCAATCTTGAAAAATATATATATATATATATATTAAAAAAAATAGTGAATACATTATATACTAAATCTTTCAGTTTTCACTCCATTATTCAATGGATTTAGAGAATAGGTCACGACTATAGATGATTTCTGACACATTTATGGAGTTTTAAGGATGAACTTTAAAGTAGTGACTACTCACCTCGAAAATTTGGAGGAGTCAACTTAAGAACAATTTATGATGGAGTGACCAACTATCAGGGCAGCTTCACGTAGATCCTCCACTCACCTAATCAAAAGTGTGCTCTTTAAGTGTGTATTTGACCAATCTTCCTCTCATCCATCACAAGTTCTCAAATTGACTCTTCCAAATTTACGAGGCTAAGCAGTTTCAGTATGATTGTAATAGGGGTGACAAAATTCAAAGACCAAATTATGGAAATTGGTATTATATTATATACATGTTCTTATCATCACCATAAGTTCTCAAATTGAGACTTCCAAATTTACAAGATTAAGCAGTTTCAATGATGTTTGTAATAAAAGGTATTAATAGGAGTGACAAAATTCAAAAAACCAATTCATGGAAAATGGCATTATATTCTATTCACCATGTTCCTCTCATTCATCATAAGTTCAAATTTATGAGATTAATCAGTTCCAATGATGTTTGTAATAAAATGTATTAATCGGGGGGGCAATGATGGCAGGCACTGTCAAGGATTCAGAACGATTCAGAAAAACAGCCACTGTTGGATCCAGTCCAGTTATCAATAAAGAGCAAGCCGGGCTTTTTTTTCAATCGATCATTTTATATGAAGATTTTGCCAACTGTGGGTTCCAATAAATTTACAGAATTATTGGCTTTAAGACAGTTACTACCCACTGCTATAGAGGAACATGAAAGGAACATTCATATATTTTTATGAGTGTAATTTGAAGATCAGGGATCAATGAAACTGGTTAATTGTAAAATATTCATTTCTAAAATGAAGGAAATCGATTAAGTTCATAAAAAATACCTTCAAACTTTCAAAGTAATATCGCTCTCAATCATGTTCTTCGTGAACATAATATAGAAAGCAGATCTACTCTCAAAGGAAGTATATCATGTCAATTTTTGAAGCTTACAAAGATACTGCAAGAAAACTAAAAGGCATGGGATTTTAAATTGCATAAAAATTCCATCTATAACAAGCTCAAGGGGATTTCTAAACACAATTTGAATATCAGCAAACATAATTAAGCAACATACAACTAAAAATGAAACAATGTTCTAATTTCAAATAGATTTAAATATTTATTATAATAAAAAACTAAGAGGAGAATCAACAAACAAAAATTTGAAGCAAACTTGCTTTAGTTTCAAATCCTTGGGTGTGAAAAGATTGTAGCTCAAATATCTCAGCTCCTTTAGTGTCAAATCAAATGTAGTTTAAAAGAAATCACCATTTTCCGCTAAGGAAACTCCACACATTTCAACCAATTTTGATCTGCCATTTGTTCCCTCTTGTCCACTGCTCCAAAAGAAAAGGAATCAATTAATGAGTTGCAAATAATAACAAGCATACATAAAGAAAACAACAAAGCTTTTTCATGTGCATATTATGTTTACATAATCAAATAATTTTCTTGTTTTGATATTATATTTTAATTTATATCTGGATTTTACAAATCAATAGTGTACCCAATTTGATTAACAAGTATGATAGAAGGAGCATTGCGTTTCCCTTAATAGTGGAAGTAAATAGTTGCTAATGTAATAGCAATTCTCAATAACAGAAAAACATGCAGTTGGGACCAAGTAAATGGATAAAACTAATAAATATTCCAGGCATATTGTCACTAGACGTTATACGCAGGTTCTAAAAGTCCTAAATAATCCGAAAGACCGATACTTATATGGCATAGTTCATACCTTTTAGGACAAAAAATTTTGTTGTTTCTATATACCACAAGGACCACGATTTGTTGTTTTTACACACATTAAGGACCACAAATAAAAAATAAATAAAAATAAATTCCTTTCTTGACTATGGTTGAAGACAAAAAAAATAATGCAGTAGAACTGTACCACGGAGGAAGATTATTTATTATTTGAATGGATTATGTGATATTCCAACAAACTATTTGCTAATAGCAACTTTCCAAGCTTTGCATAATATCATATCATTAGCCCTTCAGTTATTTCCATTATTTTTAAATCTCACCTTAATTTTTGCAATATTAGGCTTGTAGAAGTTCCTATACAAACCTAGATTCAAAAAAATATCACTGTTACAAACTTATTGCACTCTCCTAGTCTTAGGGTTAGGGTTCTGACGCATTAAGTACAACACTCTTAAAAACGATGCAGAAAACAACCTCCTATCGCAGTCAACAGGGTTCCGACATAACAACAACACAATCACCTGGGGGTGGAACTTCAAAACCTTTACGCACAATACAGAGCTAGGGGTGAGCCCTAACGAGTGATAAACTCTAAATTCTGAGGCAGTATTCCATTAAAGCAAACTGTGATTATATTATACAGAAATAAACTAACCCATTCATCAGCAGTGAAACCAATATCCAGCGTTAGGTGCAGTACTTTTTGATCTCAAACGAGGATATAACCTTCTATTACTGTCAACAAGGTTACGACGTAACAACGCCACAATCAATTGTGGATAGAACTAAAAGAGTCCTTTCGCCCAATACAGTGCTAGGGCGAATAAAAACGAGGGACAGACTCCAAATTTTGAAGTAATACTCCATTAAAGCAAAAACTCAGATTTAACTATCCCAAAATCAATTGATCGGCTTTAAAACTAGCTAATCAACTTTACACCCAACCCATTCATTAGCAGTATCATCAATAACCAGCGTCAGGTGCAACATTCTACCTAAACTGATATTTTTTAAACCATACAGAAGACAAATTCCAGTCACTGTCAACAAGGTTACGACATAAATACCCTTTCGCCCAGTACAACATTAGAAAGAGACTTAAAAAGGACTAAAACTCCAAATTCTTATGCAGTATTCGATTAAAGCAAACACTCCTGAATACCAACCAATCTGCTTAATAACCAGTTAATCAACTAACTAACCAACCCATTCATTAGCAGTGAAATCAATAAATAAACTGGTGGACGATAAAACAGCAAGACGGATAACAGGTACCATTGTCAATGAAAAAACGACTGGTACTCGGTCCTCAACAAGAAAAAGCAAACAGATCCATCCAAAGCGGATCGCGGAGAGGTGATGATGGCCCTGCTATAAAGCGCCCGAGACATTCGCTGAGTGCCACCTCCCTATGTAATCGAAGAAACCCTGATCTCCGGCACATAGCGATATAATCGAAGAAACCCTCGCCCTTGGCACATCGCTATGCGATGAAGAAACCCCTCACTCCTCATTAAATAGTTATGTGATAGGAAAAGGTAGGAAAATTTAACCGTAGTCGCCATGGGGTTGGGTTAGTCGGTAACAAGCACAGGTTAATTTGTCATGCGGGTTAGTTTCGTATTGATGATCTAGGGTTGATTTAGAAATAGGAATTTTCAAAGTAGCATTTTTTTATGCGTTAGTTTAATTGTTTTGTTTTATTTTTTATGTTTTGTTTTTCAAATGGGTAAGGATTTATTGAAATAAATTTCCTGTATTGAAAACGGATTTTAAATAATAAAAATTAAAATTTATTTAAAATTTTTAAAATGCAAAATAGTTAGTCAATTTTTATTTTTTATTTTTAATCCGATTATAGTGGACTAGCGTAATTCTTGATCTTTTAACTCTAGATATATTAAACGCGAAGAGGGATCAAATCTCTTAAGGTGCAAATCTTTTTTTCTCGATTGCGAAGGTGCAAATCTCTTTTCTTATTGCAAAACTTGAAGAAAAGTTTGCACCTTAAGAAATTTCGATCACTCTCGGAGCTTGATTACAAAATTTGAAGAAAAGATTGCACCTCAAGAAATTTGATCGCTTTCGGAGCTTGATAGATCGTGAGTTGACATGGATCTAAGGGCAGCTCATTTAATTATTAATTTTATTTTTATATAATTTCACTCGAGTCAAAATGTTTTAATCAATAAATTATTTTTTTATTTTTATGTAATTTGATCGACTCAAAAATGTTTATATAACATAATATGACTAGACATTACAACAACTCTTCCATACTAGGATGGAGAGTGTCTCTGGCCCAAAATGTAAATAAATAAATAATAATAATAATAATTTGATTATGAAATGAGAGATGAATTTTGGGCATGTCCTATTGATGAGCCATGGTATGGTATGGTTAATTACGCCGGGAGACGTTTTCTTTGCGGGCTTGGGGTGAGCAAACACTGTTCACCCCTGACCAATAAACACTGCTTTTCTACGAGCGCATGGAACCAATTAAAATTGGACACGTGTTTGTATAATCTCTCGTTCAATTGCGCTCAGCTGCACACGGTTGCTCCTAAGCGAGTAGGGATCCATCGTCGGATATTATCTAACCCCGACTTCCCGGCCGAGGGGACCGCCATTGAAGATCCGGAGAAGCCCGACACGCTTTTGATAGGCGGGCGGGGAGACCGCCGAGGGCCGAAAGGCCGTCGTGGCGCCGAAGGCGTTTATGCTCAGCTGGCACGGAGGACCGAATCATCACCCTTCCAGCAGACTTGCGAGTCAACGCCCTGGTTGAGCTTGAAGGACGATCGACACGCTTCCGAAGACTCGTCCCTACGGTAGATCCCGTGGCCGTGGTCGTGGCTATGGCCATGATCTTGTCAAGCTTGTGAAAAAAAGGACCAGTGAACAAAGTTGAGTCCTCATGCACGGGAGGACCGAATCATCACCCTTCCGACAACTCGCAGCCGACAGCCGTGGTTGAGCTTGAAGGACGACCGACACGCTTCCAGAAGACTCGTCCCTCTGTCGGATCCCCGTGGCCGTGGCCGTGGCGTGGCTATGGCCATGATCTCGTCAAGCTTGTGAAAAAAGGACCGGTGAACAAAGCCGAGTCCTCCGTTCGCGGCGCGGCGCTTCTCTAGCTTGTAACTGGCGCTTAAGATTCTCGACCTTGTCACGAGCATTGCTTCATGGTCTTCCGAGCGATGTTGGAGGCGTTGCGTATGGGCATTGATCGTGCGCACGATGTCGTCCCGACCTTTGATCTTGAGGTATCCCTTGATGCCGGCGCATTTCTCTCCATAGCCGTCCCGAGCGGCCTCGACACCGTGGACGGGTGCCATTCGAACCGGGACATCGACGATGTCGATCCGCCCACCACCGCCCCTCGCCTTGCCATACTCATTTTCATCCTCGCTCACGCCCTACGAGAGCTCGGCCATTGCCATCGCCGGACGCGCTACGGCATTTCCAAGAATGTTGCAAAAGAAAATGAACTCACATACTGCCATGTCGTTTCGAGAAGTCGAAAATGAGGGTTCAAAATAGGAATAGGGATAGGGTCGAGCCGAAGGACTCGTGTCCGACGATGGGTTTTTTGATGGATTTGAGTACTTTTTCATTGAAAGGCTAGAGGAAGCAGACTCAAGAAAGTTCTCAAGGAAGAACAGAAGGTGAACCGAGATGCAGAGGATTTGATCAAGTGGGTGAAGCGAGCCTCGACGAGGATTGACGATAGGGTTTTAGACGACTTGCTTTTCCGATCGAGAAGAATTCAAGTAAGAGAACATAATATTATTTGCATGAAAGGTGGGGAGAATGATCCGTTGTGCGAGAAAATCATTGCGGATTTTGATCTTGTCCATTGGATTAAGCTTTGTAAATTGGCATAAAGATACGAAAAAGCATGCTAAGCAGAAATTCAATTTTGTGTAAATGTTTCGACAAACATTTTTGATTCTCAGAGATTGAGGTAAATATTATATATGGCGTAGCTTTCAAACGCCTACACATCATTGATCGACATTTTTGGTTTTTTTATGGAGTCATTACTAGCAAATTTTGAGAAGATTTGGACAAGGCCCCAAAGGGGTGAATCACAATGGGATCAAGCTTTCGGCCATGAAGGGGAGGCTTTTTATCTTCGGATTGATATCGTCATGGTATTTTTTCGAACATCGGGGTTTTCATCGTTGAATAAGTACTTGCTGAGCAACTACGGTTTCAAGTATCCCATATTTCTTACAATGTGTCACATGATCGCGTGTGCGCTCGTTGAGTTACGTTGGAATCGCATGGTTGAAACCGTCGCCGATGCGAGACGATTCGATCCCGGCTTCTCGCCGGTTTCTTTTAACCAGCCTGTGGGAGCTACTACGCCTTTCTTTACTGTGCTCTTTGCCTACTTGGTGACCTTCAAACGAGAGGCGTGGGTGACCTTCAAACGAGAGGCGTGGGTGACCTTCAAACGAGAGGCGTGGATAACTTATGCCACGCTTCTGCCTGTAGTTGCAGGAGTTGTGATTGCCAGTGGAGTAAGTTTATTTATTTTCTATTTTAAGGACAGTTTGGCAATTTTGATAATTTTCTCGATAGAATAGACAGGTGTTTAACTACGTGAGCATTTTTTGTGTGCACATCATTGCATTGCATTACTTCTCTATGCTGAAAATTTGGTAAAATTACCATACTATTTGTTAAAAAAGTCTGATCTTCAGCTAAATCCATTTGGGAAGCCTACTTTTCGTGATGACATCTCGATCTAGTCAATATATAACATAACATAACTTTAGGGTTACTTAATCCCGGTTGCTAAATTAATATGAAATTGATGTGATTCGGGTATGTTGCCTTTGACGTTGTTCTTTCAAGAAAGGGAAAGCCTAATTTGTCGAGCGGCTATGCCGTTCTCGTGACCTTTTTCCTCTTTTATGAAGTTCTTTGCGTCAGTCATCAACTAATTCAGTCAAATCAAGTTATCGTGTATTGGATCCACAATATTTTTTACATAATGTTAGTGTTGTTTTAGATTCCTTACTAAATCAACATGAAATTCATCCGATTTAGGTGCTTGTACTGTGCACTATACTCTATCATCAATTTATTGAGACACGGGAAAACTAAATTTCTTCGGAGGTTATGTCTGTTTGTTTTATCCTTTACTTGAAATAGCTAATGAGTTGCATCGAAAAATTAGTTGATGATCGATCGTGATAAAAATTAAAGTTGCTATTGGGATTTTATATATCCGAAAAACAATTGTGATTTAGTTGTAGTAATTGTTGCATCAATTTAGGGTTGCATTATATGAAATTTTTCCGGTTTACATGTCGCTTTGGCTCGCTTTCATCATCGCGGTTTGTTGAGATGGGGAAACTAAATTTCTTCGTAGGCATTGCGGCATTCTTTGATCTTTTCTTTTGGGTTTTGTTTTGCCTCATTGTCTCTCTTGTAGAACCTCTTTTTCAGCTTATGCTCTCTTTCTCGCTTCTTTTTCTCGGAGACACATTTAGCACTTCAATGGACAATATTATTTCTTTTATTTTTTGCATGAGTCAAGAGGGTCGTAACACTACTCGTTCACTTATATCACTCTGTACTTTTTTTTCATTTGTAGTTTTAGCGAAGATGCTCTTACCACTTGGATGTTCACTTATGTCGCTTTTACTTTTCTTGTCACTAGTTGACATTGACATCTAAATGTAAATTCAATTTTTTTTTCTTGAAATAGTCTGATGACTTGCTCTTCATCGACGTAAAATTTAATAACCGCAATGAACTTCAATTTGCTATTATAATTCTATCATTCGAAAATAGTTGTTATAATTTATTCAGATATATATGATCATACAAACTTTGCTGATCATGCAAAGTTTGGTATCGAGTCCATTAAGCAGGAATTAAGTACTTTATAGACGATCACATAAAGGTCTCCAATCATGCAAATTTTGCACACTGGGTCACCAAGCACAACAACTAACTGATTGTAGTTTTAAAAAAGTTAAGTTGTCAATATAACAATATAGAACAATATAACAAGTTTCCCTCCTATCATAAAATCTTCATTAAATTACCAATAAAACATGATTCAAAATTTAACTTGTGCACTTAGAGTAAGGATAACATGTAATTTTATTATATGAGTGTTTGCTCATTAAAAAAAACTAATACTAATAGGCATCAATGTTGAAATTATGAGTATCTGTAAAATATCTTCATCTTCATAAGAGGCATCAATGTTGAAATGATGAGTATGTGTAGATATTTCTATGTTTGCAATGTCTTTTACTAGATCTATCACATAAGTAATCAATGATGAATCAATTGCTTCAATGTCTTTTACTAGATCCATCACATAAGTAATCAATTGCTTCGATACACCGATCAATGATGAATCAATTTCCACAATCCTTTGCATTCAGCAGGAACCAATAAATAACCGAAATTTATAGTTCAAAAATTCAAAATGGTCTCGAGGTAATTTAAAATGTTGCCAATGTTACTCGATATGCATATACAAAAAAATAATCCCACAATATTGTGGTTAATTGAGGACTTATGCAAGATATATGGATAATTTCGATGTGATAATGTCATTTTCATCTTCATCTTCACAATTCACATCAACGTCGAAATGCTCGAGTATCTCGTAGATATCTCTATGTTTGGGATGTCTTTTACCGGGTCTATCACTTTCTTATGCATTCTTTCTCTCGTGGTTGGGAAATAAGTCTGTTGTAAATCAATGACTTGCCGAATGAGACATTGTAGGCATCCAAGCCTTTATCTTGGAACCAATCCAAGAGGTCTTGCACGATTGGATTTCCATGTATGACCCATCGGTCCCATTGAGACCAGGTCAAATTCCCATGTTTAGTTACTCAGTGGGAAAGCGAGTTCGACCATAGAAAATAGGGGGAGTGCCAAGTTTGCAAAAGCTGTTGCGATACTTTTCAACCTTGTGGCCTAATATAACCTTGTAAAGTTCCGGACACACTAGACCAAAGTGGCCATGCGAAGGGTGGTAGTTGCAATAGCGAGGAATTATTCTGCCATGCTATGAACTTGGCCTTGAGCTTATCCACCTCAGGGTATGATATAGTTCCTTGCTCGCATATTAGCAAGTCCAGCCGATAAGATCCATGTGATAATTTGTATCATCATCCTGCATTGCAAGGAAGCAACCAAACTTTTAGATCGAGTTTTCTTCCCATGGATAGTGTTGAATTGGAACATCAATACCCTTTCAATATAATATTTTTATTTGACGAGAGGAAGACTCCGTATAAATAGTAGAGCATAATAGAAATCTTTAATGAGCAAAGTTAGAGGATACCTTTTCAAACTTAATAGGATTCATGCGAAAGTCCAAGGCGATTTTGAACACCATGTTGCGGTGGGTGATCAATTTTTCAATCGGTTCAGCCTCATCAACATCATACAATGTAGAAGAAGGGTTCACATTTGTAGCTTTCTCATCTCGTGACAATCTTCACCCCTTCTTTGCGCTTGAAAAACTGGAATATGCACTTTGTCAACCACTCGCGCCAATTTCCTTGAATTTGGATCTCGAAGCCCATTCAGGAATGGGAATGCCATATGTATTAGCTTTTTAAAAATTGAGGGCTGCAAGAATTAGGGGACGTGTGGATCGCGATCCCGAGAAGAAAAGTCTAGGGCCTTTGGGAAACGCTTGGGAGCGGGAACTGAATGGTGCACCTTGTCTGGAAGTTGCATTTTCAGGGAAGCTGAAAGTAAGCTGCTTCGCACGATTGAAAATAATCCTCAAACCTGGATCCTCAAATGATTCAGTGATTTGCAAATCTAGATTACTGAAATTCAATTTGTTTTTGTAAATAGTGAACTGTGCTAAGATTCGCTGGAATGCAAAATGGAAATAAAAAGTATAAAATTAGACAAAGAAAAGGTAAAGGAAAAAGAGGGGATTATAGCCCAAGAGACGCAATCTTCAAATGTTAGACATTTGTGTGAAACCAAACAATCAACGACAAACTCCGAAAGAATTGTCGGGCTCCGAGCATCCCTCTCGAGACTTGAAAAAGTGGATCAAACTTGGCAAAACAAAGGCTTTCACAACTTCTTGCCCAACGATTCCACCAAACATAGCCGCCATGGGATTCAACACCGCATGGGAACCACTTGCAAAATATTTGAACACATTTACATTTTCATCAATGACACTAGCATCCAACTTAATCGAGAAGTTTTCATTGTCACTTAACGCCTTTGCCACATCAATGAATCTACTAGCATCTTGCTTTGATGCAGACACGAGGGAAGCGCCCAAATTGATGAAAAAAAATTTATCTAGAGCACCCGGAAAGCCAAGTGTAAAAGTAGAGGGCGGTCAAATTTGGAAAAATCACTGAGAAGAAACTCGCTGAGATTTTCAAGCGCTTCGCTCAGTGGCTTAAAGTTTAGGAGCTTGGATTTCTTAACCTTAGTGACTATGCCACCCATCTCATAGCGTCCAAAGTTGGTTCTATCTTCCTCCAGGTGCAAAGAATATGGTTTGACATTCACCACTTTACTTGGCTTGCCATCATTAAGCTCACTCATACCTTTAACTTCAGAGAAAACAACAAGATCCCCATCCTCGAATTGGAGCCTCTCCTCATCATCCACACAGGACACTAGAGGATGATTGTCATTATTAATAGAAGCAATGATACCCGTTTATGCTTCCTCCCCATTCACATCAAACACAGTAAACTCCTGCCCGAAGTCACACAACACACTGCCAAACACCCCCTGAATATCAGCTTTGATAAATGCGATTGACGGTTTATGATTATGGCGGGAAATCATTGTATTCAATGGCTTTCTCAATACTTGTGTTCCGTGAACACAACCACCCGAAAAATGCAATTCATTACTATTGGAAGTTCCATCATTTAATTTGATTTGAGGCTAATTTAATTTACGGGGTAGCAACTTACACGGAAAGAAGACAACTATTGGTATTCTTGTTTCGACTTTTACATGTTCATTAAAGACAACTATTTAAATCCTTCTTGGTTAATAATTTGAGTTCTTGTTTGGATCAATTTCGCTAATGTACATTTGCATTTTTGCAAAACCTATTAAGAATTACTAATGGGCTATTTTGTGTTGCCCCTAGTGTATTTGAGATCAATTAATTGTTTCTCTCAGGGTTGACAAAGGCTCAAATCATGGGGGGTTAATCTCGTGCTTTCTAGGTGTTGGCAAGGTATCAAGTTTTATGTACATACTGGAGTCTTTGATCTTGATATACATAACAAGATCTTTTGATTTGGAGTCTGGTGACGCTCATGGTTTGAACATAATTCCATATTTATTAGGAATCAAAGAATTCAGTGTGGCTTGGAAGGTACATGCCATATTTATCAATTTGGGTATTTGGGTTATTGTCTATTCATGTGATGGGTTGTCCACATGGGAATCGAATTTTTATTGAAATAATAGTTGATTAGTTATAAGATGAATATAAATGATTGTTTGGCCTTCTCTCCTCTGTAAAATGATGTGTTGTGGTACACAAATGATGTGTTGTGTCAGTGTACTAGTGCGAATAATAAATTATAGTGAATAAGTAAAAGGATCATAAACAGATCCAATATCTCATGTTTGGAATCTTAGAATAGTTTCTACTACTTTAAAATCTCCTCTCCTCTCCCCATCCACTCTAAAAAAAATGAAAAATGAATTGTGTAAATATGTCTCTTGATGATCGATTGGATTGATATTTGTAAAAATCATGTGGTTTGCTTATATCTTTTTCTCGTTTTTATCTGTCATTTTTATTAATGAAGGAATATCTTTAGATGTGCCCAATGGTATTAAATGGTTCATAATTGTTGCCCTTGTAATAATCCATCACCCAGGGATCGATTAGTACGGAGAAATTGTATGAATTTCTAGAGGTCGAGTTGGGTATTTCCTTTGCCATTCGCTCGACTTGGAGAACAAATCATCAAGGGTTATTCCGGATCTTTGAATACCGAAAGGAGAGGTCGATTTCATGATAGGCTATTCCCACCTTGAAGATGAGTATAAGGGCCGAATTCATCTTCTATAGAGGGTCGAATTCTTTTCAAGGAGACGGATATATTTTCAGCGAGAAGATCCAAAGTCTAAAACTTATTGTTCCAGGAGGGGAAAGAACGTATCCTTGGTTTAACATCTAGTTTTAAACAAAGGCCCGAGTTCCCATTCTCAGAGTCAGATCTTATTCTTATGAGCATACATTATCTCTGTCAATGCCAAATTCATTTTACCAGTGGTTTGATTTCCTACTTGCATTTCAGTGGCTCTAGAAGCAATCCGTGTTGAATAAGGCCGGTATTAATACGAGCACAAGGAGTCCTGCACATATTTGAATTGGCATTAAAAAAAACAACAAAATGAAGGAAATGGGTAGGTTGAGGGCTGCATTCTTGAGAGAAAAATATGAAGAGGAAGTTTTCATTTACATCACTTGGTTAACCACCCATTCTTCGAACTTCCAAAACCCTTGTGATGGCAACACAGTCATATTACGGAGCACAATGAACTGAGTGCAAGATTTGAGAATTTGGACAGAATTCTCCGCAAGAGTGTGGGTGTAGTGATCCATAAAACTTGGGATTTTCACCGCCATATTTTTGTGTTGAGTGGAAGAGTATCAAGGATGTTGCTAAGAAAGCAAGAAATATGGCAAGTGCAGAGGGAGATGAGGTGGGCACAACAACATGCACTGAATTGCTAGAAGCCCTTGGATTCAGTCGTTGCTTATTACTTATGGGGTATGTACATGGTTGCCCATGGTTGGACAGTTCATTTGCATCTATTACTCAAGAAGCTCCTCAAAGGACTGCGACAGCTCTTGGCAAGCTGTTGGTTCTAGATTTAGTTGTCCGAAATGAAGACCGACTACCTTGTCGTCAGCTTGGATGGCGTGGGAATCCGAAAAATCTTTTATTCACAGAAAAACTTCCATTTATAAATGTGGATGTCTCATTACATGAGAAATCAGAATTTCTTCCTCGAAGAAACAGAGGAATTGTAGTTTCTCATAGAGATAGGAGATTTAACTCAGTGGACAGCAGGTCTGGTTTTGATAAAGTAGGTATTGTTTCACACAATTCTGACACATCTGCTGGTGTGGTTCTACTGGGGATATTCGTGCAAAAGTAGAGTGTGGGGCATTGAAAAATGATATCAATGACTTTTATGTTGTGGTAATAATCCCCGATTGGGATTTGTAGCACTAATATTGGGTATCTTGGTTTATGATGCCTCAAACTTGAGCGACGTTAATCAACACGCGATTCAATTTGTGGCAACCAATATCAATTCAATTTCTAGAGGTTTGAGAGGGATTGACAACCATTTCTGTATCCTTCTACTCAAATAGGTCAATGAGCCTCACTAATGCGAGCTCAAGTAATGTTTGCTCAACAAACTATCAAGGCCATTTTTCTCTTATTGATAACACAACATAATTCACGCCTCTTCCTTCTGGTGTTCCCTTGCACCTCCCGGTGCAATTGCTAGTAATATCCATGGTAAAGTGGGGTGAATATCCATAGTTAAATGTCTTGTTAATTTTAAGTATTATTTTGATAGTTACAAGTCTTGTTAATTTTAAGTATTATTTTGATTGTGAAATGAGAGATGATTTTTGGGCATGTGGTATTGATGAACCACTATATTGGCCCCATAGTATGGTATGGTTAATAATATCCATGGTAAAGTGGTGGTGAATATACATGAAATTTAAATATCGTTACAAAATTATTATTTTAATCTATATAGTGAAATGGATCTTAATTTATAGCTACTATTTATATCTTATAGATTTTCATATGATATAGGTGTAGATATATCTTAAAAGTAATTATAATATTTTTTCTTTTAAATTTAATAAAACACTGTTATAAAATTGAATTCAAATGAAATATTTAAAAAATATTTTGAGTGTGAAATGAGATATGAATTTTGGGCATGTTGTATTGATAAGTTATGGTATTGGCCCATGGTATTGTAACAAACTCTATTTACAAGTTAATAATATTTATGGCAAAGTGTACGTGAATATTCATGGTTAAACATATTGTTATATTGTTGTTTGTGTGTTTATTAATTAAATTTAAATATGGTTACATAATCATTATTCTATTTTATAAAAATAAAACGGGTCTTAACTTATTGTTGCTATATATTTTAATGTAATATGTATATTATGATTTTTTTAATCTAAAAAAAATATTCGTAATATTATTAATAAAAACAAAATTGCAATGTAACAAATTTGAATTTTATTATTTTTATTACTTTTAACTTTTTACAGACACTACAACATCTTTCTTGCCTCTATACTAATTTTAACCCACATGTAAATGTTTACCAATTTACTTATTAAAAATTGGGCATATTAATATAAATTCAACATATTAAGTCTACATGTGAAAATGTTCACAAACTTTCTTACATTGCATCTACACATTTCCTCTATACTAGGTTGTAAAGCCCATCTTGAACAATAGCCTTAATCTTAAAATAGTTGCGCGATAGGCTTAGTTAAAATTAAGTGTTTAATTTAAAATTTCACATATAAAATGATTAATTTACAACTTATTAATGGTAAAATATTTAACAATATCGTTTTCAAAATATAATTCATCATCTATCAATTTAAATTTAAATAATAAAAAATAGCTTCAATTATTTTTAAATTGAAATTGAAGTTAATTGTGCAATATTGACCCAAAAAAAAGAAGGGAACAATACTTGGCCAAAAATCTAAAAGGTTAGTCTACTCAAAATATGAAGATTAAAATATTTTCAAAGTATTCCACTTTTTATTTTTTTCTCTCTTTTTTTTGGGATCGGTTTTGTCTAAAATATTTTTCTTAAAAAAAAATTAATAATTATTCAAGTTGTGAATCAATCCCTGATGGGGGTGACTAACAGCGGAAATGCTGGGAGGGAGGGGGGCCCACCACCTCCATCCACTTATTATGGTAGTTAAAGTTGGGTGTCATGCACGCTTCATGTTACAAACCTGAGGTGATCATTCTAGAGAATGATAGGATATATGTGGTAAATATGGCTCTGTGGAATGACGTTGGATGCAGGAGGGTATGGGAGTTAATGTGGTGAGAGGGTTTGGAAGTCTGGATGTGCAAGGTGGCAGTATGCTTATGCTTATTTGTACTCCTTGAGTCATGGAAAAGGAAGGAAGCGCTTAAGTCGGCTTTGGCAGTGCTGCCAATTTCTCTATTATGAACCGAAGCACGCGAAATTGGGATCCAGGTTCAAAGTGCTCTCCTCAATCTACCTTCGACGTCTTTGTGGCTCTGTCATGGTGATTGAGGCGGAGCTCGAGCAAAGGGGTAAAATTTTTGGAGAATTTTTCAGGTTTCAACTTTTGGGTAAAGGTTTTGAACCCTGCTTTAAGATTGGTCTTCCTTATTCCCCACGGTTGGTTTGCTTGCATGTATGTCGGTTTTGTTGGTTAGTTCTTGGATTTTAGCGAGGCTTAGTGTTAAATTTTGGAGGGTTTTGGATGTTGGGTGTGGAGCTTGATTATCTTCCTTATTTAGATGTATCGTCGCGTTGGACCCCTGTTCTTAATGGGGCAGCAACGCCACCCGTCGTTTGATCGCCGTCAAGGGGGTCCAGGGGGGCGGCGGTGACCTTTTGGAGCCCCCCTCTAGTAGGGGTGTTTCAGGGGTAGCGCCCCCGAAGCTAAAAACAAATGTAAAATTGTCTTGTAAAATATTGTAATTTCGTAGTCAATCTAGGTCGTTCATTAGGCGGATGATCTGACAATAGAAGTTGTGTTTAGTTTAGGGTTTTTGGCCCTAGAAGGCAACCCCCTCTGTTGTATAAGGGTATTGTGTTGCAGTTGTGTATCATGTATATATTTTGAGCGAGAAATAGAAAGGGGGACTGTGTGAGTAAGAAGAGGATATTACAACGGATCTGTTGTAGGTTGTGTCTCTTCATTTTGTTGGATAATATAAAGGAAGGACTGGTTGTTTCCGTGGACGTAGCCCAAGTTGGGCGAACCACATATATTTGTGTCTCTCTTGTTTTATATGTTTTCCATGTTTGTGTTTCAGCATATTTTATATGTTCCATTGCTCTGTAACATATAATTTTCTAAAATTGGCACCTCGAAAAAGTATCCTCTTTACGCAATGGTGTTTTTGGTTCTGAAAATGGGAATAGAGTCGATTGGTGGGCCTTCTAGATTCACTTCTCAAATACCATCCTACCTTTTGATGTGAAGGGTTATTTTAAAAAGCTACGATTTTTTTCTGAACTTTGGTTCACTCTTCATATTGTTTGGAAAGGCGATAATTTTATGCATCCCTGTAGGTTTCATTTCGCTTCTTTTGGAGATTTTTCTGGAGGTTTGTGGAGGCTTTATGGTCTTATATCTTGTGCTTTGGGGGTTGTGGTTGATTGAGGCCTTTCATAGGAAAAAGGGGTTGTCTTGTTGGTGCATTAGAGGCAATATCTCTCAAGATCGAGACTCACAAGAGTGGGGGGTGAAGATGCCTCCTACGTGTGACAAGCATCGTCAAGGAATGGGCAGGAAGAGAATTCGGGGTCAATAGTAGTAACCTAAATAAAGATTAGGAGAAACAAAAGAACCTCTCACGAGGGAAGACCGTGCTAGTTCGACTTGGAAGTTGGGTGACACACAGGACTAGCTCAATCAGGACTGGAAAGATGATCATAATGACACCATGGATTTTATGAATCATATGCAACACAATTTGTGGGAGATGCATGATAGATTGGTTAGGCTCTAGAGAGGGAAGCGACACATCCAGGAATATCTTGACCGTTTGGAAACTCATTTGGCCCACATGAAGGGCCACATGCATTGCGGATTCAAACCTCGGCCACCCCCTAGATCGGTTCCAGACTAACCGGCTCCGTATAACTCTAGTAATGTTTAATGTATTTGGGTTGTCCTTTTGTTTTTTGGGTGTTTTGGCCTTTTTTACCTGTAAACTTATATAAAACATTGTCATTTCGAAAGTTTGCTATGTGTTTGGGCATGCTACTATTATCCAACAAATCTAGTAATAGTGAGGCCAATAGAATTTTGAGGAGCACCACAGCACGTTGTAATATCTTGATTTCATAGAAAAACTTAATTCAAAAAAAATAAAATATTGTGAATCAAAATATTTTCATAACACATAATTTATCTCTATATTTTATCGGGAATCTTGTTTATTCTTAAAAATAAAAATAAAAACTTTCAATTGCAAATATTAATGGTTAAAATTACGTAATTCAAATAAATAAATCACAACAACATTGATGGATATTGAAAATATACAAATCAAAACCCTTCAAACTTTGTTTGTTTGTATATTAGTTAACTAGAAATTGCACTAAGAGGTGCAAAGGAACAGGAATACAAGGTAAAAAATTGAAGTGTCGGTTGTGGCGAAAGCCATATCATGATGGGACCTTCATACCCATGATACAAATTTATACAACATTTGAGAATACTTTACGAAGTTCCTAAAATCCCAAATCAGACGCGCAACTCCCTTTCTTTATGATCTCCCTTCCTCTCAAGAAGTTGTCGAAACGAAACCCTAAGGCATTCTTTAAAATATTTGAGACTTATTGAACCTCATTCTTTTAGTCTTGGTCGCCTATAGAATTCTTTTCATGTTCAGCCTCACTCTATTAGTGTTGATCGTATATAGCGTTGCTTTTTAGCCTTTGAAGCTACATTGTTGATTGTATAGTGAGATTTGGGTTTAAATGGGAAATATTGATGGATTTTGCATCTTCACACGAAGTTTCATGCATTTCAATTAAAACAGCTCGAAATAACTTCATAAGAGTATAAATTCACCAGCAAAATAATTAAAGAATATTGTAAGAAACATAGATGGAAAATATTGATGCATTTTGCCTCATCATGCAAAGTTTCATGCATTTCCATTAAAATGGTTATCAATAACGATGAAAGAGTACAAATTCACGAGCATAAATTAATGAATATCGTAAAAATCATAATCAGTCATCATAGAAGCCAGAGTAAGAGTGTCACCAAGCAAAAACTTCAAAAACTTGGTCGTGTATATCTCTTTATTCTGAAATCCACCACCATTGTCGCCACTCGGTTGCTCTGCTCCTTCGTTGCTTACTTCTTGGCGAGGATTAGCTTCTGATGGGATGACAGAGAATGTTCTCGGGTACAGTACCATCTGCGAAGAGGATCATGGTATGACATATTCGAAGTAGAAAGGTTGGCAAAACAAAACATGTCTGCCATCTTAGGTCAAGCAAGATGACAAGAACAAAATTCTTTCCATGGGTAAATTTCTTACTCGACGAAGGAGGACGAAAATGAGGGCTTATGATTTGTTGGAGTGAACAATATTTGCACAGGGTAATCTCGCAAAGAGAAATGCCTTCGACGTAATTGTGTTGTTGTTAAACCCCTTTACATTGTTTAATAATTATTTAATTTTAACTTAATAATTTAAAACTTTTTCAAAATTATTACTTAACAAAAAAAAAAAAAAAAAACGTATGGAATTTAACATTCAAGTACAATGGCTTCAATTAGACATTAATCTAAGTGCCCAATGCATTAGTTGTCTTATGTGTATTGTGTGATTTCAAATAGGTGGGGCTTCGATGGTAAGAAATCTTAGGATATTTCAATGCAAAAGGTCAACCCACATAACTTTCACATTTATTCTCACTAAATCCAGTGCCCTTTTTTGGCATTTTGACGGTGATATTACAAAACCAATTACATGGATTATTGAAGCAAGTTCTCTCGAGTTTTGATGAAATGGTTTGTGGCTTCTAGTGGATGAAATCTATAGATGCAGTTTGTGCACAAGAGTGTGTGTGAATATGAACGTGCTGAGGGAGACGACAGATCCTCTGCCAACTTTCAGATGTTTTTGTATCTGCCTGAGATGCCCTATGACTCCTTATTAATTCACTAGAGTAACTTAAATCCAGAATCCGAAGATTGCTCAGCTTGTTGATTCCCTCAAGAAACCTCCTAATAGTATCACATCAAATAATTCTCAACACGCAAAGTCTGGCCGTCGACCTCGACTCCAATGCTGGTAATTTTTCCAGTTTATCCAGTACCATTAACCACAACACCTCTAGTGTTGGAAAGGCATATGTAGATCCGAAGTTGGAACCAATTCTGTAAGATTGGAGAAATGTTCAATTTGTAGGCACCGCAATCGGGGCATCCTCTCCAGTGGGGGAAGTTGCTTAATATTCTGGCAATGCGATAATTCAAGCCACCTAAGATTTTTAAAGTGTGAAATCCAAGTTGGAAGTTGTTGCAGATCCCGAGTAGAGAGCCTAAGTATATCCAGATTCGCCATGCCTCTCATGCCTTCTGCAAGAGCTTCCAACTTTCTCATGTTCAATCAAGGGTTCTCATTTCCAAAAAAAATCCCATTAATTGTTCGATTTCTTGAGAACGCTTACTTATTTCCTATAGTTAATGTCCAAGTCTCTCATATTCGACATCTCGCAGAGATCCGATAAGTACAATTTATGCTTTTCCGATCTCGATTTTTCATCACGGGCATGTTTCTCTTGCCCCCAAGTGAGATTTGATCAATTGTACAGATTGAGACTCAACATAGAAGTGAGCTCAAAGAGGAAAATTGGGAGATATCTTAAATTCTAGCACCAACTCAGATTCATGTACTCCATACGTTTAAGACTACCCATCACGAAAGGCAAGTGATGTAACTTCCAACACCTTGAAATTTTAAAGATCAATTATCTAAAGCCTTCTAAAAGTCTTCACAGACCTAAGAAGCCTTGTGATATTTGTTCATGACAATTTCAAGCTCACAAGGTTTTTCAGGAAACCGATAGGTTCTGACAATGACTCTAAATCAGTCCAACTGATACCAAGTATTCTCAAGCACTGAAGGTGTGTTAGGAATTTAGACGGAACCATTTTAAACATCTATTGTTGCTCGGCAATAATGTGCCTAGTATTGGGTAACGAAACCTTTCAAGAAGGGAGTTGATGTTGTTTCTTACCAGTGATATTCTTCTATGACCCTGGAATAGTCATCGCGTCAAATGGTTTGAAGGTGAAAATGAAAAGGCAGATAGCGCTACCGATGGACCTTGCTCCTACCTATTGAGATCAACAACTCATATTTCATCACAATATGAAAACATTTTTCTGTTACTTTTGAAAATAACAAAAGTACTATGTTACTTCTGAAGCTCATGTTCACCGTAACATAGTATTATTCTGCAACATTCCTCGTCTTTGTGCCCCATTAACACACACGAATCCATGAAAACAACACATCCTCTCCATGTCCCAACTAGAATATTCTAAAACTCACAACAATACTTTCTCTATATTAGAATTTCCATAAAATTAAATTTACGACTCCTTCCTCATAACTTACTCCTCCGTGAAAAAAATCAACAACATCGTCATAAATTAATTGATATCTATACCAACCTTTTACATATGAGACTATCAAAACCTTCTTTCAACTTGGTCACTCAGTTGCATCTACTTAGCTGCATCGTGAAGTCGTCTTGAAGCCATTGATGGCAAAAATGTGTAGGGTAGCATTACTGCACTATGGTTGTTGTGATGCTTGCATTCGAAAACCCATGAAAGGGGGCTTGTCGTGTGATTGAGAATTAACATGTTTTTGTACAAAGGACTTTTTCTAAGTTTGTTACGGTCAATGCCTTGCACATGGACCATTCCTCCATCTCCTAATTTCCTAGCCTGGGAAATTGCTTAATGTCATTATTTTGAATTGTCAAGAATGGCACACATTAACTTTGATATCAAACCCATGTCATACAATGTATCCATTACATAGAAGCTGGATGTCCATCTTTCTTGGGTGCTTGCATTTGAGTGGTGAAGAATCCCTTTGTCATTGTGGATGTAGTTAATACACATGTGGGAAGGCATGCCAAAGGCCTGGGTCCATTTTTATCTATTGTACTAGGAGGTAGCAGGCTATCTGTAATAAAGTGGCAATTAGCCAAAATACCTCCATAGAGATTTGGTTACAAACAAATGCATCTATGTTGGCAGACCTGAATATCCCTTGAATTGGAAGTGGACCAAAGAGATTGTTGTATGACACATTGAAAATATCGAGGGTCGTAGCATATACAAATTCAAGAGATATAATGCATGTTAGATCATTTTGAGATAGATTCAACATGGATAAAGCAGACATTGCAGCAAGTTCAGAAGGAATGGCCCAATTAGATCATTTTGTTTCAAGTCCAAGCTGACCAGTTTCTCACACATTCTAATGCTTATGGGAATTGTCCCTGAAAAATGATTCTCATACAAGTCCACAACTAAAAGGCTAGAATAGGCTCCAAAATATGTTGGAATTTTACCAACTAGATTGTTGTTGGAGGCATAGAAATTTTCTAAACTGAACATTTTTGAAATATTCCCTAGAAGACTTCCTTCAAACTCATTATAGAGGATATCCATAAATGAAAGTTTTGAGGACAAGCTGAGATCAAATGGGATACTGCCATTTAGCATGTTTTTTGCCAATTCAAGCCTGTTAGGACTTGGAAGCAATCCAAATTGTTATACGAAATTCTAATCTACGGATGAAATAGTGGTGTTCCTTCACTCAAAACAACATAAGAAAGACAACTATTCTTTTCTCTAAGACAAATAGGTAGACAGAAAGGAAAGAAACCTACTTGTGATCCCTTTTCTCTCTTTCTCCTTCTTTCATTGTTGTCGTCACTCTCAATCCAACTAAAGTCGCTAGATCGATACCTGCAATCAAAGACAGAGAACAACAAACAACATACAAATATACAAATATCTACTTATATTAACCAAATCGAACCGATTAGATCTGAGAATACATACACAATAAAGAATGAAATTCACAAGATATAAGCATACATATGAGAAAACGAACGAATATATTTATTAAGAAAGTAGGAGGAGAAGATTACAACCAATAGATTGATTCATCGTCAACCTGCTCCAACTTCATTCCGTCCTCATCACACCAAGCATCATCTCAACAACAAAACAATACTTCCAGCTATCGTTAATTGAGAATCCAACATCCTAACATTACACAAATTTCTCCCTGCCTAGCACTTAGATGAGTGCTCAATTTATAAGGAAATTGAAGGTAGTTTCTTAATAAATGGAATTGAATGGATTTCTAATAATAGGTGAGACATGTTTCCAAGTTCAGTGGTGATGGATGAACACTTGCATTCAAAGTATGACACCTAAGATCTCTTCTAGAAGGCACTAGACATGTGGAGATTCCCGGAACAATGATGATTTTGCTCTCAGGAGACCAATGCACCCTTAAGTGTTGGGAAGCGCACTGCAGTGCACCCTTGCATGGAGGTAGGTGCACTAAAACGCACTTAGGCCCATGTAGGGGAGCATTGATGAGTCAATGGGTCATATAATATATACTTCAAACCTTGGAAATCTCATTGTTATCACTCATAAGTTTTCAAAATTTCATTGATAGGGTCATTCACATCACTCACCTAGGTTTCATATTGTTTTCATAGTTTGATTCATGAAATTTATGAAAAAACACATGTAATAAGCCTTATCCAAAGTCTAAAACTTACCACGATTCATGTCATGTCAATCAAATCCACTCCATTCCATATAGTTTTCGCATCCATGCCCTCAAATCAAACATAAGCCACTTGTCAGTTTTTTCATCATTCGGTAGCGAATATAACTTCAGAATGGCGGATTTCACTACGGAATCACCTAACAATTCCACAGCGAATCTGCAAGGTTTTTAACTATCTTCACTCTGGAATCGTGTTTTTTTCTGCAGAAAAGACAGAGCGTGGTGAGGTGTCAAGTTTTCGATGGCCAAGGGTAAAGGTGAGGTCACCCAATTAGTTACCATGATCACCCAAGCATGCAAGATCGTGATTTCATTCATCATTACCTTTTTTGTTCACATTTTTCATCATTCTCCCCAAGTTATCGAATTGCAATTTAAATTTCACCTCCAAGCATCTCTCTGTCATTCATTGTTCAAGTCTTGCATGTAGCAACACAATGTCATCCCTTAAGAGCTGATTCATAGCGCAAACAACTTGTTGTCTAGTTTTGTTTATCTGCAGGTGTCGCAGCTACAGAAACAACAAGGTTATAAAGAATAATGGAAAAGAATAAGAATGTGAATAAAGGAGGTTCTTGTCTGAGTTATGAGCCTGTGGACCTAAAATTATTGAATGAAGACCCTAGTTTCATGGATGCTTTTAGAAATGTTGGTTGTTTGCAATTCAGTCAGAAGATTCAGGGATTTCATGCTCAAATATCTAAAGATTTTGCAGTTAATTTCATAGGGACAACCTCAAAGGTAGGGGTTTTAAATTTCACAGTATCACCTGATACTATTTCTCAGGATACAGAGATACCAAGAGGAGGTGAAGAATGGTGAAAAGCTACCAAATTCAAAATGCAGAGCTGTGAGGAATTTTTCAAACTAGAGCACATTGGAGCTGACATGGCAAGTGGCATTCCCAGGAGTTATATGAAGGAGAATTATTCTAAGTTGTTGTTTGTGGTCCAGAAGTATTTTACCTGTGAGGAGAGGTTTCATATGGTCTACCTATACCATTTTAGGCTCCTTTTACATTTCACTTGTAAGCAGCCCCTTGATTTTCCTTTCTTTTTGTTCAGTAGTTTGGGGAAGATGTCTGATAAGGTCCTAGCCAGGGCTAAAGGCAGTGAGACATCAATTTTCCACGATGGCATATTTAAACTCTTAGTGCCGGAAGAATTAAAGAAATTAAATAGAGATTGGGCATATTTTCTTTTCCTCAGTGGATATGAAGTAGATTCAGTGACACCTAAGAAGATTTCAAAGCCAAAAATTACTTCATCTCCAGCTGTGACAGAAGATTTTAATGAAGAAGGGGTAGAGCCTCTTATGGAGCCAATGGATGTTGAAGTCGAACCTACACCAGAGGCAGATATCCCACAACCATCACCTGCAAGTCACAAACATAAAATTAGCAAACATGGTAGCAAGAGGATAACTAGGAGGCAAACCATTGCCAAAGGAAATCTTGAAGATATCCTGCAAGCAATAGACATTGAAGAAACTCTGATTGTCCAAGCAGAAGACATTGAAGTGGACAAAAGGAAGAAACATAAAGGTAAGTTTGTCAAAAAAATAGATTTAGCAGGAGAAGATGTTGGTTTCATATTCTAGCCAAGGAAACCACTGACTAGGTTACATATTGCAAAGGGTGCCATGGAAAGTAAGATGACAAAAAAGAGTGACAAAGGCAAGCAGGGTATCATAGAAAACATCATAGACCTATCTTCAACAACAGAAGAAGTTTTTGTGTAAAGAAAAGGAAAGGAGCAAGTGGTGGAAAAAACTGAAGTACAAATATTGCAGGAGCAATTAAGAGAGGCCATAGAAGAAGTCATTGAAGTCAAATTGGAACTACAAGAGGCCAAGGTATATAAATAGATAATGGCAGAATTTGAAAAAGAAATGAAGGATCAACTAGACAAATATGAAAAATCATTGTCAAATGCCAAAAAATTGCTAAAAATAACTCTTCCTTTGAGGAGAGTGATGAAGAACACTAGAAAAATAAACCTATGGTTACAATCTGAGAGGAAAAGTCTTAAAGGGCAAGCTAAAGAGCTAGAGGACCAAATGGAAGTGATTCAAGAAGAACTGAAGAAAAGAGGGCTGAAAATTAAAGTGATAAATGATCCTGAAGAAGTACAACCTGCTGATGCTAAGGATGAAGTGCCCAAAGTTTGAGGGGTTGACCTAAAAATTTTTGATAAATTTTACAGCATGAAGGAAACATCATTTTTGGTTTGGAAGTTGAAATTTTGAAGAAAAATGGAAAATATGTGTTTTCAGCCAATTAGGCAATTTCGTAGCGAAGCCCAGGCTTGAAGGCCATATTTCGCTAAGAAATCCCTATAGGGTGCTTTTTTGCCACAAAAATCATTTTTTGCTGGAAATAAAAGGAGGGAAAGTGTTGTATTTAGCCCATGTTGTCTAGAAAACATGTCATGATAAGAAGAAGAAGCACAAAATGAGTTTGGATGGCTGAAATAAATATGTTACTGAACTACGATACGAAATTGCCTAAGGGTACTCTATTTTGCAGCAAAGTACTTTTAATGGTTTTTGGAGGTTTGAAAAGTGTTTTGAAGATCAACCAGCCATGTGGAGATATTCAAGATGACAGTGGGCCACCCCAGCAGAGATTCAATACTCAACAAGACTGTCACCTATCTAGCTCAACATGAGGACAATGATCAAAGCTATGTTTATCTTTTCCTAAAAAGTAGGAGTGTTAGTTCCTAAATCTAGTGGGTTCATTTATGTCTTAGTGATGGTGAGTGCCACTCGAGCACCTCATCAGTATCAATGTAATTATCCCATTATTGCAGAAAATGAATGTAATAAATGAAAGGCACAATCCTATTAGAAGGTGTCTTTTTCAATTCCAAGAATGTAGTTTATGGTTAACAAAGGTGTCAAGACTATGGTTTGATGATCTAGCCAGCTGGGCAAATCCAATGTAAGCAACAAAATTCTATTAATAGGTAGAAAATCAAATGATAAAGGGATGGAAAATGTCATTTGAGACTACTACTATTGTAAATTTTGGACTATCAGTAATATACAGTGATGGTGTTTTCTGCTTTACCTGAGATTCTTTAACTGTTGCAATGAACTTATATCTTATGTTTCCTTAATATATTTTTCAATATCTTGATATTAAATTACTTAGAGGTCATGCCCTCATGCTCCAAATTCCTTTTGAAATTGAGTTATTGAATTTTTTCTGTGTGTTAGTATTGTCTTTTCATTGAAATAGTAAAAGCCTTAGCTTCCACAAGGAGATTCCTTTGTCATTGAATTCCTTCATACTAACTCCATGAGCCCAATGGTAGTGAAACCTATTTCATTTTTCACCTGCAATCAAATACACTAAGACACTTATCACAGAGTTAACCATCTAATTTAAAACCTAATTGAGCAAATCATTAGTTAAATCGAGAGAGCCCTCTCTGGCTAAAGAGGCTAATCCTCAGTGAAAAGCTGGTTTGAAAGAGTTACTCTAAGTTGTCTGGTGGAGCAGCCCATCAGTATCAATTTAGAGATAACATTTTGGTGCATCTTCCAGGAGTCTAAAGACATATTTATCGAAGTTTGTGCTAAAACTGTGAAAGTTGAACTCTTGGAGGTAGTAGGAACTCAGAACATTTCGACATTGCAGAAACTACCTTGGTGACTCCACTAAAAATCTTCATGCTTAAAGGTGGCGTCGAGAAAGAGATACATAAGGAGCAATCCAGATCCTAACCCACCTACAATTGTGGATAATCCAGAGAGGATCCTCATGAAAGGCATTAGAAGCAACTCTTCAAAATCAGGTATTCCACACATTCAAGAGCTTTGTCCTCTGAAATTATTTGAAGTCTTGAAGATAGGAAATTTGATGATAAAATTGAAGAAGTATTGTTTAGGTCTAAGACTGAAAATGAACTGATTGATATAATACTAGACCTAAAAAGACTAGGTATTGACACATCATCCCTAGTGTCTAAAGAAGAAAAAGAAGAATTATGGAAAACAATTACGTCAGAGTTGTTGTTAGAGAGGGAGTCCTTTGAAAATTTAAAAGTGTTAGATCTATTTGAATTTTTGTTGAAGAGAAAATCTGGTATACTTTTGCCAGAGTGGATTTCATTCATATCTAGGCTTAAGATACTATCTACACCATCTCCTAGTGATCCAAAATATTTTGCTTGAGATGTGTTAAAGGATTACATGTGAAAATTGTAGCTTTAAACAAGAAACTTTAAAGGCATAAACGAAAAAAGAGAGAAGCAATTAACATCATGCAAGGATACACAAATTTGATATTGGAGTTCATCAAGGAGGGGCTACGTCTTCCGACCCTGCTCAAATAGTGGGGAGGCCCTTCTTTCATTAAATGGAAAAATAAAAGTACAAGTACAAAACGAGGAATTACACCCTTATACCTACCCAATCAGAAAGTGGCTGAAAATTGTAGACTTCTAATGATGAAATGGGTAGCACCATTGGATTTGTGGCGTCGAGTGGTGCAAAGTCCATATAAAACTTGTCCCAATTTGACAAAGTGAAAATATGACCCCTCTGGAAAAATGGCTCAGATCATGGTTTCGCCCCTCCTGCACATTGCTCAGGGTTCCACACCTTGTTTTCTGTGCCCGCTCCTATCTATCCTGGGCGCACATCTGAAGTTAAGGCTTAAATATTATGTTGCTGATGGACTTCCCAAAGAACCCGTTAGGCGGGTTGGTTCCAAATCCGAATTGTGTGTGAGGAGGTCGGGTGGTTAAACCCTGACCCCTCCTTTTTGGTTAAAACCGCATTTAAAATTAAAACCTGCATTTAATTTGAAAGATCCGCACCACATTTAATAGTATTAAATTGGTTTGGTTGGGGGCCAGACCCGCATTGGGTGGCCTGCCCCCTTATCTCTCCCACCTTCGGCTTGCTTTAAAAAGGTGCGAGGAGCGGGTTGGGCGGTGGAGTTACACCCCTGCCCACCCTTATATATATGATGCAGTCGTTTAACATGGTGAGTGGTCGTAGTATGTGGCCGGAAATGTTGGGCGACAAGGTCATGGCCGTCGATCCCCTTATAATAACAATTTTGTTATGTTTGTTGAGTGGGGAGGGCGGGGGTCATGGCCCGCCCTCCATTATATATATATATATATATATATATATATATATATATATATATATATATAATAAGGAATTGGTTATTTTAAAATCTTTGAATTTTTTTACTGAAGGGGACTAATTAACCGTCCCACAAATTCGCCCAGAATCTGGCCAGGTTGGCTGGAATCGAGTGGTCAGGTTCTAGTGAAATTGTTGCCTCCTTAAGCTGCCATATTACCAAGTCAACCCTTGAACTTTAACTACTCCTAACTCCTTCATATGGACTCGGAATTGAGTGTCGTCTGCATCGTTGGAATCAGAATGATGAGATCTACAACCTGAACCTGGTTCAAGAGATTTTCGAACACTTTTAATTTTGAGCCTTTGTACTTAAGCCACTTGTACTTGTAGCTGCTTAATCCCCCTGGATCATTCCTCCCCACTAAAGAGCTTTTGGACCCCAAAAGCCTCATCAATCAATAGGCAAGTGAGGGAATTGCTCCCTCACCTTCTCCTTTTCAAGCCATTTAGCTTTACTTGGGTGCATCCCTTTGAAACCAACAAAGAGATATTCCACATCCCCTCGTCGTGAAGTCCTGGTTCTTCGATCAAGAATGATGTCCTCTGGAAGTTCATCGAGATATTCTGGTGCAAATTCATCCACTGTAGGAAATGATCCTACCTCCTCGGTGTCCATAATCAGTGGTGGTTCATAAAGCTTCAGATTTTCGACATTCATGACTGAGTACATCTGCATGTATACAAGCAAGTCGAGTCGGAAAGCATTATTCCCAATCTTCTCCAACATGGTAAATGGACCATACTGGATTGGTCACAATTTATTTCCTTCCCCCTTCATTCTATCCTTGCTGATGTGGAACCACACTTTGTCACCAACTTGAAATTGATGGTCGACTCAGTGCTTATCATGTCGGGCCTTTTATCGGGCTTGACTCTTTTCCAACTACTCTTGCACTGCTTGGTGAATTGTCTGTATCCATTGGATGAACCATTGTGCTTTGTCCCTGTCATCACGTCCATTGGCATCTTCATCCCTTCCATAGATCATGTCGAAAGGGTCCTTTGGTAAGTAATCAAAGCATGTCTCAAAAGGTGAACGCTACGTAGAGGAATGCACTACTCAGTTGTAGGCATGCTACACATATGTAAAATGCTCATCCTACAACTTGGGATGTTTGTTGCAATAACCCCGCAACAAGTGTACCACGGTACGGTTGACGACCTCTGTCTGTCCGTCAGTTTGTGGATGGAATGTCATGATTCTCTTCAACTTGGTGTCCATCATACGCCATAATCTGGTCCAAAAATATCCAAGGAAGCGAGAGTCTCTATCTGACACAATCAACGTGGGCAACCCAAAGTGGACCCAAACCTACTAAAAGAAAAGACAAGCAATCTTCTCAACAATGAAAAGGCTTTTTATAAGGCATTAATATGCACATTTTACTAAAGTGGTCGACGAAAACATACAAGTATTCGTGACCCTTTCTAGACATGGGAAAACCTCCTACAAAGTCCATCGACACACTTTCCCATGGACGACCCGGAATAGGGAGTGGTGTGTGGAGCCCAAGTTTTCTATTAGAGGGATTTGAAACAGAACACGTCACACATCCCTTTATAAAATGGGTTACAATGTTTTTCATATGGGACCAAAAGCAAAACTTTTGCAAATGACATAAGTTTTTTTTTACACCAAAGTGACCAGACACGAGAGAGATATGCGCCTCTCGAATTACATGTACCCTTTATGTTGTGGGTATGCACAATTTTCCAAGGTGATACAACAACTTCCCCTACAAATGATAGTTGTCCACTTGTGAACCATGAGTTATTTTTGCATATATTGCTTTAAAGTCATCATCGTTAGCGTATTGTTCAACATTAATTTCAAAAGATAATGACGCATTATGCAAAATAATAGAAGCAACAATAAGAGGGCGAGAGAGCATATATACTACTTTGTTACTAGTGCCCTTCTTATACTTTATTACTGGATGAAATTGCTGTAGAAACCCCATCCACCTGAAATGACGAGACTGTTGTAGCTTGGTTTGTGACTAAAGGTATTGCAAGGGATGATGATCTGTATGGATGATGGTCTCCTTGTCGATCAGGTAGTGTTTCCACTTTTTCACACTTTAAACCAAGGCATACAATTCCTTGTCGTAAGTGGGGTAATTGATTACAACCTGGGAGAAATTCTTCGAATGGTAACATATCGACTTATTCTACTGCAAAAGTATAACTCCCATGGTGTACCCACTGGCATCAGTTTCGATCTCAAAAGGTTGCTGGAGATCGGGTAAAGCCAGGACTGGTGCGGTGCTAATTTTCTCTTTCAGTGCTTTGAAGGACTTCTGCTGCTTTCCTCCCCACTGAAAGGCTTGTTTGGTACTTGTCAGTGTGTGTAAGGGTGATGTAATAATAGAGAAGTTGGAAATGAATCTCCTTCAGTACTGTATTGCACCTAAAAAACTACGGACCTCTATTACATTGGTAGGCTTAGGCCATTTTACAATCACCTCAACTTTTGAGGGGTCTATTTTTAATTGACCATTATCGACAATATGACCAAGGTAAACCAAAGAGGTTTTCCCGAACTCACACTTTGATAGCTTTACATACAATTCTTCCCTCTTTAATACATCAAACACTTTCTTAACATGGCATACATGTTCATCCCAAGTCCTACTAAGGACAAGAATATCATCTAAATACATAAGGACAAACTCATCAATGAAAGGCCTAAAAAGATCATTCATGACCCTCATGAATGTGGCTGGAGCGTTGCAAAGTCCGAATGGCATCACCATCAATTCGAACAACCCCTGTTTGGTCTTGAAGGCAGTTTTCCACACGTCCTTCTCTCCAATCCTGACCTGGTGAGAACCACTACGCAAATCCAATTTGGTGAAATAGATAACATTCTTTAATTGATCTAATAAATCATCAATGCAAGGGAGAGGGTATCAATTTTTCACCGTGATTTTGTTTAGTGCCCGATAATCCACACACATCCTCCATGTGCCATATTTCTTTGGTACTAACATGACCAGCGAGCCACAAGGAGAAGTACTTGGCCAAATGACCCCTTGGTTCAACAATTCTTGTACCTGCTTTTTGATTTCCTCCATCTCGATAGATGACATCTTGTACATACCAATGTTTGGCAATGGAGAATCATGCTATAAATGGATCTCATGTTGGATCTCTCATTTTGGAGGCAATCCTTTGGGTTCCTGAAACAACTCATAACAGTTAGAAATAAAATCACATAATTCATGTTTATGAGCCGGATCACATCCTCGGAAAGCATCAAATATCTCTTCATCTCTTTCTCTCACAACCATGAGCAAACACCCCTTGTTGGAATTCACCATTCTCTTCATCTGTCCTGCACTTACAAGGTTGGCACTGACTTTGGTTTTATGAGCTCTTATAATATATTCTACCCCATCTTTTGTGATTTGGTATTTATTTTCATTTTGAAAGAAAATTGCTTTCCTATCGTAAAGATAGGGACTCCCTAACACAATAACACATATATCTAATGGTATTACATCCAGTTCTACTTCATCCACCAGTTTAGAAGCAATTACAAATTTAACCTTACATTGATTGGTTACATTTAGTTTTACCTTGTCATGTATCCATCCAAGCGGATAAGGTTTCAGATGAGGCTTAACTTCTAAGCCGAACTTTTTAACCAAGGATTCTGAGATTAAATTTACTTGAGAGCCTGAATCAAATAGAGTTTCTACTTTTGCATGATTTATAACTACTCTAATATGAAACAACTCAATTCTCTTTCATTCATTAGGAAGAGGCCCATCTGATGAACTAGTGCTTTCACGCGATTCAGAATTAACATGAAGAGAATGAGTACCTTTTGTGCCTGCTACTGTGATCAATGACTCATCACCAGAGTCGGATCCAAGGTCTTGCTGCGCAGTTTCTACCGTCTTCTGCTTGCCCTTTCCTCCATATCTCTTCGGCATATTTTCTGGGTACAGCTTCCAACGATGATCATCGTCATGACCTTCCCTTTTGCAGTGAGTGCAATAAGGCTTTTCTCCTTCATCCTTCTTCGCGAATGTCGTCTCATTTTCCTTTCCCTTTCCTTTCCCTTTGAATTTTCCATTTGAAGGTTTGAAAGGTGGTTTCTTTTAATGTTCATCCTTATCATTTATGCCCCTGTTCTCAATATGAATGGCCTTTACACTGGCTGATTCAATGGTAGTAGGTTCAAACATTAACAATGAATGTCTAATGTAACTATGTAATGAACCAATGTACTTAGTTACAGCTTCAGGAGAATCTAATGAAATGCCCAAACTTAGTGTTTGCTTTCTAAATTCCTCAGTAAAGCTTTGCACGTTTTGTCCTTTACCTTGCCTTAGGTATTGCCACTCCATTAAGGTTTTCTGCTTATAACCTAAGGGATAGAATTAATCTTTAAGTGCAGCAATAAAATCTTACCAGAAGGAAAGAAGGTTACCCAAATTACTGCTGCCTCGAAGTTTGCTCTCCCACCAGATGAGAGTTGTGCCATTCAAGTGAAGAGAAGCCAACTGGATCTTTGCCTCATCCTAAACAATCTGATGAATCCTGCAATAGAGTTCAAGCTGCCTAATCCAATTGTTAATCTTCTTGGCATTACTTTCACCATTATACACCGGTAGATCAAATTTAACATCTAACTTAAAGAAAGGTTTGTTAGATGCATTTCCATAATTTGTATTATGAGGGTGAGAAGAGGAGGAAGGATTCTATGATGAAGACAATGGAAAAAATCATGGATAGACTTGGTCTTGGAGCTACTCCCTTACCTCCCGCACAACAAGATGCACACATCAGAAATCCACAATTTAGGAGGCCTCAAAATCAGCAAAGATAAAGAGAAAACATAAATCAGCCTGACACACAAGTGATGCCTCCCTTTCAACAAAATTTTCTTGATGAAGAGGAAACTCAACCTAAGTTTCAAGAGGATATTATTCACTGTCTAGATGAAGATATGTCTGGGATGTTTCTAACCAAGGAATAGCATGATGAGTCTCGTCATGACTTGAAGAAAGATGAGGGACAATGTGATTACGTAAAGGGTTATCAACAAGCCATATTTGAAATGTAGAAACAATACAATTTGAGAAATAGAAATGTCCCCATTACCACAAACAAAGCTCGGCCAAAGAAGGATATTCCTAAACCAATTGATCTAAAGAAGGATGCACCACCTCCACCTCCTGCTAAAGAAATTGAAAAAACCTCAGCTACTTTCAGTCTAGAGAATGAGATCTCAAAAATTAAAATTCCTATCCCCTTTGGAGAGATTATCAAGGTCACTGAATATAGAAGAAAAAATTTCAAGATGTTAAATTCTCAGCCTGGACCTCCAGACATCCTAAATATACAAGAATACCATCCCACCATTTTCCTAGGACCAAGGGTAGGAGATGAACATAATGAAGGGGTTCCTCCCTTTTATGTCAGTCTAAATATTCATGATATGACTTTGCACAATGTCATGTTGGACTCAGGGGATTCCCACAACCTTATGCCTAAAGTAATCATGGAGAGAATGGGTTTAGAAATCACTAGACCTTATAAAGATTTCTTTTATTTTGACTCCAAGAGAGTTCAATGCATAGGTCTTATTAAAGATGTTGTTGTTGGCCTAACACAAGTACCTTCTAAAAAAATTATGATGGACATAGTAGAAGCTGACATTCCTCCAAAGTTTGGTATGCTTTTATCTAGATCTTGGGCAACCAAAATCAAAGGAACTATGCAGATGGATATGACATATGCCACCATTCTTGTTTTTGGTGAGAAAAGAAGATTGTATAGGGAAAGTAGGATGACCTACATGGTAAGCAGTAAGGATAAGCCTCAAAATTTTCCAATTTATGTTGTTGAAATTGAATTGAGATCCTCAATTTTATTCAATGAACTCACTGATGAAGCATAAATTGAAGGAAAAATAGAAAATAAACAAGCAGAAAATCAGGGAGGTGTTAAGGAAAAAGGAGAAGGTTGGTGGCTTTTGCACTTTGATGGCTCTGTTGGAAGAGAGGGGCTGGAGCATGCATATGGATCACTACTCCTAAGTTTTACTATTTTAAATTTAACTTTGATTGTACAAACAATATGGCAAAATATGAATCACTGTTTTTGGGTCTATAAATTTTGAAAAAACTAGGTGCCAAGAAGATATCAGTGTGTGGTGATTCAAAGTTAGTGATTAAACAAGTTGAAGGGTCATAACAAACCAAAGAATGATGGCATATAGAAATTTTATCATGGAAATGCTTGAAAATTTTCAAGAATATGCTTTCATTGTGAAAACTAGAGACCAAATTTCAATGGTTGATTCTCTGGCTGTCTCTGCAAGTTTATTTTTCATCCCTACACATTCCACTGAGAAGTATGAGGTTGAGGTCAGACATAGGCCAACAATCCTTGGTAACATCATTCACTGGAAAGTGTTTAAGAATGATCAGTAAGTCCAAAATTTCCTTGAATTGAAGGAGGAGTTTAAAAACATACAAGTGGATCAACAAAATATGTTTGCTGAAACCAAGGTCAATCATGAAGTTTTGCAGCTAACAAACAATTGTATACCAAAGGACCTTATTCCCCTTGATTTTTTTTTTTGATCAAAATGATGTTTTTAAATCTCATAGAATGTAGGTTGATGAGGAGGAGGTAGAGACTTGCAATCTTGGTACAACAACAATGCCTAAAATGGTCAAACTTTCTAAGTTTATTTCTATGGAGATGAGACAAAAGTATGTGGATACAATGAAGAAATATATTAATGTTTTTGCATGAAGCTATGTTGATCTGAAAAGGCATGATCCTAGCATTATACACCATACTATTCCTATCAAAGAGAGTGGAAAACCTTTCAAACAGAAGTTGAGAAGAATCAATACTTTGCTCATGCCTCTGATTGAGAAAGAGATTAAGAAAATTTTTGATGCAAAGATCATTGTTCCTATAAGGTTTTCAAAATGGCTCGCTAATCTGGTACTTGTTAGAAAGAAGAGTGGTGAGATCGGAAATTGTATTGACTTTAGAAATATAAACAAGGCTAATTTGAAGGACAAATATCCTCTTCCCAAGATGGATCAGATTTTACAGAATCTTCTTAGCTCTCAAAGAATGTCCATGCTTGATGGATTTTCAGGTTACAACCAGATATTGGTACATTTAGAAGATCAGGAGAAGACTGCCTTTACCACGCCATGGGGAACATTCATGTATGCCAAGATGCCTTTTGGTTTTATGAATGCAGGAGAAACCTTTCAAAGAGCAATGGATATTGCTTTTTCTGAGGATAAAGATAAATCAATTGTGGTCTATTTGGATGACATAACTGTGTTTTTGAGAAAGGAGGAAGATCACTTGAAACATTTGGAGAAAATTCTTCAGAAATGCAAAAAAATCGGTATCTCTCTTAATCCCACTAAAAGTATTTTTGCTCTAACTTCTAGAAAATTGCTTGGACATACTATATCTAAGGATGGGATAAAGATTGATCCTAATAGAGTCAGTGCAATTCAGATGATAGACTTGCCAAGGAATAGGAAGGAGATTCAATCTTTTCTTGGAAAGGTAAATTTTGTTAGAAGGTTTATCCCAAACTTTGCTGAGATTTTCAAAGACATTACCAAGATGTTAAAGAAAGAATCTGATATTAAGTGGATTGTTGAAGCTAAGAAATCATTTGAAGAGATAAGGAAAGCCCTCACTTAAGCCCCAGTGCTTATTAGTCCAAATCTCTCAAGTGAATTTCTGGTTTTCACATTTTCTTCTGAAAATACCATTGCTGGAGTTTTATTGCAAAAAGGACAGCAAAGTACCGAGCAATCTATTTCATTTTTCTGCAGGACTCTTTCCAACTCTGAATTGAAGTATAATATCTTGGAGAAACATGCATATGCTTTGGTCAAAGCTCTTAAAGACTTCATAATTTACATTTTGCATTCTCATGTTATTGCATTCGTGCCTAACACTGTCGTTAAAGATATTTTGACACAAGTTGATCCTGATGGAAAAAGAGGGAAATGGATAGCTACTTTACTGGAGTATGACATAGAAATCAAGTCTACCAAGTTGGTGAAGGGACAAGGATTAGCAAAACTAATGGCACAATCAAATTTTGAATGTCTTGACATGAATTTCATTGCAGAAATTTCAGAGCTGACAGAGGAAGAAGAAGAGTTGGTCCCCGTTGAAGAGAAATTCATCTTGTCTGAATGGTACAGAGATGTAATATTTGTCCTACATCATCACAAAGCTCCTCCTTAGTTGACTAAGTCCAAATCAAGGTTTGTGAAGCTGAAATCACTAAGATACTGTATTTTGAATAAGAATTTGTATTGGAAAGATACCAGTGGGATTATTTTGAATTGTTTACTAGAAGATGAGGTTGGAAAAGCCATTGAAGAGTTCCATAAGGGAGATTGTGGAGGACACCATTACTGGAAAGCCACAGCCAACAAGATACTCAGGGCATGGTATTATTGGCCTATTATGTTTAAGGACATCTACAAGAAGATCGATGCATGCCATGAATGCCAAGTTTTTTATGGTAAGAAGAAGTTGATTCCTTTACCTTTGATGCCAATATATGTTGAAGCACCTTTCCAACAATGGGGGTTGGACTTCATTGGCGAAATACACCCAACATCCTTAGGGAAACATCATTGGATTTTGACAACCACAAATTATTTCACTAAATGGATTTAAGCAATCCCAACAAGGCAAGCCACTGATTAAGTCATCATTCAATTCTTGGAGAACAATATTTTGTCCAGGTTTGGTTTCCCTATGAAGATTATTACTAATAATGCACAATCTTTTAAATCCAAAAAATTAATTAGCTTTGTCGTCAGTATCATATTACATTTGGACATTCAACAACCTATTACCCTCAAGGTAATGCCCTTGCAAAATCATCCAATAAAAGTATAGTGAGGATCATCAAAAAGGTGCTGTAAGAAAATAAGAGATCATGGCATCTAAAGTTAAAGTTTTCTCTATGGGCTAAAAGAGTTTGCACAAAGAGATCCATTGGTACATATCCCTATGAATTAGTGTATGGAGCTGAAGCTATTTTTCCCACTTCTTTGGGAATTCCGGTAATGAAACTACTGCAAGGACTTCAAGAGGAGCCAAATGCTATTGAAAGGAGGATAAACTAGGTTATAGCTCTGCAAGAAAAAAGAGAAGAGTTATATAACAACCATCAGTAATCACAAAATTGAGTGAAGAAAACCTTTGAAAAAAAAAGCTAAAGAGGAAAGTTTCTAGCTTCAAGGTGTAGTTATGAAATGGGAAGCCAAAATTGAAGAAAATGGGAAACATTGAAAGTTTGAGAACATCTAGAAGGGACCATTTGTGATAGTTGCATATCATGGCAACAACACTTTTTTTCTTCGGGATATGGATGGATAGTTGTGTGCAGGAGGACCTATTGATGGCGAGTTTCAAAAACATTATTCCTCCCATGTCCTTTTACTGAATTTCACTTCATTATATATATTTCATTTACTGTTATGATATTTTTCTAATAAAGATGAGCTCATCATCAAGCTTGAGGTCGAGGAGAAGGCCATAAGAGTTTGAAGAAGTCTTTGTGAATTTCAGAAATTTTTGTTTTCATTAAAAGAAGGCACTGAAACTACAAGTTATTTGTTGTACCACGGGGGCACACAATCCCCAGTGGAGCCACTATTATCATTCATGAGTTTTCAAAATTTCATTGATAGGGTCATTCACATCACTCACCTAGGTTTCACATTGTTTTCATAGTTTGATTCATGAAATTTATGAAAAAACACATGTATGTTGGAAATGTTGTCATTGATGGCAAAGGAGATGGCAAAGGTAAAGACATGAGCAGCACCTAAACTATCCATAAGGCAAAAGAGACAGAGAGGTAGCAGAGGCAGCAGAAGAAACAAAGGAATTGAAGCAGAAGCAACAAAGGAATTAGAGACAGAGCAGTGGAGTTGAAAAGGCCTGAAGGAGTGTAATACAGAGTTTATTCTTGAATTAGAGGTGTAATACGGTTTAGGGGATATGAATTATTGAACAGTTATTCATTAATTGAGTTTGTATAGCATAGAATTTGATTGAAGACTAAAACCTGTGGTAAAGACTTAATATGTGAGGATGAGTTGGAGCATTACTTAAATAATGAAGAGGGCTGGAGAGGGAGCCTGAGAGCTGGAGAGAGGCAGAGAACCTCTTCAGTAACATAATAGGAGAATAATGGCCACTGAGTTGAATATCTGGTTGTTATGAAATTGTAAGAATTTGTTTGAGACCTACCACTTGTATATATACATATATCTGTTTGTGAAGAACTGTGTATTTACTGATGAGATTCCTATGTGAAGTTGCTTTAGATTCTTGAAGGATCTGGACTCTATAATTCGAGCTAAGAGTCTGTCTGTGTAATCAAGTCCGAGGATGCAAGATTGTGTAATTATTTTAATCTACAAATTGAGATTAATTGTGCATGTATGTAGTTGGAAAACCCGGTGTTAATACTGTCGACAGAGGAGCGATTGTGTGACTATGTGTCTTCTTGGTTGAATCACATGAAACATTGAATTAATATTGTTGTGAAATGGTCAAATTAAATCTTGTGTGAACCATATTCTCTGTGAACGAGTGGCTGTGTGCACTCTGCATAAGAATAGACGGAACCGAGAAAAGGAGCGGAACTCTGCGTTGGAGGCGGAATCATAGTCGAAACAAAAAATTATATATATATATATATATATATATATAAGGAGAGGAGCGGAACCGAGACTTGTGAACAGTAATGGTGGGTTGGAGTGAAACCATGGTTTTTTCCGCACCACCATCCGTCGGAAAGCGGTATTGGAGGAATGGGCAACGATTCCATACAGGAATCGACACGTGGCCTGTGGACCGTTTCAAAACCGCCCTTTAAAGTGTGCCTTCGCGCATTAACTATCGTACTAGGACACGAAGCGAAATGGATAGGAGCCGTCGATCTGGTGGGCCGACATCTAACGGTGATCGCTTGTTGAACCCGCACGAAGGTTAATAAAGGAGTCCGGAGGTTAACAAAATTAGTAGATTTTCATTGCGGTGGTGATTTGGTGGCTTGTAGTGGGCAGTGTGGTGTGGTGGAACCACCCCGAGGAAAGTGGTTTTTATGGGGGCTCCCATTTCTCCGTACACATCAAATGGGGTGAGGCCCCGCAATTCATCATAGCCGTTGATCGGCGGTCAACGTGTGATCGGCTAGTCAACTACGGGGGGTACCCTCCGTGTTAACCTCCACGCTATTCAACCCCCCGCACTCCGTCGATCTCCAATCAACCTGTGCGCTGTTTAACCTGCGCCTTTTCACCGTGCTGCCGCCTGCGAATTGATCTCTCGTTCGGGCAGTTGGAATTACATTCCAACAAGTTGTATATGGTTAATTGGTGCGATATGAAATATGAAATATGTGAATGGGGCCTAATACATATACACGGAGATGGACTGTCAGGTTATAATATTATATGGCGATGGTAAAGTTAATTCCTTGGGCTTAATAACAATACCAGAAGTCTATAATTCTGGAGGCGGTATTATATGCATACCTGCTCGAGTTTGCTACCCCTGCGGAACTTAAAGGGAATGGAGCTCCGTTTGATGAGAATTGATACAACTATGATTCAAACCATATATACTTCAAGGAGAAAGAGGAAGTATATGATATGATTAAGTTATATCAAGAGCATGCTGAGACACACAGGAACAAATTTGACAGGTGTTCAAGCACAGGAATCTGGAAAATATTCAAAAGTGCAGTAAACAGGTGAAATGTATAGATGACAGTAAAAAAAGAAGATGCAGAACAACTTCTTAACAGCAGCATGAAAAGAAAAATTCAGTAAAGCCAAAATCCAGAAAAGGAGCTGAGTGAAATTGAAATATGTAATTAAAAATTGGAATGTAAATGTTTTAATTATTTTTATTGTTTGTGATGCAAAGGCAAGTATCCTAAGGAAAAGACAAAATCCCACTGTAGCATGAAATTTTGTACAAATTATTATGATTTTAAATTGAGTTGGATAAAGAAATGAGGAGGCAGAAGACCAAGGGGTATGACCATCCATTTCGAATTCCTAGAGGAAAACAAACAGTCATCAAGAAATTCTATAAGTAATATCATTTTGATATGAAAAAAAAAGAGGGTGAGAAGTGAAAAAGAGAGTGAGAGAAGAGAATGCAAAAATGAAGCAGTGAGGCAGAGAAGAAAGAGGAGTTGAGCAGAGAAGAAGGAGAAGTTGATAGAGTATCTGAAAAGATGCAGAGATGATAAAGGGCAGATATGAGAATAGATGAACAGCAGAGCAGATGGAACATAACAGAGCTGATATCCAAGGTAAATCAACAAGTGTTTCTCTTTTGAAAGAGTAAGGAAGTTGGAGCTTCCCTATCAAGTTGTAGCTTGATAGATGTCAGTTGTAGCTGACTGAGGTAGGAGCCTCCTGTAGGTTGGTGCCTACAGAAAATAGATGAGAGTTGGTGCTTCCACATCAAGTTGTAGCTTGATAAAATGTCAGTTGTAGCTGACTGAGGTTGGAGCCTCCTGTAGGTTGGTGCCTACAGAAAATTAATGGGAGTTGGAGCTTCCTTGCAAGTTGTAGCTTGCAGAATTGAGGTAGGAGCCTCCTGTAGGTTAGTGCCTACAGAAAATCAGTGGTGAGAGGGAGTTGGAGCTTGCCTTTGCATCACAACAATAATAAGATGTGGTTTTCTCCCTTCATGGGTTTCCACTTATATCTGGTGTCACTGTGCATGATGTCTATGTGTTGATGTGGTTTATCTAATCTACTTAATACTTGTTGCTCACATATTAAGACTGTTGTTACATTAACAAATCTATTTGATACTTGCTTCTCACTAATAAATATTTCTCACATATTAAGTTGATCATGAAGTGAAGGTGTAAATAAGTTTTAAGAGAAAAAGTTTAAAAGTCCATGTATGTGTTAAACTGATTCACCCCCCCCCCCCCTCTCAGTTTAACTAAGGGTTCAACAATTGGTATCAGAGCAGGTTCCTTTGGTGTAAGCTTAATAGCTTAAAGGAGATCTGGTTGAGTCATGGACTATCAAAATGTACCTGTGCTAAATACAACAAACTTTCCTGAATGGAGAGATAAGGTTAAGACAGGTTTAATCGCTGATGAACCTGAGGTATGGAAGCTTGTTTGTGATGGTTACTGCATAGACTCCCCCACGGTGAAAGAAAAACAAAGGAATTCCAAGGCAAAATGTGTGATATATAACAATCTTCATAACAAAGATCTTGAGTTGATAATGGATTTAACCTCTGCAAAAGAAATCTGGGATAGATTACACTTCATACATGGAATAGATACTAAGGACTGCACTGACAAGAAGGATAAGAGAATTAAGAAAAAGAGAAATTCATGTCAAAAAGAAGATGTTCAATCAAATGAGGTACCTGCTAGTGTGAGTGGTAGTAAGAGCCATGAAGAAATTGCTGCTGAAGAAAAACCCAAACTTGACACAGCTCTGACTGAAATAGAAAAATTGAAGAGTGAAAACAAAGAACTTAAGAGATTGGTACAAATATGTGATGAGAAAGAATATGAAGACAGAAAAGAAATTATTTTCCTGAAGACACAAATTGAAGAGGCAAAGAAAGTAGAAGACACTCTGCTGCAACAAATGAGAGAGAAAAGTCAGGAATGTGAAAGATTGGAAGAAGAAGTAGTGAGCTTGAGAAAGAACTTAGAAAAAGCCCAAAGAGAACTATTAATGAATACACCTCTAATGAAAGGCTCTGGATAGTTGGACCAGATTCTAAATGCACAAAGGTCACCTATCATAAAGACTGGGATAGGATATGAAGGTGAAACCAGTAAGTCCAAGGTTGAAGATAACAAGAAAATCATTTTTGTAAAAGCTGTAAAGAACAGTGAAGCAGCTCAGCAAAATCCTACAAAAGCAGAAGCCAACAGGAACATGAGCTGTAAAGAAAAAAATAGAATCAAGCAGCAACATGAAAGAACAAAGAATGAGAAGATGAAACAGTCAACTGCTAAAGGCTCATATGCTCCTAGGGATGAATTGAACAAATTCGGAAGATGTGAAAGGAGGTTCCTTCCTCCTATGAAAAATAGCACATGTTTTTCCTGTCACAAACAAGGACATAATGCATCATATTGCAAGACAAAGCCAATTCAGTCCAATCAGCAAAGGATGCAACAAAAGAGAAGAATCCCTCAAGCAAGCAAATGGAAAGAACAATCTTTCACCAGGTACACAAATCATTTCCATGGCTATTGTTATGCATGCAATAATTTTGGACATAAAATTGTTGATTGTAAAATGTATCCAAGAAGAGAAACAAAATATTATACATCAGCTCAAATTCACATTGGTCAAATAAGATGTTATGTATGCCTCAAGCTTGGCCACAAAGCAAAGGACTGTAATCTGCCATATATTTTAAAGAACTCTAGACATATGATGAAATCAAAACAGATCAATCAAAACTATGAATCAAAAGGAAGAGCAGTCATTATGAAGAACCTCAATAAAGTATGGAAAGAAAAGAGAAAGGGGGAGCCTATTATCTCCATAACATAATGAATCTAGCATAGTCTCAGGGGGAGCTGCTCTAGGAAACAAAGCAAATATCCAACCAGTTATGGATATGAAGCAGCATCTTAGGGGGAGAGTAGTTCATATATAGACCCCATGAAAGTAGTCTAAGAAGAGCTCCTTCGAATGAAAACAGTTATAAGATCAGGAAGGGAAAGAAATTAAAAAAAAAAAGAAAAAAGAAAAAAAGAAGAAGACTATAGAGGAAGAAGATCATCTAAAGTATTAAGTAGCAGACATATTAACGAAAGAAGAAAAGACAACAAGCAGCCATGGTAATAGAAAGAAGACATCAGCACCTTAAATGATGATCACTTTGTACATCATATTGCTAGAATTGACAATGAAACACATTAAGAAGAATGAGTAAGAAAAGTGCCTGTCATCATTAATATCCTTACTTCCTTCATCTATGAAAATGTCCCTTGGAGGAGTACAGTTAAGAGAGTGTTCCGCCCTTGAAGATTCCAAGCAAAGAAATTAAAAATTTCTTCACAAAGATCATCATGTCAGAACAGTTGAATTGGTATATAAAGCAATATATAAAGCAACAATGATTCTAGAACTGTCATAGAAAATAAAATGCAGTGACATTCTTTCAAATCAGGATGACAGAATAAGTAGCAGGTTAATGATGCCAAGGTCCAATTCAATATATTGATGGTGGTTGGTGTGAACAGTGAAAATATCAATAGTAGAAACTATGAGTACATGTGATAGCTAAAGTGAAATCTCTGCAGGGTTTATCAAAATAATATCAATTGATGGTTAGGTACAAGTAGCATGCTTATCAACAGATTACCAAGCATTATCAGTGGAGCAGCAGTATGATACAGGTCCACAGGATCAAAGGACTATGGTAAGAATGCATCAAGGCAAAATTCCCAGGGTTATCTGCATTCAGCATGAAAAGGTCAGTAGCAATGCTAAAGGATCAGCATTAGGTTTACACTTGAAGGACTAGTTTTGATTACCACTGAAGCTCAAAAGTCTTTTATTAGTCCATCCAAGCATACTTCAGCAGAAAGGAATTGCTGGTATTTCACCATTTAAAGAAAGAGTGATCATTGACATACATACCTCCTATGTCATAAATAAAACTGTGGTTGATAAGTGAAACTGACCAATACATTGAAGGGTTTATTTTGGAAATACATTGTACAAGAAGGAAAGACAATTGGCCTCTAATATTGAAAAATATTGCCTATTCTTACAATAAGTTGTAAGCTCTGGTTTGATTCATTTGTTCACATCAACAACAAGAACCTCTCAAACTTTAAATGTAATATCCTTGTCAGCAGTCTAGCTCATATCATCACCAACAGGCAGGAAAGGTGTACCATAGCAATAAAAGATATATTGACATCATTATCATAATTGAACAGGTGTGGTACTGCAGATGAATATTGCAGGAAGAGACATATTCAATCTACAATCTTCTTCAACAAAAATATATTAACTCACTACATCAGACAGAGACAGAAGCATATTTGAAGCCTTCTCAGTATTTTAATTCTTGATCCAATCATACATCTCTGATTAAATAAAGCTAGTACAATGTGTTCTATGAAGGATCATTATCCTCACTTTCAGCCTTATACTAGTAAAAGGAGACTGTGCTTTGGATTGTATCAATTTACAGTGTATATTCAAATCCAATAATCCTCAAAGTGTTCTCTCAACAAGTCTTGTACATCAGTCTGGAGCAGAATGGTACAAAGTCAGCAGAAGAGGGCCTAAACATAACTCAGAGAGAGGAAATGCAGAAAGAAAACCAGGAAATGAGCAACCCTTTGGCATTGATGTCAAAGGGGGAGAAAATCAAAAAGGGGCTTTTAAAAGGCAAGCAGAGGAAGTATGTTGCCATCAATGCCAAAGGGGGAGACTGTTGGAAATGTTGTCATTGATGGCAAAGTAGATGGCAAAGGTAAAGACATGAGCAACACCTAAACTATCCATAAGGAAAAAGAGACAGAGAGGCAGCAGAGGCAGCAGAAGAAACAGAGGAATTGAAGCAGAAGCAACAAAGGAATTAGAGACAGAGCAGTGGAGTTGAAAAGGCTCGAAGGAGTGTAATACAGAGGTTTATTCATGAATTAGGGGTGTAATACAGTTTGTAGATGAATTATTGAACAATTATTCGTTAATTGAGTTTGTATGGCATAGACTTTGATTGAAGACTAAAACCCTGTGGTAAAGACTTAATATGCTTGAGGATGAGTTGGAGCATTGCTTAAATGACAGAAGAGGGCTGGAGAGGGAGCCTGAGAGCTGGAGAGAGGCAGAGAACCTCTTCAGTAACAGAATAGGAGAATAATGGCAACTGAGTTGAATATCTGGCTGTTATGAAATTGTAAGAATTTGTTTGAGACCTACCACCTGTATATATACATATATCTGTTTGTGAAGAACTGTGTATTTACTGATGAGATTCCTGCGTGAAGTTGCTTTAGATTCTTGAAGGATCTAGACTCTATAATTCGAGCTAAGAGTCTGTCTGTGTATTCAAGTCCGAGGATGCAAGAATGTGTAATTATTTTAATCTACAAATTGAGATTAATTGTGCCTGTATGTAGTTGTAAAACCCGGTGTTAATACTGTCGACAGAGGAGCGATTGTGTGACTATGTGTCTTCTTGGTTGAATCACATGAAACATTGAATTAATATTGTTGTGAAATGGTCAAATTAAATCTTGTGTGAACCATATTCTCTGTGAACGAGTGGTTGTGTGCACTCTGCATAAGAATAGATGGAACCGAGAAAAGGAGCGGAACTCTGCGTTGGAGGCGTAATCATAGTCGAAACAAAAAATTATATATATATAATTGAAATGCGAAGGAATTAGCGTTAAAACGGTGTATTGAACTATTAAATTAAAACCCTGAGCGGAACCTGGAGTGAAGGAGAGGAGCAGAACCGAGACTTGTGAACAGTAATGGTGGGTTGGAGTGAAACCATGGTTTTTTCCGCACCACCATCCGTCGGAAAGCGGTATTGGAGGAATGGGCAGCGATTCCATACAAGAATTGACACGTGGCCTGTGGACCGTTTCAAAACCGCCCTTTAACATGTGCCTTCGCGCATTAACTATCGTACCAGGACATGGAGCGAAATGGACAGGAGCCGTCGATCTGGTGGGCCGACATCTAACGGTGATCGCTTGTTGAACCCGCACGAAGGTTAATAAAGGAGTCCGGTGGTTAACAAAGAATTGGTGAATTTTCCCGCTGCGGTGGTGAATTGGTGGCGCGCTGGCGGTGGTGCATGGTGGAGCCACCAGAAAGTGGTGTTTACGGGGGCTCCCATTTCTCCGTACACATCAAATGGGGTGAGGCCCTGTAGTTCATCATAGCCGTTGATTGGCGGTCAACGTGTGATCGGCCAGTCAACTACGGGGGGTACCCTCCATGTTAACCTCCGCGCTCTTCAACCCCCCGCACTCCGTCGATCTCCAATCAACCTGTGCGCTGTTTAACCTGCACCTGTTCACCGTGCTACCGCCTGCGAATTGATCTCTCATTCGGGCAGTTGGAATTACATTCCAACAAGTTGTATATGGTTAATTGGTGCGATATGAAATATGAAATATGTGAACGGGGCCTAATACATATACACGGAGATGGACTGTCAGGTTATAATATTATATGGCGACGGTAAAGTTAATTCCTTGGGCTTAATAACAATACCATAAGTCTATAATTCTGGAGGCGGTATTATATGCATACCTGCTCGAGTTTGCTACCCCTGCGGAACTTAAAGGGAATGGAGCTCCGTTTGATGCGAATTGATACAACTATGATTCAAACCATATATACTTCAAGGAGAAAGAGGAAGTATATGATATTATTAAGTTATATCAAGAGCATGCTGAGACACACAGGAACAAATTTGACAGGTGTTCAAGCACAGGAATCTAGAAAATATTCAAAAGTGCAGTAAACAGGTGAAATGTGCAGATGACAATAAACAAAGAAGATGCAGAACAGTTTCTTAACAACAGTAGAAAAGTACAAAATCCAGTAAAGTCAAAGTTCAGAAGAGGAGCTGAGTGATATTGAAATATGAAATTAAGAATGTAAATGTAAATGATGTAATTATTTTTTATTGTTTGTGATGAAAAGGCAAGTATCCTAAAGAAAAGACAAAATCCCACTGTAGCATGAAATTGTGTACATATTATTATGATTTTTAAATTGAGTTGGATAAATAAATGAGGAGGCAGAAGACCAAGGGGTATGACCATTCATTTCGAATTCCTAGAAGAAAACAAACAGTCATAAAAAATTCTATAAGTAATATCCATTTTGATATGCAAAAAGAGAGTTAGAAGGGAGAGAAAGAGTGAGTGAAAATAATGCAGAAATGAAGCAGTGAAGCAGAGAAGAAAGAGGAGCTGAGCAGAGAAGAAGGAGAAGCTGATAGAGAATCTGAGAAGATGCAGAGATGATACAGGGCAGATATGAGAATAGATGAATAGCAGAGCAGATGGAACAGAACAGAGCTGATATCCAAGGTAAATCAGCAAGTGTTTCTCTTTTGAAAGAGTAAGGAAGTTGGAGCTTCCCTATCAAGTTGTAGCTTGATAGATGTCAGTTGGAGCTGACTGAGGTTGGAACCTCCTGTAGGTTGGTGCCTGCAGAAAATAGATGGGAGTTGGTGCTTCCACATCAAGTTTTAGCTTGATAAAATGTCAGTTGTAGCTGACTGAGGTTGGAGCCTCCTGTAGGTTGGTGCCTGCAGAAAATAGATGGGAGTTGAAGCTTCCTTGCAAGTTGTAGCTTGCAAAATTGAGGATAGAGCCTCCTGTAGGTTGGTGCCTGCAGAAAACAGTGGTGAGAGGGAGTTGGAGCTTGCCTTTGCATCACAACAATAATAAGATGTGGTTTTCTCCCTTTATGGGTTTCCACTTATATTTGGTGTCTTTGTGCATGTGTTGATGTGATTTATCTAATCTTCTTAATACTTGTTGCTCACATATTAAGATTGTTGTTACAATTAACAAATCTGTTTGATACTTGCTGCTCACTAATAAAGATTGCTCACATATTAAGTTGATCATGAAGTGAAGGTGTAAATAAGTTTTAAGAGAAAAAGTTTAAAAGTCCATGTATGTGTTAAAGTGATTCACCCCCCCCCTCTCAGTTTAACTAAGGGGTCAACAATGTAATAAGCCTTATCCAAAGTCTAAAAACCACCACGAGTCATGTCATGTCAGTCAAATCCACTACATTCCATTTAGTTTTCGCATCCATGCCCTCAAATCAAACATAAGCCACTTGTTTGTTTTTTCATCATTCGGTAGCAAATATAATTGCAGAATGGTGAATTTCGCTACAGAATCACCTGACAATTCTGTAGCGAATCTGCCATGTTTTTAACTGTCTTCGCTACGGAATTATGTTTTTCTGCAGAAAAGACAGAGCATGGTGAGGTGTCAAGTTTTTGATGGCCAAGGGTAAAGGTGAGGTCACCTAATTAGTTACCATGATCACCCAAGCATGCAAGATTGTGATTTCATTCATCATTGCCTTTTGTGTTCACATTTGTCATCATTCTCCCCAATTTATCGAATTGCAATTTAAATTTCATCTCTAAGCATCTCTTTGTCATTCATTTTTCAAGTCTTGCATGTAGCAACACAGTGTCATCCTTAAAGAGCTGATTCACAATGTAAACAACTTGTTGTCTAGTTTTGTTTATCTGCAGGTGTCACAGCTAAAGAAACAGTGAGGTTATAAAGAAGAATGGCAACGAAGAAGAAGGTGAATAAAGGAGGTTGTTGTGTGAGATGCGAGCCTATGGACTTAAAATTATTGAATGAAGACCCCAGTTTCATGTATGCTTTCAGAAATGTTGGTTGTTTTCAGTTCTGTCAGAAGCTTCAGGGTTTCATGCTCATATATCTAAAGATTTTGCAGTTAATTTCACATGGACAACCTCAAAGGAAGGGGTTTTAAATTTCACAGTATCACCTGATACTATTTCTCAGGCTACAAAGATACCAAGAGGAGGTGAAGAATGGTTCAAAGCTACCAAATTCAAAATGCAACACTGTGAGGAATTTTTCAAACCAGAGCACATTGGAGTTGACATGGCAAGTGGCATTCCTAAGAGTTACATGAAGGAGAATTATTCTAACTTGGTGTTTGTGGTCTAGAAGTATTTTACCTGTGAGGGGAGGTTTCATATGGTCTACCTATACCATTTCAGGCTCCTTTTACATTTCACTGGTAAGAAGCCCCTTGATTTGCCTTTCTTTTTGTTTGGGAGTTCGGGGAAGATATCTGATAAGGTCCAAGCCAGGGCTGAAGGTAGTGAGACATACATTTTCCACCATGGCCTAATTAAACTCTTAGTGCTGGAAGAATTAAAGAAATTAAAATGAGATCGGCATCTTTTCGTTTCCTCATTGGATATGAAGTAGATTCAGTGACACCTAAGAATATTTCAAAGCCAAAAATTACTTCATCTCCAGTTGTGATAGGAGATGTTAATGAAGAAGGGGCAAGGCCTATTGTGGAGCAAATGGATGTTGAAGTTGAACCTACACCAGAGGCAAATATCCCACAACCATCACCTGTAAGTCACAAAAAAAAAATTAGCAAACATGGTAGCAGGAGGATAAATAGGAGCCAAACCATTGCCAAATGAAATCTTGGAGGTATCCTCCAAGCAATAGACATTAAAGAAACTCCAATTGTCCAAGCAGAAGACATTGCAGGGAACAAAAAGAAAAAATAGAAAGGTAAGTCTGTCAAAAAAATAGATTTTGCAGGAGAAGATGCTAGTTTCATATTCCAGCCAAGGAAACCACTGTCTAGGTTACAGCTTGAAAAGGGTGCCATGGAAAGTAAGATGATAGAAAATATTGACAAAGGCAAGCATGGTATCATAGAAAACATCATAGACCTATCTCCAGAAACAAAAAAGGTTTTTGTGAAAAGAAAAGGAAAGGAGCAAGTGGTGGAAAAAACTAAAGTACAAATATTGTAGGAGCAATTAAGAGAGGCCAGAGAAGAAGTCATTTAAGTCAAATTGGAACTACAAGAGACCAAGGTAGACAAACAAATAATGGCATAATTTGAAAAATAAATGAAGGATCAGCTACACAAATATGACAAATCACTGTCAAATTCTAAAAAACTGCTAAAAATAACTCTTCCTTTGAGGAGAGTGATGAAGAACACTAGAAAAAGAAACCTATGGTTACAGTCTGAGAGGAAAAGGCTTAAAGGGTAGGTTAAAGAGCTAGAGGACCAATTGGAAATGATTCAAGAAGAATTGAAGAAAAGAGGGCTGAAAATTAAAGTGATAAATGAGCCTGAAGAAGTACAACTTGCTAATGCTAAGGATGAAGTGCCCAAAGTTTGAGGGTTTGACCTAAACATTTTTTATAAATTTTACAACATGCAGGAAACATCATTTTTAGTTTGGAAGCTGAAATTTTGAAGAAAAATGGAAAATATATGTTTTCAGCCAATTAGGCAATTTTGTAGCGAAGCCTAGGCTTGAAGGCCAGATTTCGCTATGAAATCCTTGTAGGGTGCTTTTTTGCCACAAAAATCATTTTTTTTTTGGAAATCAAAGGAGGGAAAGTCCTAATTAGAAGAAGAAGCAAAAAATGAGTTTGGATGGCTGAAATAAATATTCTACTGAACTACGTTACGAAACTGCCTAAGGGTACTTTGTTTTTGCAACGAAGTACTTTTAATGGTTTTTGGAGGTTTGAAAAGTGTTTTAAAGAACAAACAGCCACGTGGTGATATTCAAGATGATAGTGGGCCACCCCAAAAAAGATTCACTACTCGACAAGACTGTCACGTATCCAGCTCAACATGAGGACACATATCAAAGCTATTTTTATCTTTTCCTAAAAAGTAGGAGTGTTAGTTCCTAAATATAGTGGGTGCATTTATGTCTTAGTGATTGTGAGTGCCACTCGAGCACCTAATCATTATCAATGTAATTATCCCATTACTACAAAAAATGAATGTAATAAATGAAAGGCACAGTCCTATTAGAAGTACAAGTCTTAAGAGATTAGGTGTCTTTTTCAGTTCCAAGAATGTAGTTTATGGTTAATAAAGGTGTCAAGACTATGGTTCGATGATCTAGCCATTTGGGTAGATCCAATGTAAGAAACAAAAGTCCATTAAAAGGTTCTTGTGCGAGATACGAGCCTATGGACTTAAAATTATTGAATGAAGACCTCGGTTTCATGGATGCTTTCAGAAATGTTGGTTGTTTGCAGTATTGTCAGAAGCTTCAGGGGTTTCATGCTCAAATATATACATATTTTACAGTTAATTTCATAGGGACAACCTAAAAGGTAGGGGTTTTAAATTTCACAGTATCACCTGATACTATTTCTCAGGCTACAAAGATACCAAGAGGAGGCGAAGAATGGTTCAAAGCTACCAAATTCAAAGTGCAGAGCTGTGAGGAATTTGTCAAACTGGAGCACATTGGGGCTGACATGGAAAGTGGAATTCCCATGAGTTATATGAAGGAGAATTATTCTAAGTTGATGTTTGTGGTCTAGAAGTATTTTACCTGTGAGGGGAGGTTTCATATGGTCCACCTATACCATTTCAGGCTCCTTTTACATTTCACTGGTAAGCAACCCCTTGATTTGCCTTTATTTTTGTTTAGGAATTTGAGGAATATGTCTGATAAGGTCCAAGCTAGGGCTGAAGGCAGTGAGACATACATTTTCCACCATGACCTAATTAAACTCTTAGTGCTGGAAGAATTAAAGAAATTAAATAGATATTGGGCATCTTTTCTTTTCCTCAGTGGGTATGAAGTAGATTCAGTGACACCTAAGAAGATTTCAAAGCCAAAAATTACTTCATCTCCAGATGTGACAGAAGATGTTAATGAAGAAGGGGTAGAGCCTCTTTTGGAGCCATGGATGTTGAAGCTGAACTTACACCAGAGGTAGGTATCCCACAGCCATCACCTGCAAGTCACAAACAGAAAATTAGCAAACATGGTGGCAGGAGGATAACTAGGAGCCAAACCATTGCCAAAGGAAATCTTGAAGATATTATCCAAGCAATATACATTGAAGAAACTCCAATTGTCCAAGCAGAAGACATTGAAGGGGATAAAAGGAAGAAACATAATGGTAAGTCTGTCAAAAAATTAGATTTTGCAAGAGAAGATGTTGGTTTCATATTCCAGCCAAGGAAACCACTGACTAGGTTACAACTTGCAAAGGGTGCCATGGAAAGTAAGATGAGAAAAAAGATTGACAAAGGCAAGCAAGGTATCACATAAAACAACATATACCTATCTCCAGCAACAGAAGAGGTTTTTGTGTAAAGAAAACGAAAGGAGAAAGTGGTGGAAAAAAATGAAGTACAAATATTGCAGGAACAATTAAGAGAGGCCAGATAAGAAGTCATTAAAGTCAAATTGGAACTACAAGAGGCCAAGGTAGACATGCAGCTAATGGCGTACTTTGAAAAAGAAACGAAGGATCAACTAGACAAATATGAAAAATCATTGTCAAACGCCAAAAAACTGCTAAAAAGAACTCTTCCTTTAAGGAGAGTGATGAAGAACACTAGAAAAAGAAATCTATGGTGAAAGTCTGAGAGGAAAAGTCTTAAAGGGTAGGTTAAAGAGCTAGAGGACCAAATAGAAATGATTCAAGAAGAATGGAAGAAAATAGGGCTGAAAACTAAAGTGATAAATGAGCCTGACAACCTGCTAATGCTAAGGATGAAGTGCCCAAAGTTTAAGGGGTTGACCTAAATATTTTTTATAAATTTTACAGCATGCAGGAAACATCATTTTTGGTTTGGTAGCTGAAATTTTGAAGAAAAATGGAAACTATGTGTTTTCAGCCAATTAGGCGATTTCGTAGCGAAGCCCAGGCTTGAAGGCCAAATTTCGTTATGAAATCCCTGTAGGGTTCTTTTTTGCAACAAAAAACCATTTTTGCTGGAAATCAAAGGAGGGAAAGTGTTGTATTTAGCCCATATTGTCTAACAAACATGTCCTGATATGAAGAAGAAGCACAAAATGAGTTTGGATGGCTGAAATAAATATGCTACTAAACTAACCTACAAAACTGCCTAAGGTACTTTGTTTTTGCAGTGAAGTACTTTTAATGGTTTTTGGAGGTTTGAAAAGTGTTTTGAAGAACAACCAGCCACGTGGAGATATTCAAGATGACAGTGGGCCACCCCAGCAAAGATTCACTACTCGAAAAGACTGTCACCTATCCAACTCAACATGAGGACAATGATCAAAGCTATGTTTATCTTTTCCTAAAAAGTAGGAGTGTTAGTTCCTAAATCTAGTGGGTACATTTATGTCTTATTGATGGTGAGTGCCACTCGAGCACCTAATCATTATGAATGTAATTATCCTATTACTGTAGAAAATGAATGTAATAAATGAAAGGCACAATCCTATTAGAAGTATAAGTCTTAAGAGATTAGGTGTCTTTTTTAGTTCCAAGAATGTAGTTTATGGTTAAGAAAGGTGTCAAGACTTTGGTTCGATGATATAGCCAGCTGGGCAGATCTAATGTAAGCAACAAAATTCTATTAATAGTTGGAACATTGGATGAGAAAGGGTTTGAGAATGTCATTTGAGACTACTACTGTTGTAAATTTTGGAATATCAGTAATATAGAGTGATGGTGTTTTCTGCTTTACTTGAGATTCTTTGACTGTTGCAATGAGCTTATATCTTATGTTTCCTTACTATTTTTTCAATATATTGATATTGAATTACTCAGAATTCATGCCCTCATGATCTAACTTCCTTTTAACATTGAGTTATTGAATTTTTTCTGTGTGTTAGTATTGTCTTTTCATTGAAACAGTAAAAGCCTCAGCTTACACAAGGAGATTCATTTGTCACTGAATTCCTTCATACTTACTCCATAAGCCCAATGGTAGTGAAACCTATTTCATTTTTCACTTGCAATCAAATACACTAAGACACTTATCACAAAGTTAGCCATCTGATTTAAAACCTATTTGAGCAAATCATTAGTGAAATTGAGAGAGCCCTCTCAGGCTGAAGAGGCTAATCCTCAAGCAAAAGCTGGTTTGAAAGAGTTACTCTAAGTTTTCTGGTGGAGCAGCCCATCAGTAAAATTTTAGAGATAACATTTTGGTGCATCTTCCGGGAGTCTGAAGACATATTTCTCGAAGTTTGTGCTCAAACTGTGAAAGATGAACTCTTGGAGGTAGCAGGAGCTCAAAACATTTCGAGGCTGCAGAAACTACCTTGGTGACTCCACTAAAAATCTTCATAATTAAAGGTGGCTTCGAGAAAGAGATACACAAGGAACAATCCAGATCCTAACCCACCTACAATTGTGGATAATCCAGAGAGGATCCTCAGAGGCATTGGAAGCAGCTCTTCAAAATCAGGTATTCCATTGCATTCAAGAGCTTTGTCCTTTGAAATTATTCGAAGTCCTGAAGATAGGAAATTTGATGATAAAATTGAAGAAGTATTGTTTAGGTCTAAAACTGAATATGAACCGACTGATATAATACTATACCTACGAAGACTAGGTATTGACACATCACCCCTAGTGTCTAAAGAAGAAAAAGAAGAATTCTGGAAAACAGTTACATCAGAGTTGTTGTTAGAGAGGGAGTCTTTTGAAAATTTAAAAGAGTTAGATCCATTTGAGCTTTTGTTGAAGAGAAAATCTGGTATACCTTTGCCTGAGTGGAGTTCATTCATATCTAGACGTTAGATACCATCTACATCATCTCCTAACGGTTCATCCTCACCTACTGTTTTCCCCAAAAATAAAAATTTAATCTCATGTGTTGTCCTCCCACATACCACAGTTCCTGTCATCGTGGCTGGAATTGTTCCTTCCCCTCCTCCTGTTGGACCTGCAAGGTATGCTCCACTTATCCTCATTGTTGTTATTCATGACCTCCCAAATTGATACTCAACTAGAATAAAAACCTTTGGGAGTGAAGATGAAATATCAGCTGAGGAACATGTAGACCAATTTAATGATTTCATTGATAGAGAGGAGGTAGATCATGAAGATGTAAAAATGAGATTATTTTCCCAGAGTTTCACTGGTGAAGTAAGAAAATGGTTTAAGGCCTTAGCTTCGGCAAGTTTTCAGAATTGGGACCATCTAGAAGATAGTTTTTTTGACCAAGTGGGGGAGTAAGGTGAATCCAGTGCAAGCCCTGACATAATATAACAATTTGAAAAGGGCCTTAGACGAATTTGTCCAAGACTTCTCCAAGAGGTTTAACAAGGTATAGAACTCCATACCTGCTCATATTAAACCTCCTCCAGGAGCTGATCAATTACACTATGCAGAGCATTTGATTATTAGTTTTCCATCTTGCTTAGAGAAAGAGAGTTTGCTTCTCTAGCAGAAATGAAAAATCATGCAATGAAAGTGGCAGCAAACATGGCAACTACTGAGAGGACTAATATGGGCAAAACAAAATTGAAAGAAGAGGAAAATCCTTCATCCTAAGATGCTAAATTTGATTCTAGGATGAATACCATGGAAAAACTCATGGATAGACTTGTTCTTGGAGCTACTCCCTTACCTTCTGCACAACAAGATGCACACATCAGAAATCCACAATTTAGGAGGCCTCAAAATCAGCAAAGACAATGAGAAAATAGAAATCATCCTGACACACAAGTGAGGCCTCCCTTTCAAAAAAAATTCCTTCATGAAGAGGAAGCTCAACCTAAGTTTCAAGAGGATATTATTCACTGTCTAGATGAAGATATGTCTCGGATGTTTCTAACTAAGGAAGAGCATGATGAGTCTGGTCATGACTTGAAGAAAGATGAGGGACAGTCTGATTACCTAAAGGGTTATCAACAAGCCATATTTGAAATGCATAAATAATAGAATTTGAGAAATAGAAATGTCCCCATTACCACAAACAAAGATCAGCCAAAGAAGGATATTCCTAAACCAACTGAGCCAAAGAAGGATGCACCACCTCAACCTCCTTCTAAAGAAATTGAAAAACCTCATCTACTTTCAGTCTAGAGAATGAGATCTCCAAAATTAAAATTCTTGTCCCCATTGGAGAAATTATCAAGGTCACTGAATATAGAAGAAAAATTTTCAAGATGTTAAATTCCCAACCAGGACCTTTAGACATCCTAAATTACAATAAGACCATCCCACCATTTTCCAAGGACCAAGGGTAGGAGATGAACATAATGAAGATGCTCCTCCATTTTATGTCAGTCTAAATATTCATGATATGACTTTTCACAATGCCATGTTGGACTCAGGGGCTTCCCACAACCTTATGCCTAAAGTAATCATGGAGAGGATGGGTTTAGAAATCAGTGGACCTTATAAAGATTTGTTTTCTTTTGATTCCAAGAGAGTTCAATGCATAGGTATTATTAAAGATGTTGTTGTTGGCCTAACACAAGTACCTACTAAAACAACGGTGATGGACATAGTAGTAGCTGACGTTCTTCAAAATGTTGGTATGCTTTTTTCTAGATCTTGGGCAACCAAAATAAAAGGAAATATGCAGATGGATATGACATATGCCACCATTCCCATTTTTGGTGAGCAAAGAAGATTGTATAGGGAAATTAGGATGGCCTACATGGTGAGCAGTAAGGATAAGCCTCAAAATTTTCCAATTTATGTTGTTGAATTGAATTGGGATCCTCAATTTTACTCAATGAATTCACTAATGAAGCAAAAATTGAAGGAAAAACAAAAAAGCAACAACTAGGAAATCAGGGAGGTGTTGAGGAAAAAGGAGAAGGTTGGTGGCTTTTGCACTTTAATGGCTCTGCTGGAAGAGAGGGGGCTGGAGCAAGCATATGGATCACTACTCCTAATAATGAAAGTAATTTTTACTCTTTTAAACTTAACTTTGATTGCATAAACAATATGGTAGAATATGAATAACTGTTTTTGGGTCTAGAAATTTTGAAAAAACTAGGTGCCAAGAAGATATCAGTGTGTGGTGATTCAGAGTTAGTGATTAAACAAGTTGAAAGGTCATACCAAACCAAAGATGTAAGAATGAGGGAATATAGAAATTTTATCATGGAAATGCTTGAAAATTTTCAAGAGTATGCTTTCATTGTGAAAACTAGAGACCAAAATTCAGTAGTTGATTCTCTAGCTATCTCTGCAAGTTTATTTTTCATCCCTACACATTCTACTGAGAAGCATGAGGTTAAGGTCATACATAGGCCAACAATCCCTGATAACATCATTCATTGGAAAGTGTTTGAGAATGATCAACAAGTCCGAAATTTCCTTTAATTGAAGGAGGAGTTTGAAAACATATAAGTGGATCAACACAATATGTTTGCTGAAACCAAGGTCAATCCTAAAGTCTTGCAGCTGAAAAAAATTTGTATACCAAAGGGCCTTATTCCTCTTGATTTTTTTTATTTTTTATTATTATTATCAAAATGATGTTTTTAAATCTCCTAGAATGTAGGCTAATGATGAGGAGATAGATACTTGCAATCTTGGTACAACAGCAGTGCCTAAAATGGTCAAACTTTCTAGATTTCTTTCTATGGAGATGAGAGAGAAGTATGTGTATATGATGAAGAAATATATTGATGTTTTTTCATGGAGCTATGCTGATCTAAAAAAGTATGATCCTAGCAGTATACAACATACTATTCCTATCAAAGAGAATGAAAACAATTTCAAACAAAAGTTGAGAAGAATCAGTCCTTTGCTCATGCCTCTGATTGAGAAGGAGATTGAGAAACTTTTTGATGCAAATATCATCATTCCTATAAGGTTTTCAAAATGGCTTTCTAATTTGGTACCTGTCAGAAATAAGAGTGGCGAGATTATAATTTGTATTGACTTTAGAAAGCTGAACAAGGCTTCTTTGTAGGACAAGTATCCTCTTCCCAAGATGGATCAGATTTTGCAGAATATTGTTGGATCTCAAAGAATGTCCATGCTTGATGGATTTTAAGGTTACAACCAAATATTGGTACATCCAGAAGATCAGGAGAAGAATTCCTTTACCACGCCATGGGGAAGATTCATGTATGCCAAGATGCCTTTTGATTTGATGAATTCAAGAGAAACCTTTCAAAGAGCGATGGATATTGATTTTTATGAGGAGAAAGACAAATCAGTTGTGGTATATTTGGATGAAATAACTGTGTTTTTAAGAGAGGAAGAATATCACTTGAAACATTTGGAGAAAATTCTACAGAAATGCAGAAAATTTGGTATCTCTCTTGATCCCGCTAAAAGTGTTTTTGCTCTAACTTTTGGAAAATTGCTTGGACATACTATATCTATGGATGGGATAAAGATTGATCCTAATAGAGTCAGTGCAATTCAGAAGATATACCTACCAAGGAATAGGAAGGAGATTCAAACTTTTCTTGGAAGGGTAAATTTTGTTAGAAGGTCTATCCCAAACTTTGCTGAGATTGTCAAAGACATTACCAAGATGTTAAATAAAGGATCTGATCTTAAGTGGAACGTTGAAGCTAAGAAATCATTTGAAGAGATAAGGAAAGCCCTCACTCAAGCCCTAGTTCTTATTAGTCCAAATTTCTCAAGTGAATTTCTGGTTTTCACATTTGCTTATGAAAATACCGTTGCTGGAGTTTTATTGCAGAAAGGACAACAAGGTACTGAGCAACCTATTTCATTTTTCATCAGGACTCTTGCCAACTCTGAATTGAAGTATAATATATTGGAGAAACAGGCATATACTTTGGTCAAATCTCTTAAAGACTTCAGAATTTATGTTTTACATTCTCATGTTATTGCATTTCTGCCTAACACCGTGGTTAGATATATTTTGACACAAGTTGATCCTAATGGCAAAAGAGAGAAATGGATAGCTACTTTGGTTGAGTATGACATAGAAATCAAGCCTACCAAGTTGGTGAAGGGACATGGATTAGAAAAACTAATGGAACAATCAAATTTTGAATGTCTTGGCATGAATTCCATTGCAGAAATTTCAGAGCTTACAGAGGAAGAAGAAGAGTTGGTCCCTATTGAAGGGAAATTCATCTTGTCTAAATGGAATAGAGATGTAATATTTGTCCTACATCATCACAAAGCTCCTCCTCAGTTGAATAAGTCTAAATAAAGGTTTGTGAAGCTGAAATCATTAAGATACAAGATACTCAAAGCAGGGTATTATTGGCCTACTATGTTTAAGGACATCTACAAGAAGATCGTTGCATGTCATGAATGCCAAGTTTTTTATGGTAAGAAGAAGCTGATTCCTTTACCTTTGATGCCAATATTTGTTGAAGTGCCTTTCCAACAATGGGGGTTGGACTTCATTGGTGAAATACACCCAGCATCCGCAGGGAATCATCGCTGGATTTTGACAGCCACAAATTATTCAACTAAATGGATTGAAGAAATCCCAACAAGGCAGGCCACTGATTTAGTCATCATTCAATTATTGGAGGACAATATTTTGTGCAGGTTTGGTTGTCCTACGAATATTATTACTGATAATGCATAAGATTTTAAATCTAAAAAATTAATTAACTTTGTCATCAATATCATATTACACTTGGACATTCAACAGCCTATTACCCTCAAGGTAATGGCCTTGCAGAATCATCCAATAAAAGTATAGTGAGGATCATAAAAAAGGTGCTGCAAGAAAACAAGAGATCATGGCATCTAAAGTTAAAGTTTTTTCTGTGGGCTGATAGAGTTTGCACAAAACGATCCATTGGTACATCTCTCTATGAATTAATGTATGGAGTTGAAGCTATTTTTCCCACTTCTTTGGGAGTTTCAGTAATGAAACTGCTGCAAGAACTTGAAGAGGAGCCAAATTCTATCCAAAGGAGGATAAACCTGCTTATAGCTCTACAAGAAAAAAGAGAAGAGGTATATAACAACCATCAACAATCACAAAAGAGAGTGAAGAAAACATTTGACAAAAAATCTAAAGAGGAAAGTTTCAAGCTTCAAGATGTAGTTCTGAAATGGGAAGCCAGAATTGAAGAAAAGGGGAAACATGGAAAGTTTGAGAACATATGGAAGGGACCATTTGTGATAGCTACATATCATGGCAACAACACTTTTCTACTTTAGGAGATGGATGGACAATTGTGTGCAGGAGGACCTGTCAATGGCAAGTTTTTGAAACACTATTCCTCCTAAGTGTTTTTACTGAATTTCACTCCATTATATATATTTCGCTTACTATTATGATATTTTTATAATAAATATGAGCTCATCATCAAGCTTGAGCCCGAGGAGAAGGCCATAAGAGCTTGAAGAAGTCTTTGTGAATTTCAATTTTTTTTGTTTTCATTAAAATATGGCACTGGAACTACAAGTTCTTTGATTTACCATAGGGGCACACCATCCCCAGTGGAGCCACTGTTATAAATCACAAGTTTTCAAATTTCATTGATAGGGTCATTCACATCACTCACCTAGGTTTCATATTTTTTTCATAGTTTTATTCATGAAATTTATGAAAAAACACATGTAATAAGCCTTATCCAAAGTATAAAACCCACCATGAGTCATGTCATGTCAATCAAATCCACTTCGTTCCATTTAGTTTTCGCATCGATGCCCTCATTTCAAACATAAGCCACTTGTATATTTTTTCATCATTTAGTAGCGAATATAACTACAGAATGGAAATATGATGTATCAAGCTCCAAGGTAAAGATGTTTCTAAGTTAACTTCCTGGATGATGAATTGATGTCGACATGAAGCAACTTTATCGTGAAACGGGAGTAATTATTTTGGAGACAAAATGTGACTTGATGTAGCAATGTTTGTAGAAATTTGAATAATAGCTGAATTATTCACCGAGATTATCCTGATTACACACTATTTAAGCTTCATGCATAATACATAACCTCTTCTACAATTGATCATCAATATGTGGAAATAGAAGCAGTCGCATGCGCACATTAAAACATAATCAAGCACACATATAAACACAGTATGTAATGGGAAAATATTACAGCTGAAAACCCCCAACTATCTGTATATTATAATGATAGAGAACATGTAACAATACATAGCACAAAGCTCTCACAGCTCTCAGCACTATCTCACATGCTACACATAAACTAGCACGGAAGATGAACAAGTCACAGGTTCAAATCTCCTCCACAAGTCTGCCTGCCTCTACTGCACAATCCAAGATGAGAATGAATAAGATCCAAGTTCGAATCCACCTGGCTTGTACTGCGCAATCCTCATTGGAAATCTCAATCAATGTGTGTGCAAATCTCATGCACAGCTATAGTCACAACTGATAGTAGACTCACCCTTTCACCCACCTCTAACACTGGTCTCCACTGAAATGTCCATGCATTGCAGTTAACTGATGTGTTATTTAGTTGATTTATGAGTTAATAATTAGTGAATCAATTAATAATTAATTCACACCACTCATCACTAGTGTATTTATCAGTTAGACTAAATACAACTAGTTCAACTAAGTTAAACCGAACACAACTCCACCAACTGTCTCATCAACTCCACCAAACTCTGCCACATGAGTTCTAACTCAAGTCAACCATGCAATAGCTCAACTAACCCTTAGGAAAAGCGTATTTCCTTCTTTCAGCTGCATGTGCCACATCCAAGCATCAAACTGAAGTGCTCCAAGAGGATAAGATAATGTTTATAGTCTAAATATTATTAAGGGTTAATAATATTTGACTGTTCTATTTTTAGACTGGCAGTCTAAAAATAGACTTCGCCCAATGTCTAAAAATAGAGGTCCATCTATTTTTACCAACTTGACCAATCATCCATAAATAGCATCCTGCAACTCATAGACCATGATCCATATGTCTAAAAATAGACATAGTCTAAAAATAGACTTTGCGACAAAAATTACTTGTGTGGCCCCCACCTAGTTTTGGTGATCACTTTCCAACTAGGATCAGGAAAGATGTTTCAGGATGCCTCCTTCACTGTTTCTTGTTGCAATCTTCAACACTCCCTCTCAACAAGAAAGGAATGTCTTTGCATGCGACATGCAACTCCATGCATTCGCCCTGCAACCTCCACAAGCGCCATGCAACTCCATGCATCTGCTCTGCAACTCTTCTGAAACTGAATAGGCTCCAAACAACTCAATCAGTCTTGATGCATCTAGCATCTATCATCAAATTCTTTGACTTCTGCTGGTACCAACTGCACATGTCATCAGGAACTACTGCGCTGTTGAACTCTTGCACCCATGCACTCTTGCACTTGCTGTCAACTCTGATCCGCGCTCTAGTATCCGACACTGTCACTTTGATCTGCCTGCATCACTCCAACTGATCTTGCTACTGCTGCGCTGTGGGCACCTCGTAGCGAGGTTCAATCCATGAGATCCACACCATCTCAATGAATCTTGCCCAAAAATCTCTTCTTAGGATTACTCATGCATGTCGCCCCACCTCTCACCTGGTGGTATAGCCACATGCATTCCCTTTGCCCATTTGGCATTAAATTTCTCTGCATGAGTGGTTGCTCCTACTCCATGATCCTCATATTGTGGCTACTCCATATCCCAAGGTCCACTCTTACCTGCATGCAAATCTTGCTCTATCTCAAGCTTCAATTGCATGGCTTTCTCACACTTCCCAAAAGTAGGAAGCTCCATAGAAATCCCATCTACTTCAAGTCTATAGAGATTCTTAACTCGAATCCCAACCTTCTTTGCTTGCCCTGTTGCTTTGTGTCGCAAGAAAACTTTTCCTTAACGAAAGACAACTTCATACCCTTTATCCTCTAACACGCGACCAGATCAAATTCTTCTTTAAACCCGGAACATGCACTACATCTTGTAAAAGAATGAGTTTACCCCACTTCTCCTCGAAAGGTTATGGTACCAATTCTGGCTCTATCAGACGTCCATTGCCGCCCAACTCAACATGCAACCGGGAGATTTTCTCCACCAAGTCACTCAAAGATTCACATCTCCCGTCATGTGAAAGGAAGCGCCACTATTAAAATACCACCCCGATCCCAATGCACTAGACACCATGCATGCGATCAATGAGAAGTCCAGCTCAAATTGCGAGGCAAGAGCCTCACCAACTGCAGCTCCAACAGCCTGCTTGTTCTTCTTCTTCTGTGGACAATTCGTGGCGTAATGCCCATGCTCGTGACAATGAAAAAACTTCACTTTGGACATGTCACGCTCTTTACCATCCGCACCAGATTGAGAAGCATTCTTCTTGCCCTTCCCCTTCCTTGGTTTGGCAGCCAAAGAGCAATCCTCTTCATCAGATGCCTTTGATGAAGATCCATCCCTGGTACTCCGCCTTATCTCCTCTTGCACAAGATCCGACCAAAGTCGCTCCCATCCTAGAAATTTTTCCCGACCATTGACAGAGTCCTGATAGGAATTCCAACTCTTCGGATGCCCAAGGAGAGCCAAGCTCACCAATTCCTCATCATCCACACTAACTCCTACACTCCCAAGCTCATCCCTGCAGTGGACAAACTTTGTCAAGTATACTAGAATAGTGTCATTCTTCTCCATCTTTATTTTCCCGAGTTTATCCTTGAGCGCCAACTTCCTTTGGTCGCTCTTGCTTTGGAACAATTCTGTCAACGCTTTCCACATCAAGTATGGAGAAGATTTTCCATGCAGGTTGGATACTATGTGATCCTTCATGCCCTCCAACAGAATCCTTCGACACCTTGCCATCTTCTTTTGCCAAGCCTCAACTTGAGCAGCATCAGTAGGCTTTGGGACTTCAGAATCTATGAAATACTTCAGCCCGTTATCATCTAACACCGCCTCCATCCTATCTCTCCATGCAATATAATTCAATCACCAAGAGCACACTTCCAATCGCAATCCTTGATAAGACATTTGACTACACTAAGAAAATACTCTGCCGCAAAATTCGACCCAAATCCCGCCGCACTGAATTCCACCGTGCCTCAAAACTCAACCGCTTTCGATCCGTGAGAACAAATTATTTCAGCGAGATCGACCGTAGGGGAATTTACCGGAATATACTTACTTTTCGTATAAAGGATGATCCATAGGCTACTGGCCCACTTAGTGGCCCGCTTACAGACTCGTCTACCGAAATAAATTCGTATTCAATAATAGATCCGACATCACCTCGCCCATACCATGCGTAGAAATCTGAATAATAGCTAAATTATTCACCGAGATTATCCCGATTACACACTATTTAAGATTCATGCATAATACATAACCTCTTCTACAATTGATCATCAATATGCGGAAATAGAAGCAGTCGCATGCGCACATAAAAACAATAATCAAGCACACATTTAATACAGTATGTACTGGGGAAAGCAATAGCTGAAAACCCCCAAATATCTGTATATTATAATGATAGAGAACATGTAACAATACATAACACAAAGCTCTCACAGCTCTCAACACTATCTCACATGCTACACACAAACTAGCACGGAAGATGAACAAGTCACAAGTTCAAATCTCCTCCACAAGTTTGCCTACCTCTACTGCGCAATCCAAGATGAGAATGAAATGAGATCCAAGTTCGAATCCACCTGGCTTGTACTGTGCAATCCTCATTGGAAATCTCAATCAATGTGTGTGCAAATCTCATGCACAGCTATAGTCACAACTGATAGTAGACTCACCCTTTCACCCACCTCTAACACCTGGTCTCCACTGAAACTGTCCATGCACTGAAGTTAACTGATGTATTCTTTAGTTGATTTATGAATTTATAATTAGTGAATTAATTAATAATTAATTCACACCACTCTCACTAATTGTATCAATCAGTTAGACTAGATACAACTAGCTCAACTAAGTTAAACTGAACACAACTCCATTAACTGTCTCATCAACTCCACCAAACTCTGTCACATGAGTTCTAACCGAAGTCAACCATGCAATAGCTCCACTAAACCCTAGGAATAGCGTAATTCCTTCTGTCAGCTGCATGTGCCACATCCAGGCATCAAACTGAAGTTGCTCCAAGAGGATAAGATAATGTTTATAGTCTAAATATTATTAAGGGTTAATAATATTTGACTATTCTATTTTTAGCCTGGCAGTCTAAAAATAGATTCTACCCAATGTCTAAAAATAGAGGTCCATCTATTTTTACCAACTCGACCAATCATCCATAAATAGCATCCTGCAACTCATAGACCATGATCCATATGTCTAAAAATAGACTTTGCGACAAAAATCACTTGTGTGGCCCCACCTAGTTTTGGTGATCACTTTCCAACTAGGATCAGGAAAGATGTTTCAGGATGCCTCCTTCACTGTTTCTTTGAAATGGGAGTAATTATTTTGGAGACAAAATGTGACTTGATGTAGCAATGTTCAGGGATGGCGGTCATGAAAATGAAGGTTTATCAGTATTGTAGAAGATGAGGAATTACTGGATGACTTCTCTTGAACATATTAGCGACACTAAAATGAGTTGGCAGCATTGACCCAAAGCCGAAGTGATGGTATAATGAACCATAGGAATGATGAACCATCAAGAATATTACGCAACCCAAAAGTCATGGTGATGGAGTGAAAGTGTCATGATCAAGAGTGACCTGCTACCATAAAGTGTTCTGTTCTTTTTCCCAAAATTTCCCCAATCATTGCTGATCAGTACCTATTTATTTTTTAACAAGCTTGAGGAGGGTAACATATGCTTGATCTATAATTCGATCCTTCGGGTGAATGCATCGCTATTTAATGATTTAATGAGTCTAGAAATAATTAAACTCAATCTTGCCATGATCGAAAAGTCCGTCACTATTTTATGTTTTAACTAGTCTAACGATAGTGAAAACCGATCCTTTTTCATATTTAGAGAGTTTGAAAAAGAGACAAAAAGAAAACTCCATGAGTCCTTTTTTGTAAATTTGACGCTCAAGCCCGAAAAAGTGTAAAATGATACATGAGAAAACCTCTTAGCCATGTTCGACTAAGGTTTTTCTTTTTTGTAAATAATCTATCTTAGTCCGAAAAAGGGTTAAACTTATACTGAGTAGATGTCATTTCATTTACTTTTACGAGCTCGAAAAGACAAGTGCTCGACAATCTTTTCACATTATTAGAGTTTGAAAAAGAGCTAAAATAAGACTCTAGGGGGTTCCTTTTTCGCATTTATCAACGCTCGAAAAAGAGATAAAAGTGTGCTTTAATTCCTTTTTCATTTTTATCAAAGCTTGAAAAAAAGAGGATAAAAGTATGCTTTGTGGTAAAATCATTCTTGAATAGTTGTGCACTCTAAAATCAATGTATCAGATGTAAAACTTGTTAAGAGAACCATCAAACAGATTAAAAATACCTGTTTCATAAAAACCATAGTCACAACATTAAATATGATTTAAAATAATCAACATGACTAATAAAAAGAGTTTTTACCATTTAATTTTTACCATTCCATAGTTACCATTTGAAAATTAGGAGCTCTGAACCAGTTTTTCCCTCGAACTTCAGCGGTTGACTGCGACAGCTTCAATGGGCAATTTCTCTTTCTGTTTGATCGAGGTTGGAGCTATGAAACTTCACTTTCTTTTAGTATTATTTATGTTGCATTTCATGGTAAATTTTTAGGGTTTTGAGCCCCTTAGGGTAAATATATTATGTTCTAAGGGAAACACACCCTTGAATGTCAAAAGGTGCATTGTAGTGCACTGAAATTGAAGTCCAGGTGCACTACAGCACTCTATCCCTTGACTTGGGGTGCGTTGGGTGCATTTCTCCTTTTTTGTTTCATGTTGTGTGCCCAAAATTTCCCAATTTTTTGGCATGAAATGGATCCCAATGAAGCTTATGATTGGCTTTCAGTTATTAATTGGATAAAAATGAATATTACGTGGCGAGAAAGAGAACATGCGGAACAAGATATGATTTCCCTAAACGATCCCAGTACAGTAAGAGCCCTCAGGGATCGTGGGTTGCTTAAATACTTCAGATTATCAGGGATGACGCAGCATATGGAACTATTGGAGTTCTTAGTTCATTCATGGGATCCATTATTGCAAGATTTTCACATTGGGGACAAATTTCTCCTAATATTGGTTGAGGATATTTACTTTCTCACTAGATTATCGAGACAAGGTTCTCTTATTTTCGTTGCAAGATTTGCTCTTGGAGGAGAGACAGGGAGTGTTAGGTCCCTATATTACTAGTATAGTCCCTTATTGTTGTTACTGTAACCCCCTTATTGTTATTATTGTACCCTTGTAACCCCTATTTTGTTATTATTGTGCCCTTAAATTATTATTTTTAGGTCGGCTAGGATTACATTATGGCCCCATGGACTCCTATATATAGAAATGAGGTTTTGTAAATTGTATCATCCAAGAATTGTTCATTTATGTAAAGTATTGGAGGTTTCCCTCTCGAAGTGGCTTATTTATAACGCGTTGATATCTCTTTTCTTCTATTTTTGGCGCTGGTTACATAACATTTGGTATCAGAGCTTTGGATTCTGGGGTTTCGCTGCTCTAAACAGGTCATCGTGGAATTTTCGCTATAAATTTTTTTCTACGAAGGTTTAGAATCTGAAATTTTTAGGGTGCCAAGATGGAATCCTGAGGAAACTCGTCAAAAAATTTCAGAGCTTGGTTCGCAATATTTTCGGAGATATGATCTGTGGAAGGTATTGCTTTTTCATGCTCCCAAATTTCATCTCAAAGAGGTGATCGTGGGAAAAGATTCATAACTCTCTCTCTGAGCATCGGATTGGAGTGTCGTAAAAAGTGGTCACAAGTACATGGAATTTAGTTTCTTGGCTATCAATTTTAGAGCCGAAGGATGAAACAATGACACGTGGCAAGTTGTACAATTTCGCTCTACTGAACCAGTCCATAATTAGGTCATTGTGGGAGATTGGACTCAACTTTGTCTTGGAGAATCCAAATCAGGTTAGACCTATGGAATTCAAAAGAGAATTTAGAGGGCTACGTTGATGCCAAAATTTAAATATTGAAGTGCTGAAATCACAGAGATAATCCAATTTCAATATCGAGCTCCTCAAAAGCAAGAAAAAGGTGTGTATTTTGTTTTCCGAATTGCGTAAGTCCTCTTTGAAGAATCAATTTGAATTGATTCCAAGGGAATATTGTAGAATAGATATCAGTATTGGGTTCTAAAAGATGCCCCGTAAAAATAATTCAACACCCATTAAGCCTTCAGAAGGCTCTACGATGACTCATGAATATGAATAATTGCAACATGATCTATCAAAATTACAAGAGCAAGTGCACCAAATTTCGCTCTCGCAAAGAGCAACAAAAAATGAAATGGAAGTTTTGAAGAAAGGCATGGAAGCGAAGATGAACGATTTGAAGAAAGGCGTGGAAGCTAAGATGGATGGCATGGAAGCTGGCATGGAAGCTAAGATGGATGACATGAAAGACAACATGGAAAACATGAAGAATGATCTAAAAGCAGACATGGAAGGTTTGACAAAGTTGATACAAGAAATGTTTCCTAATGGTGAAAATATAGTAGAAGAACCTCATGATGAGAATAAAATAAATGTTAATCGTGATTTCATAAACTCTAATGTTGGCGGGAAGAACCACCATATTCCAAAAATGGATATGAGGAAGTTTGATGGAAAGGATCCTGTAACATGGATACCACAGATGGAGCAATATTTTGATCTCCATAATGTGCAAAACACACAAAAGGTACGCATTGCAACTTTACATTTAGAACAAAATACATTTGTATGGTATCGATGGCTTTGCTCCCGTAAAAAAATTGTCACTTGGTCAATTTTTACGAGGAAATGATAGCACATTATGAGGATACAAAGAGCAACACCTTCTTTAGCCAATTGATAAATCTCAAACAAAAGGGCTTAGTGGGGGAGCACATTGAGGACTTCCAAAAATTGAATATAAGGGTAACTGATATTCCAGAGGAACACAGGATTGATCTCTTCATATGCACTTTAAAGGATAACATCCAACATGAAGTTCGCGTTTTGGAACCTGATTCATTGGAGAAGGCATTCAGGTTGGCAAGAAAAGTTGAATGTAAAATTATGGCTACAAGGAAGCCTACCACTCAATTCTATAAAGAAGGAAGTGTTGCTACGCCTAGATTTCCACAACCTACAAGGTTGACACCACAACAATTGGAAGAAAAAAGAGCAAAAGGGCTTTGCTACAGTTGTGATAGCAAATACACTAAAGGTCATAAGTGTGTCGAGAAGAAATTATTTTACATAGATTGTGAAGAGGAAGAAGAAAATGAACAAGAAGAGGATATACACCAGGAACCAGCCCTAGAAGAGGAAGAAATGAATCCGACCATGTCGTGTAATGCACTGGTAGGAATTACCACTCCTCAAACTCTCAAGATAGAAGGACAAATCAAGAAGAAAAAGGTAATAGTGTTGATTGATTCAGGTAGCACCCATAATTTTATTCATTGTAAGGTAGCCAAGGAATTAAATTGTTTCCTATACCCAGCACCAGAATGTCAAGTGATGGTTGCAAATGGAGGAACTATAAACTGCTCTGGAAAATGCCATAATATTAAGCTAACCATGGGGGAATATGTATTGACTAGTCCAATGCTTTCCATTCCTATGGGAGGTGCCGATGTTGTACTAGGAGTACAATGGTTACAATCTTTGGGGACGGTAGCTTTTAATTTTCAAGAACTTTTCTTGAAATTTTTTTCAGAAGGAAAGGAAGTCGAATTACGGGGTATTGCGGGGAAGCCAGGAAGGATAATAAGCTCTAATGTCATGACAAAGCTTCTAAAGAAAGAATAGCGAGGCGTAATTGCACAATTATGCTCACTAGAAGTTCCAACATCAAAATCATCTATTTCTGCATATCTCCAACAAGTCTTGGACAATCATTCCAAGGTGTTTGAAACTCCCAAAGGACTCCCACCTATTCGTGATCATGATCATGCTATTCGTTTGATTCCAGGAAGTGTTCCTCCAAACATCAGGCCTTATAGATATCCTTACTTCCAAAAGAGAGAAATTGAACGTATGATTGCAGAAATGTTAGAGGCGGGTATAATTCAACCTAGTCAAAGTTCTTTCTCTGCTCCTGTAGTATTGGTACACAAGAAGGATGGATCATGGAGAATGTGTCCGTATTATAGGGAGCTCAATAAGCTCACCATTAAAGACAAAATTCCCATTCCTGTGATTGATGAATTATTTGATGAATTACATGGAGCAATTTATTTTACCAAGTTGGATCTTCGTTCAGGATATCATCAAATTAGAATGAAGACTGAAGATATTCCAAAAACAGCATTTTGAACTCATGAGGGTCATTATGAATTTTTGGTCATGCCTTTTGGCCTTACCAATGCACCTTCCACATTTCAAGGGTTGATGAATTCCATTTTCAAACCCTTCCTTAGAAAATTTGTGCTAGTATTTTTTGATGATATACTAATCTACAACAGTTCTTGGAAGGATCATGTTGAACATGTTGACAGGGTGCTCAAACTATTGGAGGAGAAACAATTATATGCAAAAACATCCAAATGTTTCTTTGGAGTACAAGAGGTGAAATATCTGGGTCATATTGTATCTCACGAGGGTGTTAAGGTAGACCCTAACAAAATTAAAGCCATTAAGGAATGGAAAGTCCCCACAACCATAAAGCAGTTGCGAGGATTTCTCGGGTTAACAGGGTATTATCGAAATTTTTTTAAGAATTATGGGAGAATAGCAGCACCTCTAACAACATTATTGAAGAAAGATGCATTTTCATGGACTCCTGAAGCAACTAAGGCCTTCGAACATCTTAAAGAGGCAATGTGCCTAGCACCGGTCTTAGCTACGCCAGACTTCACAAAAACCTTTATTGTGGAATGTGATGCCTCAGGAAATGGAATTGGTGCCGTTTTAATGCAGGAAGGAAGACCCATTGCTTTTGAAAGTCATCCAATCAAAGGAAAGTATTTACAGAAACCTATTTATGAGAAGGAAATGTTAGCAATACCGCATGCACTAAAGAAATGGAGAACTTACCTAATGGGAAGACACTTCAAGGTAAAAACTGATCATGATAGTCTTAAACACTTTTTGGAACAAAGACTATCTTCAGAAGAGCAGCAAAAATGGGTCACAAAGATGTTGGGTTATGACGTTGAAATAATCTACAAAAAAGGAAAGCTTAATGTTGTTGCAGATGCACTCTCAAGAAAGAATGAAGAGGTGGAAGAATTGCTTTTTGCCATTTCTATTATCCAACCAGATTGGATAACCGAAGCAAGAGATGAATGGAAGAAGGACAAAGATGTATGGACACTCATTCAAAAGTTGCAGCAAGATCCTAGTACATCCGATACATTTAGTTGGAAAAATGATTCCTTATGGTACAAAGATCGCTTATATCTTTGTAAGAATTCCCAACTAAAACAAAATATTCTTCCGGAATTGCACACTTCTCCTTTAGGAGGACACTCAGGATTTTTAAAAACTTACCACAGGGTGAAGAAAGAATTTTTTTGGGATGGCCTTAAATCTGATATTCGAAAGTTTGTGGCGGAATGTTTGGTTTGCCAGCAGAATAAAGTGGAAACAATTAAGACCCCAGGACTTCTACAACCTTTATCCATTCCAGGTCAACGTTAGGAGGAGATTTCAATGGATTTTATCACAGGTTTACCTAAGTCCGAAGGAAAGAGTGTCATCATGGTGGTAGTTGATAGACTTACCAAGTATACACACTTTTGTGCATTATCTCATCCATTTAAAGCAAGTGCAGTTGCTACTACATTTATGGACACAATTCAAAAGCTACATGGAAACCCAAGGGTTATTGTGAGCGACAGAGATCCCATTTTTACTGGAAATTTTTGGACGGAGTTATTTTCTTGTTTGGGTACTTAATTAGCTCATAGCTCATCTTATCATCCTCAATCTGATGGTCAAACTGAGATAGTAAATAAATGTTTGGAAGGATATCTTCGTTGTTTTGTATCCGATAAACAAACACAATGGGTCAAGTGGTTACCTCTTGCTGAATGGTGGTATAACACTTCCTTCCATACTGCAGCAAAAATGACCCCATTTATGGCACTTTATGGATATCATCCACCTTCCATCACATCATCTTTAAGGGAAAATTCGAAGGTTCAAGCAGTGGAAGATCACATCGAGCATCAGCAAGAAGTTCTCCAACTCTTAAAGGATAACCTGAATTGGGCACAAAATCGAATGAAACAACAGGCAGATCAACATCGTAGCGAGAGAAGTTTTGATGTAGGAGATTGGGTATTTTTACGGCTACAACCATACAAACAAATGTCCCTCAAGCAAGCAAAGAAGGACAATAAATTATCGCCAAAGTACTATGGTCCTTACAAGGTGTTGCAAAAGATTGGTACTATGGCATACAAATTGGAGCTTCCTGCTTCTTCGCGAGTACATCCAGTTTTCCATGTTTCATGCTTAAAGAAGGTTATAGGAGAAAATCTTCCAGTTCAAACAATATTGCCAGAACTTGATGAGGACGGAAAAATCATATTGGAACCAGAAGCGGTCATGGAAACAAGAACTCGACAACTACGGAATCGATCAATTTCAGAGTATCTCATCAAGTGGAAGAACTTACCCACTGAAGATTCTACATGGGAGGATGATAATTTTATACAGAAGCACCCAGAGCTACTCAAGCGTTGATGACAACACTTTTTTGAAGGAGAGGGGCATGTTAGGTCCCTATATTACTAGTATAGTCCCTTATTTTTGTTAGTGTAACCCCCTTATTGTTATTATTGTACCCTTGTAACCCCCATTTTGTTATTATTGTGCCCTTAAATTATTATTGTTAGGTAGGCTAGGATTACATTGTGGCCTACTAGGATTACATTATGGCCCATGGACTCCTATATATAGAAAGGAGGTTTTGTAAATTGTATCATCCAAGAATTGTTCATTTATGTAATGTATTGGAGGTTGCCCCCTCGAAGTGGCTTATTTCTAAGTCGTTGATATCTCTTTTCTTCTATTTTTGGAGCTGGTTACATAACAGGGAGGGATTACATATGCCAGCATTGTCGGCCAGGTACTGAACCAAGTAAAGATGGGAAAATAAATATCTATGATGTGCGTGATTTGCCTTTGAGAACCATCCTTTTTACTATTGAAAAGCTTGCTGGTTCCATGACACTACATGTTGCAAACTGATCATACATGTAGTATGCTCTTGAGTGCCTAGAATCGACAATGTTCAATTGGGCTAAAGCAATACTCTTTTAGATGAAAGAACAGTTGACCAAAGAAAAGGGTGGCAGGAAGAAGAGTTTCAATTATGGCACGATCCTGATTTCCTTCATTTTAGAGTGGGTTCCATTGATGTAGCCGCAACATGTTACACTGAGCATATCTGGTCCTAGAGATGCTAAGATGCAGAGATGGGTTGAATTGATGGCTAGATATGCTGGTCAATCGATCATCATATTATCTACTGCATTATTTTCTTGGTTCAGACGACAGATGATCACTATAGATGAGTATCCATATGTAGGTGTAGATTTCCGCGGAGATCCAGACTTGATTTTACCAGATGATGCTCAATGGGGTGCAATAGGTAAAAATGTTTTGACCATGATTATTTTTTATTTTTTATTTTTTGAGGTTTCTACATGTTTTTGTATTTTTTTATGTTTCCCAAGATGAAACTAAAGTTTTGATGTACACATTTTTGGGTCGCGTTCGAACAGTGGGTCAACTAGAGCAGGGAACAGATGAGCCAGTAAAGAGGACTATTGGGAGAGAAGTCCTTCGGGATTTAGATTTGACCGAGACTCTTGCTGAGCTACAACAACACATCGAGGGATTGAATCTTGGGATACCAGATTTGCGGATCGAGGAGTTGCCTATGAGACTAAAGCACCATACTATTAATGTTCCTAACCGTTGGATGCGGTTATTGCGTATGATGGCTAGAGCAGTTGCTTGTTATCATGAGCATCACTATTTTATTTTAACGTTTTTGCATACATTTTGAGGTTAGATGACCAATGTGTCTTGGGAATTTTTTTTTGTAAAAACCTAAACTATATATCTATTTGTTTTCAGTGTTTTCCTATGTTTAATGCGCAATCCTATTCAATTATGTGATGTGAATTGAAAATGTGTCTTTACATGTGCTGAAAATACTTGTTTAAAACATAATTAGCTAAGGAATCAGTTCATGTGTTCAAATTTCTGGAAATATGTTGATATTGAATGTAATTAAAATGTGTTTCCAAAATTCCAACTCTTAGGAACATACAATGAAGTGTTGGATTTTAGACATTATAGATGCTAGTAAGTTGTAATATGAAAAGTTGTGAGTCTAACCTAATGATGATGCGGTTAATGCCAGATGAAATGGCATCAGAGATAAGTTCGATCAACGCGCTATACTCAATGATATTGTTTGTGGATCGACTGATACAAATCCCTTGAAAACTCACTAACTCACCACTTGGAGCGAAAATGGCCCATGCTGTAGAGGATAGGTTCTGCCTACTATGACTAGCACCATCAGCGTATCCAACGAATGGTTCCAAAAATTCAGTCATCTGCGATGAATTGTAAAGGGGATTACTAACTTCAAGAAAACTCTAGAAAAATAAACTAAGACAATAAATGCAAATCAAAGCATATATACAATATAATAAAAAAGTTTACTACACTCAATTAAGCATAGTAACGTTTAAGATACAACCAATTTCGAGGCTGCGCTAATGGAATTCCATCATAATCAACTAAATTGTAGGCGCCCTTAGCCATAATTCTTTTGACAATGGAGGGTGTTAGTATGAATCTTAGTTTCAAGCGTACGAAAAAAGACCACTTTAGCTATGCATAACCAACAACCCTAACAACAGAGATGACTACCAATATATTCAGATCTGTAGTTAGGTGATCAAGATAAATGCTGCAAAAATCTAGATCTATGCATTAGAAGACATTAAACAGTAGAAAAAACAAGATTTACTCCATCCATCCAATAGACAAGACAAGAATATGTTGAATGAATTTTGTATTAGGGGCACCTGGGAGGAAAACACAGGAGGTTGTTCCCATTTCTCCTCAATGGGATGGGTTCTTGAAAGTCCTTAGCACTTCAGATCTAGAATTCCTCTCTCTTGATGGTGTAGAAAACCCAGACAAAAATGGTTGCAAAATATGACTGTGATGGTGGATCAATAGTCAGATCAAAAGTATAGATCCAGAGTGATCTTTAGGCAAAAAAATGTGATAAATGAATGGAAAAACCCTTCTATTTATAACAAAATATTGAATTAGTCTAGATATTGGTGCATAATTAAAATATTATTAACCAACTCAAGATCCAACTTTTATGGAATATTTTATTATATTTGTTGGAGGGAAAAGGAATTTGACTTGGGTTAAATCCCTTTATTTGTAAATAATAAATAAATAAATGATTTATTTATCATTTTAAGGATGTGGTTGAGTAATAATAAAATAAATAATGATTTATTTAATTATTTAAGAGTGATTTAGTCATATTTAAATAAGGTTTAAATAACGAATATTATTTAAATAAGGTTTAAATAATTATTCTTAGAAAATAATAAGATAAATAATGATTTATCTAATTAATTTCCTTGTTTTGGGTTAAATATAACCAGGAATATTAATTAAACTGCTATTTAACTAATTATTCCTTGAGAAAAACCAAACAAATATAGATTTATTTAATATTTCCTCACGAGGTTTCCTGTTTAGACCATAAACAACTTAATAAAGATGGTTTACTAAGTTATTTTTCATAGTGAATGCGATTTTACTTAGGGTAAAATTGGTCTTACATGGTGTACTTGGGTCCATCTAATAACAATGAGTTAGATGACCAAAAAATGGTGGAATAGATTTCCCCCCAGCGTGCGAGTGTTAGGAGCTAATCGTATGACCGAAGTACGTTGTAAGAACTCAATCACTAGACGTCGAAGGGGAATTCAAAGAGATAGGAGTATAAGGTAGACCAAAGTGATGAAAGAACTAGACCCTGAGGAGGTGAGACTTACAGGTGCGACAAGTCTCTTTGATGAGTGAGTACCTATGCTATAAGCAGCGGGGGAGGCATACCTATGCCTGTCGAGGCAAAGTAAAAACAATGAGGCGTCTGGAAAACCATGGGACGAAATAATATAATGTATGCTGGCATAAACATGAGCCAGATAAATAACATGATAATGAATCCCACATACATATTGTGTCTGGGATAACAGCCAGGACTTGTACAATAATATCGGAGTACATGAGATATAAATACAACCCAGATGCCCCTGCAAACATGAAAGGGCTCTGAAAATCTGACTGATATATGCAATCAAGAAGGCGTTGCAAGCGGCTGAGGCCGAAATCATCAAATCTATGGAGCTACATCGAAGGCTGAAATGAAGAAGTCATCCGGGTATGTGGGGGGCTACCTGTAGGGCCAGCCCCTCATGAAGGCTGGGACATCTCACACATACCAGGGAATCACCGATATCAGCTATTGCATCACTGAACTATCAAGTATACGGATCTCGATCATGCTGAAAGGGGCTGGAGCTGAGAAACAATCACGTCAAAGGGAAATAAGGAGTCCCTTTACCTGATCCATGACAGTGAACAAGAGTGGAATCTGGAACCAAGGTATACTGCCCTCTAGATCTGTCTTATGGAATGAATGAGCTGATGTCGATAGAAGGAGGTCCGCCATAGGTGAGGTAATAAGGGATCCTCAACTAAGGCACGAGAGAAAATAGTAGAGAGACTGACAGACTGACACCAATGATGATGATGAAATGGAGGGGACTGAGTAGCGAATGGACGACTTCCCTTGTTAGAGCATAAAGGGCATGGATGACTTGGCAGCGACTGACACAACATCATGAGGGATATGGGACAGTGGGACGGAAGGCCATAATGTGCGACACGAGAGAGGGCCCAAGAAATTAAGGATGGAGGAATATAGTGGGATAAACTCCATGAATGCAATGATGACTCAACTCGGATGCTCTGAACAAGGGTGAATCGATGGTTCTGCCACATAGAAAAGGTTCAATGGGGACCATAAAAGCATGAGTACAAGATGGTAACTCACGATGAAAGTCAACACAAGCGTGGACAAGTATGGAGGCAAAGTGGTGCCCCCCAGTACGAGTTTCGCAAGTGAAGGAATTTGATTTTGAGGAAGGGTGAAGTGACGCTTCTTGGAAAAAATGTGTCCTGGTGAAGTATCAAATCACTAAAAACTAACATATACCCATTTGAGGGCTCGGTGAGAACTTTCCAATGGTACAGATGATTTGGTAAACGAAGCTACAGTTGGGTCGCAGCAGGAGAAAGAAAAAACAGAGGTTTCTCTTTTACTAAGGTATTTTCCCTCCAAATTCACTCATTTTCATGTGGAGCTATGGTGAATGTAGAGAGGAGAGAAGGCCCTAAATCTTGCGGTGATCGTAGCAGACAAACCAACCACTAGAATCGAGATTCGTCAGTTGCAGGTAAGATGCCTAACCTTACTCTTTATTTTCAGTGGATTGAAAGTTTAGATTAGGTCCCTAGGGCTCAGAAACAACCCCTTTCTCCTCTTCACGGCCGGGTCACACTTTTTGGGGCAAAAAGTGCGACCTAGGTACCAGGTTTTGAGCAAAAAACGACGACCTGTCTCAGGTTTGAGCCTGAAAAGTGCGACCTGTCATGGAGGGGTTTTTCTATGCTATTTTTTGGCTGAGCACTGGGTTTTTTTTATGAGACAATCTTTCCTATCTGTATACTGACAAATATGATGGTTTTGTGCAGATATGGCAGAATTACGGATCAACTGGAGAGAGAGAGAGACCTGGGCGCATTATGGTCAGAGATCGGGGAGGATCAAGGTGTCCGCAGTGCTTTGGCCAGGTTTGGGGTTCTGAAGTTTGTGGAGAACCCATTAATGAGAGCTAGAGAGCCCTTATTGGCCCGAATTGTCAGCTATTGGGACTCGGACCATGAGGTCTTTATAGTGTAGGGGCACTGAATCGAGTTAACGGTCCAGGATATATATTTCCTGACTAGTCTCCCACCACTTGGGACGGTAGGGAATACTTAGCCAGTATTACCGCGGGGGTGAAACATCATAGAGTTTGTAGAGTGCCATTGTCGACTAGGTCTCCAAGTCAAGGGGACTCAGATACCCATCGGGAATTTGGAGAGGTTAGAGACTCGTGCTGTGGCTACAGCGGTGCTGCAGATCCTAGGAAATCAAGCACTCCATCACATCACTAGGGGGAAGATGATGCTTGTGGAGAGTGTTTTGAGTGGGACCTACTATGGATGGGCCCAGATGATGCTTTCATCATTAAAATGATAGTTTTTGCTATGCAAGCGGCAAGTGAACCATGACTATGCATATGGTAGAATTTTGTGCTCGTTCTTCTTTGAGAAGATTTCAACCCTTCGACCTCGCATACAACTCCAGGATGGGGGCCTGAGAGAGCCAAGGATGCGCTGGTGGGGGCAAATACTGTGTAGAGGAGGAGGCGGGGCGGTTGGACGGGTGTTCCGACCCGAGTTCTTTGCGCATTGGGATCAGATGCCACTGTATATAGATGACTATCCCTATAGTGGGATGAGTTATTGCGGGGACCTGGATCTGCCAGTGCCGCTTGGTCGAATATGGGGACCTGATGGTAAGTGAAAAATTGCTAATATTTTATGTGCATGTAAAGGTCTAGAATATTGTATGTGGTACTAATTATTTCTCTTTTGGTATGCAGATACAACACCAGTAAAACCGGCCAGATATATGGGACGACCTGTAGTATCGGGGACCGCAGGACCTAGTGGAGTGAGGGCACAACAAAATGAGGATGTAGCAGACCTCTTAGAGGACATCCGTCATAGATGTGAGAGGCTTCTGACCGGTGTTTCAGAGCGCGGTTGGCAGGACTTATATGACCAGTACATAGAGCCATGTATTGGTCTACCCTCTGAATAGCGAGGGGTCATGCGGCGCATGGCGATGGCCGGACAGGGTATGCATGATCTACGAGCTGCAGGAGCAGAGCCATTGGCTCGGGATCCTCCAGATAGTGATTAGTGTGTAGGGGCAGGTGGTGCCCCCAGTTTTGAGTTTTTGTAACATGCTATGGGCATGTCATATGTATCCGAGTAGATGGACTCGAAAACATTTTATACGACACATATTATGGATATGCATCGTTGTGATATTTTAATGTTATTGTCTTGTGTTAAATGCGTGTGCTAAATGCCAATCTAGAATATGATTTGCAATGCTATCTACATAGTGTTTTTTTTCTCTAGGTACATGACTAAAAGTAATGGTTTCAAATTCACCCATCAAAAGCTTTACTCGTAAATATCTTCTAAAAAGGATAGGATTATGCACACGATAGACACCATTCAATTGCATGACAAGAAGCAGGGAATCTAAACAAACGTGGAGGTGGAGGATGCGATGTGAAAGGGCATCGGCTAATAAACCTCGCACTGCATCATATTCGACTTGATTATTGGTAGTAGTACCAATGCATGCACTGTTCGAGAGAATAAGCAAATGCAAGGGGGTAAAAATGGCCCACCCCGCCAAGGCTAGATTCCAGGAGTAGCAACTTGCACCATCGGCAAAGCCAATATAGGGTGTGGACGGGGGGTCCATCTAAAAGGTGCCACAAGACAATAAATGGGAAGATGATGAACAAAGCTGGCAACTTGAGCACAAAGTAGAAATCGAACGCACTCCGCGGGAGGGAGTAATTTGGGTAGGATGTCTACTACTCACACGCCGATGGTGAGGTGGAGTATGGGAGCTTTCAGAGGTGTAGCTTGTGCTTAGGCTGCATAAGTCACCATAGGTATGGATGATTCCATCCCATTTATGGGTGGGAAGAATGAAGTCAGGGGTGGTCATAGCTTCCATGATGTCATCGTCACAACAGAAGGTGGAAGGATAGGAGGAAGGGAGACCACATGACGCGGAAAGGCTACCTGAATCATCATCATGAGAAGAAAGGTTCACATGTGCATCATCATGGGGGATGACGTAAGAACAAGCAGATAAGGGATCTACTGATGTTGAGCCCAGGGGGATCGCTGAAGGGAGGTCAAGTGAAACAACAGGATAAGACTCAGGGGGAGCTTCTGCCGAGGGTCTCATGAATGATGATAGGTAGAGGATGGTGGCCACATGCTCTTTCATCTCGACATTGGGAGGGGGAATGTCAATAGGAGCGGGTAAATCCTCAGTCTGGCTTGCAGCATACTGTGCAAGTACGGGAGAAGTGGATTGGTTCTGTTCAATCTCGTATTCCCGAACTACCTCTAAAGAGGCACGGTAATGCGTAAGGTGGGGACAATGATCAGAGTAATGGCCATGGAGACCACACAAAGCACAGGGGTGGTTGGTGTGAATAGTCTTGGTGTTCTTGGCTGCAGTTGAAAAATAATCAGAGGTTTTAGGGATCGTAGACTCAGGGAACGCAACATTAACCATGGGCTTGATGTGGGGCAACTCGGGACAAGTATAGGTGGCGTGACCAACATCACACAAAGCACAGGGCTTTGGAGACGGAGGAGGTGCAGGGTCAGTCAGGGCGGCCTTGTCCTTTGAGGCCCTTTTGCGAGCTTTTCCCTTCTTACCCGAAGCAGTCGCAATAGGAGGCGGTTCCTGTTGAGGTGGCTAGGGCACCGTGACAACGGGAGAAGTCAGGGGGACCAGTTGAACCAGGGTCAAAGCAAGATAAGGTTTAGGTTGACCTGGTAAGGTAGCGGCTGGAGGATCAAGGTACCAGATGGGAATCCCAATGGTCAAGTTAGGAAGAGAGAGGGTGGCCATGACAGGTGCCGTATAGATGCCTGGTGGAGGGACTAGGAACGGTATTTGATCGGAGGGGTAATGGCCAGGCGGGATGGCTCCTAAATGGTTAACGCCTAGAGGAACCGTTCTAGGAGGGTAAAGAGGCTCATGAGTACCAGATGGGGGGCCAAGAGGAGGAGGTCCAGAAGGCTGAATCGAAGGGCTAGGAGAAGGCTGCTGACTAGCCGAGGCAGGCCATTTGAGGGCAGTCCGAGACAATTGCATCATGCAAACATTCGATGAGCTAAAATCAGAGACCGAAGGAGGAATACTGGGGAATGTACCAAGCAGTGAGGAATATTTGTAGACTCTAGGTGAAACACTGGTCAAAGGATCAACGGTTTGCTTGTTGGCCACCGAAGAGATTATGGACTCAGGGGAGGTCTGAGACTTCGGTTCGTAATATGTCAACTAGTCAATGGTGACTATATTTCTGTTATGAGGGAAGTACATCTTGCGGTGGACCACGGAAGGGACAACAGACATCGCATAAGTGTAGTTATGACCCAATAGAATGTTGTAGTCTAAGGGGGCATCTATGACTTCTACGTCAACGCAAACAGTCTTGCCCGCAAGAGTAATAGGACAATTGCAGAATAAGCCAATGGGCTTGGAGGCGTGGCTATCCCACGCTCGGAGAGTGATTATGGAAGAAGCCAACTTAGGTGATCCGAGTTGCTTCCAAACCAAAGCGGACATCACGCAGGTGGATGCCCCCTCATCAATAATGCACCGGGAAACGTTGGTGTTCCAGATCTTGACTGGGATTTGGAAAGTGACGGAAGCTGGGAGAGGAGGATGCTCTGATCGGTCAACATCAAAGACAATCAATCGATCATCGGAAGGATCTACAACACCCATGGCAGATAGTAGAGCTTTTCGTTGTGAAGGGCATGAATGGAGGAGTTCCAGCGTTGAAATGGTAGCAGGAGATTGTGCCAGATCATCTACTATGCTATACGAATGGATAGCTTTGCCAGAAGAAACATTTAGGCATAGTGGTCCCTTATGGATCTTGGTATGAACCTCTACCTTAGGCTGAAGGATCTTTAAGGGGCCATTAGGTGTCGAAAGAGGCTCTGTAGAGACCAAAGGAGGCAGCTCAGGGACAGACGTATTGGGAGGCTTGTTTTACTGACGGGACTAAGTCTGAAGGTTGATATCTACGGTTGGAAGTTGATAAGAGTTCATCATGAGAGTCTGGTAATCGGGGGTACCAGATATAAGAGGTTGAGTGGCTTCCTGACCTTCAGGTGGTTGGGTAGCCAAAAGTCCTTGCTGAGGGAAGGGATCGGTAAGCACAACCGGCTGATTATGTGTGGGACTGGGAGGAATAGAAGAGATGGATTGTTGTCCTCTCAAAGTTGCTTGAGACTCCCAAAACTGATGCATTTGTGGCAAAAAGGGATAGTCATGCGTGTAATGACCATAAACACCACAACAAGAACACGACTTGTTCATGCGAATAGGCCTGTCCTGCTTGGGCTGAGTGCCCTGTTGCTGGTTTGTAGTGTTAGGAGTATTACCTTGATTAGGTCCAGGATTACCAAGTGTAGACTGATTTTGAGTGCCTTTCCTCTTATTTTTGGAGGGAGGAGGATTAGTCGCACCCTGCTGTGCATACACCTGCACATGAGGTGGCGGTAGCTGCTGTTGTGGGGGTTGAGAAGGCAAGGGAGGAAGAGGTGCTAATGCTGGAGGAGCTAGAGCACCAGGCTGTGGATACGGATAATAAGGAGGTTGGGTAACAGTGTGGTAAACAGGAGGTTGGGTAAAAATAGGAGGCATTCCATATCCTAGATACGTGCTACTAGGAGGGGGAAAAGTGCAGGAGGTGCTGCCCCCCCCCCCCCGAGGAACACCATAGCCCATGGGAGGTTGAGCATACGGATTAGAGAGCGCTCCAATGATATTGTCGGCGGTGTGAGATGCCCCCAGTGCGTTGGCACCACCGGGTCTGGGAAGATCAGGTAGAACGGTATAAACATAACCCGACTGAGCGTAGATCAAGTCATACTTTAATGCAATTTGGAGAGCGGCTTCTTCGGTTTGAGGAAAGAGCGATGCGACATCTTTTCTGATAGGTGGAAAAAGAGATATAAGGAACCAGTCCATGTAGACACAGTCTTCGAAGGTAGGAGCTCGACATAGGCTCTTTCTCCTCTGCCATTCCTAGACATGATCGGAAAGGCGGGTTGCAGAATATTGACGGAAAGAAGTCAAGAGTTCGGTACTAGTGTCATAACAAAGGGGAAGCTGGAAGTAAGATAGAAAAGCCCGGGCAAGAGTCGCAAAGGTGGTATGAAAGGAAGGGGCCTGATCAACATACCACTTAGAAGCTTCACCTATAAGTGTTCGTTGGAACAACCGAAGACGGACAGAGTCATCGGTAATGGAGTTAGACGAACACCACATGTGGAAAGATCGAACATGATTGGAAGGATCTTCTCCAGCAAGGCCTTCAAACTTTGGGATGTTGGAAGGGAGCTTTGTTGGCATGGCAGGCCAACTAGTGTCATGGTGTATAGGGTCGTTTATCAATTGGTCAAAATTGGGGAGGCTGAGGCCTATCATGAAGGGGAGCAAGGGCGCAGCCGGGGTAGTGTTCGTTGCGGTCCCACTAGTGGTATTCCTAGCATGAGGGCTGGGGTTACCACCAACATTAGGTCCTGCACTAGACATGGTGAAGGTGACAGGGGCAGAACCAATGGCGAAATGAGAAGGAGAACCCAATGGACCAAAAGAAGAGTCGGAGTGTGGACTCGGTGGAGGAATAACTTGAATCCTATGCGGAGGAGTAAGTCTTCCTACCAGAAACTGAGGATGAAGGACAAGAAGTCTCTGGGATACACGCCTTGGTGGCACAATGACGACGACACAAACACAGCACAAAGGAAAAAGAGACCAACAAGGGCAGGGAGGTGCAGGATCAACTGATTACAATGTCGAAACAAGGGTAGAGAGGTGCAGGATCAATTGATTTCAATGTTTTAGAGTCTTTGCTTGGCGGTGTTAACCAAGCCCTTTTTCACTTAGGGTGTGTGTGTAAAGTGTGTAAATTTTAATTTTTAAACCCAGACGTTTGTAGAGAAAAAGAAAAAGTGTGCTGTGTAGCTGCAAATAAACCTACAAATAACAGTATATAAGCCTGCAAAAATAGAAAATAAACAACTAATAATCCAATAATATAAACCAAAGGAGGCGGGCCTCTCAACAACTAGTCTATAAGTGAGTAAAAAACTAATCAAAACACACTAAAACAACCGATAGATCTAAGGTCAGGAGGGACAGGGATCTAAAGGACAAAATCTGCTGGAAATTGGTGCAGAAACAACAACAGATCAGAGGAAAATTTGCTGTAAAAAGAGGTGGCGAAAGGCTATCTCCTAAAGGGAAGTGGAGTGAAACCTAGAGGAAAACCCAAACAAAGCTAAATGAGGTGTTTTGGATGGATAACAAGCCTATCTGAAGGTGAGGTATCAGATCTGAAAAAATAGCCGAAGACTCTGAAATTTCAGAAAACCTACAACAACAAAAACTCTTCCACAAGAAGTGGAGGGTACTGAAGCCCTAGGGGGCTAGGTTCCCACTTATTTGAGAAAAATAGAACAAGTACAGGTCCAAAACGGGTGGAGACAAAGGTCAGACAACCCTGAACAAAGGCTCAGACAAACCCAGAAAACTTTCAGAAAAATTCCCACAAAAAGTTCAGGTCGCAGTTTTTGACATGTTTTTAGTAGAGGTTGCACTTTTTGGGCTGTAAGGTGCACCCTAAAGGTCCAGGTCGTAGGTTTTGGGCTGAAAAGTGTGACCTATACTTCTGGCACTCTTGATGGTAGATTTCAGAAAAAAAATTGTCGTCTCAGCTGTGGCTGATGTCTGTCACTTGCGCAATAGGTCCGAAAACACGCGGAAGTTAGAATTTTGATCATTTTAGGGTTTTATAGCATAAAAACAACATCAAGAAAACAAAAAACAAGGGGTTGAAGAGAAATCCTAGGGTTTGAAGTAGTTGGATATGCAAGGATTAGAAAAATGACAACGGTCATAAGCGTAATGCCGTGTGGAGTCGCCAGTTGTTAGTATGAATCTTAATTTCAAGCATACGAAAAAAGACCACTTTAGCTATGCATAACCAACAACCCTAATAGCAGAGATGATTGCCAATATCTTCAAATCTGCAGTTAGGTGATCAAGATAAATGCTGCAAAAATCTAGATCTATGCATTATAAGACATTAAACAGTAGAAAAAACAAGATTTACTCTGTGCTTCCAATAGACAAGACAAGAATATGTTGAATGAATTTTGTATTAGGGGCACCTGGGAGGAGAACACAGGAGGGTGTTCCCATTTATCCTCAATGGTATGGGTTCTTGAAAGTCCTCAACACTTCAGATCTAGAATTCCTCTCCCTTGATGGTGTAGAAAACCCAGACAAAGATGGTTGTAAAATATGACTATGATGGTGGATCAATAGTCAGACCAAAAGTATAGATCCAGAGTGATCTTTAGGCAACAAAAGGTGATAAATGAATGGAAAAACCCTTCTATTTATAACAAATATTGAGTTAGTCTAGATATTGGTGCATAATTAAAATATTATTAACCAACTCAAGATCCAACTTTTATGGAATATTTTATTATATTTGTTGGAGGGAAAAGGAATTTGACTTGGGTTAAATCCCTTTAGTTGTAAATAATAAATAAATAAATGATTTATTTATCATTTTAAGGATGTGGTTGAGTAATAATCAAATAAATAATGATTTATTTAATTATTTAAGGGTGATTTAGTCATATTTAACAAAGAATATTATTTAAATAAGGTTTAAATAATTATTCTTAGAAAAATAATAAGATAAATAATGATTTATCTAATTAATTTCCTTGTTTTGGGTTAAATATAACTAGGGATATTAATTAAACTGCTGTTTAACTAATTATTCCTTGAGGAAAACCAAACAAATATAGATTTATTTTATATTTCCTCATGAGGTTTCCTGTTTAGACCATAAACAACTTAATAAAGATGTTTTACTAAGTTATTTTTCATAGTGAATGCGATTTTACTTAGGGTAAAATTGGTTTTACATGGTGTACTTGGGTCCATCTAATAACAATGAGTTAGATGACCAAAAAATGGTGTAACATAGGGTCCATTCCATAATGGCTCAAATTTTCCTATTCCTATAAAATCAGCTTCTTGATCATAAAGCAAGACCAGGTCTCCCTCTGAGAAAATGCGAGGCTTGACATGTTGGTCATATTGTGCCTTAATTCATCTCTTATGTGCTTCATTGGCCAATGTAGCTTCACGATGCATTTCGTCTAGATGGATGAGGTTAAAAAGACGTGCTTCTTCGTTAGTGGTGTCAGGTAGCAGGTCAATAGTGAGTTTTAATGACAAAATTTCACATTGGATTGGCAAGATAACTTCTAGACCATACACCAATTGGAAGGGGGTAAACCCGGTTGCATTTCTCACCGAGGTTCGATATGCCCACAAATCCAAGTACATGATTAAATGCCAATTTTGTTTGTGAACCGCTATCATTCGTTGAAGCATTCACTTAAGGATCTTGTTAATGGCTTCAACTTGTTAATTGGATTGTGTATAATAAGAGGTAGAACTATCATGCAACAGTCCTAATTTGGCAGTCAACTCATTCAACATGTTATTGTGAAAACGCTTACCATGATCTGTAACTATATCTTGTGGTACACCAAACTGTGAGACGACATGATTGAAAAAGAACAATGCAGCTGTTTCGCCTATGTTATTGAATGTAGGCATCGCTTCAGCCCACTTGGTAAAGTAGTCGACTGCGAAAATAATATAACCATGCCCCCCAGCTGAACGAGGGTTGTAGGTCATGAAGTCAATGCCTCATTTTGCAAATGGTCCCACAATGATGACAAGATGCATTGGTGTTGGCAACATGCAGATTTTACGATCAAATATTTAGCATGCATGCGGATTTTATGATCAAATATCTGGCACACATGACAACTTCTGACCACGAGGATACAGTCATGAAATATGATTGGCCCAAATTAACTGGCGTGGAGAATATTCTGTGCGATAGCGTAACCAGAAAATGTCCACCACAATCCCCAACATGACAATCATTTAGAACTTTCTCGGCCTCCTCATGAGTGAGGCACCTCCTTAAAATCATATCGACACCATGACAATAAAATGTATCGTCGATGATCATATAATCTTTGGCTTGGTATCGAATATGTCACTGTTGTAAGCAAGAGGTATCGGGCTGGAAAGTCTGGGTTTGGAGATAAATGATAAAATCCCCATACGAAGGGTCAAATAACCCAATTAGAAATAGAGAATCATCTGGAATTGATGGTTCCGATGTAGTTTGAGTACTATCAAATGGAAGGTTGCAGAGAAGCTCAACCAAAACTAAAGACTTCTTTGACTTGGATTTGATGAGTTCCAAATCAAATTCTTGCAAAATGACGATCCATTTTGAGTATTTCCCCACCAACAATTGACGTGACATAATGTATGACATGGGGTTGTAATTCAAAATGACAATGGTCTTCCGGAGCAGGATATAATGACGAAATCTTTGGATAGCTTGAACGACCGCCAAGGCGAGCTTTTCGACGTATGAATACTTAACTTTCGTATCATTGAGATTACGACTCAAATAATATGTCAGATGTTTTATCCCATCTTCTTCTTGGACCAAAACCATAGCAATGGTCGTATCTACCGTGACGATATATAGGAAATAATCACTCTGATAATTGGGGGGATACATTATTAACGCTCGGATCAGGGTATCTTTAAGAGCATCAAAAGAAGCTTGCGCAACCTTATCCCAATGGAATGGAATCCCCTTTTTAAGAGACAAGTAAATCCTTTACCCATTTCGACATAGTTGGGTATGAACTTCCTTAGGAAGTTAGCATTTCCTTGAAGTTTCTGTAACTGAAGTAAATTTGATGGCACAGGCAAATCAAGAATGACCTAGACCTTCAGTGGGTCGATTCGAATTCCATCTTTTGAGATGACAGATCCAAGAAAACGACCAGAACTGACACAAAACACACATTTGTGTGGATTGAGGCGTATCTTGTAGTGTCGACAACGTAATAATATAGCTCTCAAATGTGTCAGGTGATCAGTCTGTTTTTGTGAATGTGCTGGTAAATCGTCTAGATAAGGTTGAAAAATGTGCTTAATGTCATTGGAAGCATAATCCATTTCTCTCTGAAATGTTTCCCCAACATTCTTTAAACAAAATGGGAGTTTATGATAAGAAAATGTGCCCTAGGGATAGATGAATGTTGTCTTATATTGGTCCTCTATGAAAATATTTATTTGATTGTAACTGGAGAATTCATCCATGAACGAAAATATTTCACATCAGGCACATTCGTGACTAATATGGTCAATAAAGGGAGTAGGATAGTTGTCTTTTGGACAAGCAATATTGACATCCTGATAATCGACGCATACTCTGATTGGCCCTTGTTTCTTCATGACAGGAACAATGTTTGAAACCCAATCAATAAGCGAAATAGGGTAAATGAAACAAACACACAAAAGTTTTTGAACTTTTTCTTTAATGGCAGTAGCCTTCTTCAAATGAACAGGGCGAAAGCGTTGACGTACCGGTCCGACACCAAGGTACATTTTAATTGTGCGTTCAACAATACTAGTATCTATGCCTAGAATTTCCTCATAAGACCAAGAAAATATATCTCATATTTCACGAAAAAGAGAGCGATAAGTATCGAGTTCGGATGGAGAACAAGACACGTCGACATGAATGTTTTCTACAACGTTGGGTTTGGTCGAAATATCGATAGAAATGGTTTCTTCAATATTCGATAAATTTCGCTCGGATTCAATGGCATTAATTGGAATATAATTCAAAAAGAAAGTAGAGATCGTAGGGTGATATAGTTCAATAAGATTATCTTCTTCATAATCCTGAAGATGGGAAAGATGATGATGATCTTCCCATGGTTCTCCTTCTGGAATCATGGATTCCACAATGCTCTCATCAATCAATAAAGTGGATGAAAAAGGATCAGATGGAGTACCAAAATCTAATGAACGATCGACCCAAACGATCAACGACGATGAATCATGATGCACTGCCCAAGCTAAATAAATTGATTTCTATGCCAGCTCAATGGCTTGGCGGTAGAAATTCATCTAACGTATCAACTTCAGAATCATTGGTTATCTTCCTTAAGTCAGATGAAGTGGAAGATATCATGCAACAAGTCTTTATTCTTGCAATTTCTGCCGATGTCGCAGGCGACGGTAATGAAAAGGTGCCCATTAGGGAAGAATCATTTAAGATACCTACACCAATGTTTTGAAGTGCTAGCTCGGGTGCGTGAACTAATGAAATGCTTCCAATTACCTGGGAATTAGAGGCAAATAAGGAGAGTTGATTAATGACTGTGATAACGCCTTTATGAGGGAAGGTGATCATTCTAAAGTAATTAGAGATGATCATAGTCATAGCATAAATCCATGGCCTTCTGAGTAAAATGTTGTTGTCAAGGGGTCCATCAACGACTTCAACTTCAATAGTTATAGTTTTTCCCCCTAGTTCGAGATGCGGGTTATTGATGATACCGCAAGGCTTATATGTATGACCATAAAAAGCTTTCAATGTTGTAGGCAATTGAGATAAGGGAGGCGAGCCAAGTGACTGCCAACAATTTATAGACATAATACAATTAGATTCTTCCTCATCAATAAAAGTGCAATGAACGAGGTTATTGAGAACATATACTTGGATCAATAATGCTAATTATTTTCGTAATTATGGCACATAGCCCGTATGATTAAAGAATAAAAAATTGGAATCTGTCGGGTCGATTCCACCAATTTCTGACAATAAAGCCTGTTTCTGGGAGGGACAATTTTGAAGTACCTCAAGCATCGACATAGCTGAAGGTGACTAAGCCAGATCTTCAACTATATTATAATTTTGAGCTACTCGGGCTCGAGGATTGAATGTCAATTTGTGGACGACTCCCTTCAGTGGATTTATTGTTAACTCTGGAATAACAGTTGGTGGAATTGGTTCAACAGACGGATTCATGGTCGAGGTAGTAGGTTGATCAGTAGCCTGACTACCATAATATTTATTTCACGTAGACACCAAAACATCAGTTTTTGGCTTTGTGACAGATAACATAAGCACTTGGGAGCTAGAAACATGATTTGTAGCAACCATGTTTCTGTCTGGATTCAGAAAAGGATCTGTCAACACAACATATGCAGTCGAGGTCTTAAGAAATTTTAAGACTTCGACATGGTAAGGACAATCTTGAACAAAGTGCTTCTCATTAATCTTTGCGGGGTTGAATTTTTCTTTTTCTTTGCTTTCCCCTTTTGCTTGCTTCTGGGTTGCTTGTCTCTTTTTCCTTTGTCAGATGACACGACATGAATTCCGAAAGAAGGTGCAGGATCAGATGCAGTACAATTGTGAGTATTTTCAGAACCTATCATACTGTTGCCGACATGAGAGTCGTTATATGGAGGAGGAACAATAAAATTTGATCGCATCGCATTTGGAAATTTCTCATAGAGCATGTGAGACTAAGTATAAATCAAATCTAAGTACTGGTCATGAGAAATGACCTTCTCTTGAGTGACGATGCCACCTTAAGCTACATCCTTGGTGATATATGGCAGCAAGGACTTAATAAACCACTCAGCGAGGAACTGATCAGGAACAACTGTTTTGACCATTCATTGACGATGACCACTCATGAATATGATCATAAATGTGATAGCAGTTGTATGTTTAAAATTGGTCAGCAGTTCCATTCCAGTTTCATATTGTATGGGTAACTAGAAGTGGGTTAAAAAGGTAGTGACTAAGGCAGTGAAATTATCGAATGAAGCTCGTGGTAATTCAATATACCACTTTGCGGCCGGACCAGTAAGCGTACACTGGAAAAGACGTAGTTGGTGAGCCCTGGTATTGCACCAAGAGTGCTACAACTCCCAGGGGACACCCTACTTTACTTTATCAACTTGGGGTTCGTACAAAATTTGAGGTGACAATGCTATATACACAACAGATGCATTATATTCATGTCATCCTCTTCTGCTTTATGAAAGGGTTCTATTTCTTAAATTATGAGAAAAATTGGAAAGTAAATTATTGCAAGGAAATGACAGAAAGGAAATTAAACTAAAGTGCTGAAAAGAAATGACAAGAATGAAACTAATTTAATTGGCAAAAAGGGAGATGACTGAAAAGAAACTAAGCTAACTTGCTGAAAATAAATGGCAGAAAGGAAACTAATTCTAAACCACACTTGACTTGTCCAAACGGCTAAATGCATTCTACTTATCCTATGATCTATCTACCATGCTCTTATCCATGCAACTAAAATATCCATGACTTAATTCTATCTAAAAAGATTTAATTTGCATCTTAGAGGAAGAAAAAGGGTTAAAAGAGGCTAATTGGGGGGGGGGGGGGATTAACACATGAAATGAGGTATGGAAGTGAAAAGAAGGGGTTAAACCCTTAGAAAATTTTATTATAACGTGAGAAATGAATTTGGAGCGGAAAGAACTCAAAAGTGCAATGGCGGAGTGCGATGGAGGACAAAAGTCGCGATGTGCGATGTCGCAATCACAAATTCGCAAGTTTAAATGAATAGCAATAAGGAATTAATAGAATAAACTAAAATTATGCGAAGTGCGACGAGTGACGTGGCGGGTCGAAAATCGCAATATCGCAAGTTTAAATGGATAGAGGTAAGGACTTAACAAAATGAATTAAAATGTGTGAAGTGTGATTTGTGATGCGGTAAAGGTTGCGGGCTGCGATCTGTGATGTGGTAAGTTCAGCGAAGTGCAATTTGCAATACGGTAAAGGTTGCGGGCTGCGATTTGCAATGCATATGACGTGGTAGTGAAAAGAAGAAAGTGAAAAGTTACGATTTGTGATATTCAATGTCGCAATATTGTAATCGCAAGGACAAGTGGTAAGATTTAAAGGTAAAAGATAAGAGTTGCGAAGTGGATTTCGCAATATCACAATCGCAACGAAAGAGTGATAAGTGTTAAAGTAAACGTTGAATGTTGTGATTTGTGAAGTGCGACATACGGTGGCAGGAGTCTCGAGGTTGAAGGTGGAGGTCATATTTTCGATGGTTTTCAAGTGTTTTTTCATTAAAACGAGTCCGACGATGGTGACCAATAGAATGAGGGAATAAAGCAGGCAATCGATGAAGGAGAGCGGTAAGTCTTCAAGGAAAAATTTAAGCAGTGTGAAGTGCGATTTTTGATTTCGCACTATCGCAATCGAAGGAATGAGCGGCAAGTGTTAAAGGTAAACATTAAATGTTGCGATTTGTGAAGTGCGACATACGATGGTGGGAGTCTCTAGGAGAAAAGGCGGAGGTCGGGTTTTCGATGGTTTTGAATGGTTTTCACATGTTTTTCATAAAAAGGGGAAGGCAGTGAGAATAAGTGGGGAAAAGCAGAGTGTAAGAACAGTGCGCAGAGCGTAACATCAGAGATGGAAGGAAGATGGAAGATGAAGTGGGAGGTGCTGGAAAAATTCTCCTGGGCTATGCTGCCCGTACGTGCAATTAACCTACCTATTTATGCAAGAAAGGCAGACAATATGTTCTTGAAAATACAGGCACTGATCTAATCTATTTCTAAGAAATCATAAGCGAGAAAGCATTTTTGGTCTGTGGGTAAAGTTCTACCCTCCTCGAGCTCTATTGACAAAGTTGAGAGGGGAAGGTTGGCCTCACAAATTTATGGAGTTTATAAACTATTCTACCATTCGGTAAGTAGATTAAATCTATATCAAAAGACAACGGGAAGCAAACTAAAACGTCAATAAAAATACCAGCAAACTAGCTAAATGCTTAGAAGAAAAACTAGCTAAATGACATGAAAGAAAAGCATGAAACCATAGAGAAGCTGAGGCACATGGGTTGGGCCCTAACCCACAAGTCCAAATCTAATCAGTAAAATGGTATCTCTCTACTCATTTCATAAAAAGGAACAATCTGTTACATCCATAAAAGCTTTAAAAGAGCCTAATGGATTTACAACAAAAATTCGAATCTAATGGAATGGAATGGAAGTGGGATGGAATGGAAGTCGACTAGAATCAACTCACCGGCTAACTAACTCCCCCCTTCCTAGCTCTAGCTATGCTCTATTTATTCTACAGGGCAGCTACCAACAACTCCCTTGAAAATGGTGATTGAGTCCACTTTGACTCCAAGTAAACATAGATTGAGTTCCCTTTGTCTTCAGTTGCTTGGCTGCCTCTTGGAATTCGATTTGTTGAAGACTCCAAGTGAAGTATGGCTTGAGTGCACTTGGTATTGAGTTTCTTGGCTGCCTCTGGAATTCGAATTTCTAGAGAGGAATATCATGAGGATCCTTTGGCTGCCTTTGAGAGTTAAGGAGGGTGGAAAATCCCCTTGAATCTCTCCATGATTTCTCCCTAATTCCCTGATGTTGTGCTCATTTATTCTCCAATCCAAATCTTCCAGTGGCAGGGAGAAAGTCCCTAAATCATCTCTTTCTCCAAATCTATATAATTTTCCAAATATTTCCGCAATATTCTACAAAAATAACCAATATTAGGCAAAAATATGCAACTACCTTTAATCCTTCCTAAGAACATATTAAAGCATAAGAAAACATTATTAAGTGTAGAAGGAGAGACTTAATATATCCTTTTATGTGCATAAGGAAGGTAGATGGGCCTAAGAAAGGTTATATGAGCCTTATTTTATGTCTAATTTAGAGGCCCATCAGTAGTCTAACAGAGTCATCATTTAAGGAGTTTGATGAGCACCATAAATGATAAGTCATAACATGCATTGACGGGTCTTATCCATGGTTTCCATTGAATTTAGGAATGTAAGAGGGTATTTTATGTGGTATCACTGGTCACCAAGGAGAATAGATGATGGGATCATTAGTAAGCCAGTTTAAATCAGGTAATTATAAAGTTGTGACAAAGGGCAACTCTCGATTCAAGTCAGGTTGAGCATAACTAGGATATGATGGAATTGCTTGGACAACAGGATTTTGAGCACCAACATAAGGAATTTGTTGCTGGTAACCCAGATAGGGGTTGTTTTGATGACCAAACGCTTGAGGGATCTATTGACCAAGACGTGGGTAAGCTGTCTATTGTTGGAATCGTTGTTGTGGCATTTGAGGCTGTGGTTGCCAAGGTGACTACCCACCAAGATTATAGCCCAAACATAACTTGGACCCGGTTGTGAATAGGTAAGACCAGTAGGAGCTTGTGGCATCCCATAAAAGGGTACTCCAGCTTGTGATTGAAATATTTCGGATATAGGTGGTTGTTGTAAACCAGCCGAAAGAGTTGGAGTATGTAGGCCAAAAAATTAAGGGTAATGGGTTGAAGGACCCGCTTGAGACGGTTGAGGTATAACCAATTGAGCCTGTAAAAGGGGTCATGAAGTATTAACAAAATAAGTAGATGTAGGCACAACAGGTTGAACCAGTTGATATGAATGCACAACCTTTTGTGGTTGAACGAGCAATATAAGCTGCCACTGACAAACAATCATTCCAACATTTGGGTGACCATAAAACGACAGAGTACTGTCAAAAAGGGTGACCATAGGTTGCCCCCCAGCATGAGGAGTGTAATAAGATGGAATATATTTCTCTCCAAATGGTGGGAGTCCAGTCGAGATTGAACTGGATGGAATATACCCAGATGGACCAGCTTGATGTTGCACTAAAGATGTGTATAAAGGATCAAGCTGTTCAATACTCATTAGAGATGTACCAGATAAAATACCAGAAGATGACATGATGGGTGAAGTCCATGGATTTGAGGATGCACTAGAGTAGGTTCTAGATAATGATTGGTAACCCGATGGGACGGAAGGACCACCATAAATATGTGACTCGGGTGGTGTGGTAAACATAGACAGAGTAGCAACAATAGATGCTGTCACAAATGTAACAGATGGTATAGCCAGATATGTTGACTCAGCCATGGTCAAACGACCCAATGTATACCTTATAGGATCTACGGGAACTCGAATTAAAACAGGATCAAAAGAGGCAGTGTAAGTCAACAGAGGAATAGACTTGTAAAGATAAAGCCCCGATCCAAAATGAATTGGAGTTGAAGGGTGAGTTTCTTGTTGAGGTTCTTCCTCAATTGAAATCAAACCAGGTGGAAGAATTTCGCCATCAGGCCCAAGATATATTTCAAGTGGTTGACTGTGTGAAAGGGAAGACTCAATGGCTACGATCGACTGTGTAGTGACCAATACAGGAACAACTTCTAGTTGTTCGAATTCAGGATCTAGATGTTCTGAACGATCGGATCTGGATCAACTTCCAGTTGAACAATGTCTGGTTTGGGAGGTATGGTCTCACTGATTGGATGTGCAATGTCCACAGGTACCTGTGAGGACTCCATTTCGACGACAGTAGATAAAACATGATGTGTAGAAACGGCTCGAGACGACTCTGGTAGATGTGATGAAGATGACGCACCAGAGGTACTGATGATATTAGTTTTGGTAGAACGAGGTCTCCTTTGCTGACCAGAAATGGCAACTGGTGGTAAAGGTGGTTTAAGTGCTATTCTACGTGAACGACGGGGTAAGGGATGTTTTTCTTCCACGATGACTTATTGATTTTATTACAAAAACAAATAAACAAATAAAAGGTTGATACTAGGCAAAAGGTTTACCAAGTAATTTTGTGATCTGCATAATACCTCCTGGCAAACCAAGAAGTACGGGCAGACAATATCCCCGAATGTTGTGTTCGGTGTATCACAAGTACAAGGTGGCTGACTCAGTACATGTTTGTGCTCAACCTAGTGTTGCCTAAATTGAGTTCATTAATTGTCAACCAAGGTTGGTAAACTGCTGAAGTGTGGTGCACTATATGTGCCTAGGTATTTGTTTCTCACTACATTGTGTTTAGTGTTTTATGATGTTTTTGGTTTTATGGTTTTATGTTTGAAAAGGGAAAGAACTAAGTGCTGGTGAAAAGAAGCTATTGGTTATTTAAAACAGAACAAAGCCTAAACTATGGATGACAAATAACAAATGCAAAGCTTGATAATGACTTCATTGCAAGAAAATAAATCACAACATGAGCTTGAACTTATCCAATTCATTCATTAAAGGTGTGTTGGAAGAGCTTGAGAAATGGGCAAGTTAAGTGTAAATGAAGTTCTCCTAAATAAACAATCAACTCACAATATTACAAAATGATTATTTGTAACACAGTAAGGTTTCTATTCTAGATTAACCTATGATTTTGAAGTTACCCTATTCTGCAACTTGACTTATCACTTCTAGACCTTATTCATAAGTTTTGAGATTTTCTAAAATGATGCTTGGGAAAAAGGCTATAAGTGATTTTGTAAAAGATTTGCAGAGTGATCAAAGCCTTAAACTGATATTACTGGCCCCTGTTCATGTGATGATGTATCAATATAGATTCAGAACAAAAGTAAGTTTGTAAATAATGAAGGCCGAGAGACTAATTTTGACAACTAATACTGCTTGAAATACAATGGATAACCTAGGCTAGAAAGTGGTCTATCAATCTTAAAAGACAGTGACTACAACTTAAACTAGAATGCCATTAATCTTTTCTTGAAACAAAATGAACTGAGACTGAACTAGAGTGCTTCTAATCTACTTGAAGTACAGTGAACAGAGTTAAACTAAAATGCCATTATCAAACTGGAAATGTAGTGACAGAGCTGAACTAAATGCAATCAACCTCCAGAGTGCTCTAACTAAATTAACATGCAACTAGTCTATGGAATTCTACAACCCATCTCGTTCAATAGGAATGATATTTTGGAAGAGTTTGTAAAACAAGTATGGCTGTATTATTCGGTGCAATTGAACATAAACATAAAATTGAAAGCAAATACAACTAGAATCTAAGACACCACAGCTGTTTCTTATTCATTGTTAATGATGTTTTGGAAGAGTTTGTAGGAGTAAGACCGGCTGTGACACTTAGTGTAAACAAGCATAAATCATAAAATTCGAAAGGAAATGCAACTAAAACCTACAATACCACAGCTATGTCTTATTCATCGTGATGATATTTTGGAAGAGTTTATAAGAGTAATTCTAGCTGTGATAATTAATGTAAACAAGTATGAACATAAACTTCAGAAACTTGCCTAAGCTAGAAATGAAAACGAGACTAAAATACTTATCTAAACCGTATAAACAAGGCTGCTCAGGTAGCAGGGGCCCTCTACCACCGGAGTAGCACGAAATCTACTTCAAGATTGACTCAACCTTTTCAAGGAAATGGTACTTCTTTCATTAAAAGAGAAATTACTTCAAAACAGAGTGTTTTCAGACTTCTGCAATCTAGCAATCAACCACAAAATCTAACCTTGTCCCTCGGTTTCCTGAGCCATATTTGTAACAAATTTACATAACTGTCTTGAGATAACCTAGGGATCTTTCCAAATAAAAACCAAACTAGGACTTTGATGGTGGTCACGTAATATAATTAAGGACATCTGGATTGTCCTTGTCCTATTAGGAGTCTCTTTCCTAGTTTGAGTTCCCACCTACATAACTGCCTACAGAATTCCGTTCAAACTTCGTGGAGAGCAACACATGATGAGGGAATGATGTGGAATACGACCATATGTGTTTTCCTCTGAGATTACACCTGGAACCTGCGTAGACATGAAGACAGCTGCAGAATCGGTAACTAGCTACAGAATGTCTGCATTCTGTAGCTAGATCTAGTTCAAAAAGTACTATAATGACAAAATCATAAAAACATAGCAAGTTAGTCATGATATTAATTCTTAAAGAAATTTTAACTAATTCTACTGATCATTTGAGCCTGTGATTAATAATGGACAAAGGAATTGGAGTGGAATGTGGTGGAAGAAAGAACATCTTTGGAGCTCAACATTACCTATGGATGGTAAGCAACTTAAATTTGTCCTCCCAAATATACCTAAAGGTATGTGGAGGCCCAAGTCCATGTTAGCACTGTCTAATGTGAAACCTCACATTGAGAGTACCCCCTTATACTTTTTGCACTAGAACACCACCATATATACCCGAAGGTACATGGATGAGCTCCGATATACTTACGTACGTGGAGTGGGATTTCACACTCGGAATGTATCACAGACAAGTTAGCGATAACTGCTATGTTTAACGACACCGAAACACGTCTCTAACCTAGACCTTCTAAATGTTATCGTTAATGTTACAATGCTTTCTTAGGTTGATTAAGGTGAATTTTATGTTGATTTTGTTTAAAATTTTATCTTTGAGGTTCACCGCATGATGTAATGGGAAATTCCTAAAATGAAAACTAAATAAGAAGCAAACTTTTCAATTCCATTTTTCAATGAAAATATTAGCTACTAAGGGGAAATAACAATCATATTTTGAGCATACAACAAAGAGCACACACTAAATGTAGATTTCCCTAATCTGTTCCTATGCAACACACACAACATCTAAATGCACATGCATGTTTTTCTTTTTAGTTTCCTTTAATGTGAATGAGTAAAAAGAAACTGAATGCACAAATCAATCAAACAAATGTTTTCTATTGAGAAATGAGGAATGGAACAACAATTTCTCTTAGGAAAATGAAGAATGAAATGACAATTTTCTTGTAGGAAATGAGGAATGAAACAACAACCTCCTTTTTGAAAACATAATTGATATAATGCAAAAATTAACCACTTTGAATTTAATTTTCCAATAATAAAGAAAACAACTAATGAAACATTGAACAAATAACTTTTCAAAGGAGGAAGAATAAGTAATGTTTACTAGTCTCTGAGAGCAATCAGACATCTGACAATACAACAGACAATTGGCTGAAACTGAATGCAAAGACAAATTTTGATGGAATTTAGCTGGCTGAGGGGGGAACGCATCCTGTAAGGGCAGATAGTGTGTTGCAGTGCACCCCTGAAAGGAAGAAAATGCACTGTACCCTGACCAACAGTGCATTGGGCGCAACTAAGTTTGGAAAACAAGTAGCTTAAACACACTTCTAAGGAAAAATGTTCATTCAAATGACTGATAAGATGAAGTAAAGTTTACTGATGATGGTAAAAAAAGACAGAAACATCAGGAATGATGGATTTCTCCCCAATATGGTCGCCAATTTGTTATACGAAATTATAATCTACGAATAAACTAGATTCCTTGAGTGTGGTGTTCCTTCACTCAGAACAACAGAAGAAAGACAAATATTATTCTCTCTAAGACAAATAGATAGATAGAAAGGAAAGAAACCTATTTGTGATCCCTTCACTCTCTTTCTCTTTCTTTCGTTGTTGTTGTCGCTCTCAATCCAACTAAATTTTCTAGATCGATACCTGCAATAAAAGATAGAGAACATAAAACAACATAAAATTATACAAATATCTACTTATCTTAACCAAATCGAATCGATTATATCTAAGAATACATACACAATTGAAAATGAAATTCACAAGATATAAGAATCCATATGAGAAAAATAACATATATCTTTATTAAGAAAGTAGGAGGAGAAGATTACAACTAATAGATCGATTCATCGTAAACCTGCTCCAACTTAATTACGTCCTCATCACACCATGCATCATCTCAGCAGTAAAACAATACTTCCAACTCTCATCAATTGAGAGTCCAACAACATAATATTACACAAATTTCTCCCTCCCTAGCACCTACATGAGTGCTTAATTTATAGGGAAATTGAAGGTATTTTCTCAATAAATGGAATTGAATGGATTTCTAATAATAGGTGAGCCATGTTTCCAAGTTCAGTGGTGATGGATGAACACTTGTATTCGAAGTATGACACCTATGAGCTCTTCTAGAAGGCACTAGACATGTGGAGATTCCCAGAACAATGATGGTTTCTCTCTCAGGAGACCAACACACCCTTAAGTGTCGAGAAGTCCACTGCAGTGCACCCTTGCATGGAGGTAGGTGCACTGCAACACACTTAGGCCCATGCAGAGGAGCGTTGATGAGTCAATGGCTCATATAATCTATACTTCAAACCTTGGAAATCTCACAATTGAATCCATCAATGGAATTACTTCTCTTAGGGCATATAAAAATTGAATTAAGGGACGATAGACCCTATTCATATTGGTCTTGGGGGATGATGCCCAAATTGACCTGTAACACAAATCCTATAGGGATCGCACCAGAGAGTTGATTATTTCGCCTTCTTACTCTACTAAGAGATGGGAAAATAGCCAAGCTATTGGGAATGGGTCTTGAGAAATGGTTATTAAAAAGAATGACTTTGGTAAGATTCCCTACTCTACACAACTGAGGAGGTATTAGACCTGCGAAGGAATTAGAAGAGACATCTAATGATTGGAGAGCCGAATTTATGCCAAGTGCTTGAGGAAGTATACCTTAAAATAAATTATTCCATATCTCCAAAGTTACAAGGTTAGGAATATCACATTTACTATCCGGGACATGGCCACTCATTTGGTTAAACATAACACTGAAAAGTGTCAAACTCTTCAGCTTACCTTTTTCGTCAGGAATGGTACCTGAGGGAAAATTATCAGAAAAATCAAGAGACTTGAGTGAACTCATATTACCAATATCCCGAGGTATAATTCCACTAAGGCTATTCCTATACAAAACTAATTTACTAAGCATACTTAGCTTGGTAAGCTCTGCGGGAATACTTGCAGAAAAATTAGAGCAAGCTAGATCTAAATACTCCAGCCATTAAGATTTCCCAGCTTTAAAGGAATTGGAGCCTCCAACGTATTATACCCTAATAACAATGTCTGTAATATGGAAATCTTACCTAGATATGGAGGAATAAGCCCTGTAAGATTATTTCCTGACAGACCTAGAAACTTGAGTTGGGTCAAATTTCCATATGCGGAGAAGAATAAGCCTATGTCCCTAGGAAAAGGTCTTGTGAATTTGTTGTTGTAAGTAGACACGTTCATGCGACACTTTTCTCTAGACAATCCAATAGGGGGAAGTTACTGACAAATAAATTTTTACTTATGTCTAAAACAATGAGACCTGTCAGATTGGCTACAGATCTTGGAAATGGCCTAGAGAAACCATTGGAGGCAAATTTTAAGCTTTCGAGCTTTCAAAGGAAATGTATATCATCAGAAATATTTCCAATTAAATTCATTCCAAATAGATCGAGGCTTGTCACTCGAGCCACACCAACACCATCACAGGTCACTCCTGACCACATACAATGAGACTCTAACCCATCTGATCTCCAGTCACACAGGTAACCCATAGAGTCCATTATACTCAACTTAAGTCTCAAGAGCATTGTTCCATATTGATATAAATTAGTACCCTTGGAATAAAATCACAAGAGTAATAATATGGTAGGAACATGCCTTTTTTGAGGGAGGAACATTGCTTCTTCAAGGGCACATGTGGGAGGAACATTGCTTCCTCTAGGGCACATCTCAGGTTGGATTCCTGGTGACCTAATCCCTCACAGGCTTCACAGTGCTTCCATGGGAAGTTTATTATGTTTCCATAATACAAGTAATTAAAAAACCTATCTTTTGAAGAAGATCCAGTAGACCCTGCATGGACAATTTTAGATTTATTTTCTACAACTGAGCTCTCATTTCCCGAAATGGAAGAAGAGATGACTAACAACATGATGTCGATGCATGGATTACTGTGAGTAAGAACAGACGTGAGTACATGTGTCGAGGATATGACATTAAAGAGGTAATGGGATCAAATGTGTTTGGAACTATGGAATTCGACACTGGATATAGAACCTGACGAAGGGAAGTTGGGCCTTCAACGACTAGCTCTTTTTTAATTTCTTAAGTTGACATCTAGTTTGTGTGTGAGATATGCTCCTTCATTCTCTTTTTCGAAGCCATTCATATCTCCGAAATTGATTTCATTGTCCGTTCAACCAGACAGTCGTCTCGTGGCGCTAGATAGGAGGCGACAATGCTACATAGATGTCGAGCATGCTACAGAAGTGTCAGGTATGGTCAGCGCGTACTCAAAGCTACATCCACTCGATTTTCGCCAATTTTCATATTTTTATTTGATTGAACGACGAAAATAAAGCTTTCTAATTGGGTGGAGTAAACAATGTTTGCCCACCCAATCTCATAAAGAAAACACCTTTTGCGTAATTAGGGTAAGGCATTTTTCGTACATAAGTTTTTTCATATATTAAAGTGTTGATTGACAAGAATTAAGGCAGACAATCCATTTGTGACATAAGAGTCCAAAATTAGAATGATTTTTTCTCCCTAATACAACTCTAATTGGACTCGCTAAATACAAAATTTTAAAGCCCAACTACACATATGAGCCTCTAAATTCAACCTCTAAAATAAAGATTATAATTTGTTAATACAAATGAAAATTATGATAAATTTAGTTTCTATTTTTGTGAATACAAATATATATTATGATAAATTCGGTTTCTATTTTTTTTTGGTAGAATTTTTGTAGGACTAAATATTGCAAACAAAAAAGAGAAATAATCAAGAAATTATTTAGGTAAAAATCAACCATGAAAAGTAGAAACACTAACATTATTTTGCAAGCCAACCCATCCACGATACATAAAACTAAAACAATAACAACAAGTAATTTTAAAAAGTAATTGTTTAGAAAAATCTATCTAATACAAAGTCCTAAATCTGGAGTTCTAATGCAAATGATTTATATGGGGTTTAGAAGAAGGAAAAAATAAACACTATAAGAACCAATAAGCTTAAATTCATAGAACTTGACCTCATAAACTCATAAAATTGTCTATAAATCTAGACACATTGTTTTTTTTACTTTTTAAATTGATTATAACATGACAAAAATATTTCAAAACACTGGCCTAACATTGGATTTTATCGCTATATGAAACAACATGCACATAACATAATCTATAAAAATTGCCAAATCCATACTTTACATAACACAATTTATAAAGAAAAATGGCATACATGAAATCGAAACAAATTAAATGAAGTCACATCTAGATTCTAACATCATCATCATTTACCGTGCAGGAGAAGTCTATGCAAGATGGTGTTGTGGTTTTTCGGGAGACCAAAAAAATTAAACTAAAAAATAAAAATATTTAACTCACTAGACATAAGGTTTCCCTCAAAAATTTAATTCATAAAGTGCACACAAGATTTACATAGAAAACCCCATTCAGGGAAAAACCACACAACAAGGGATTAGTAGATTTTATTACGACAACAATGAAAAACATATTACATTTCACTGACTTCCTCTTTCTTTTTGACCCACATATTTTTCACACCGTATAAAAATAGATTTCATTACAATACCATGGGTGCTGACAACATTGAATTTTATTTGGCCTTACACCTAACATAGGGTTATGTTGTAGGGAAAACCCAACACCCCTCATTTTTGAATTATTTACTTCAATAATGGGGACCCTTTTTATTAATTTTTGGCTAAGCACCTTTTATGATTTTCCGATTAAGTTAATTGTCCTACAATTTTACCATTTTTTCATTTTTGTCGTATTTATATTTTGATCATTTCATTGAAGTCAATTTTTAGCAAGCTTTCTATCGATACTTATTTCACCTCATTTGGTCAACCGGTTTGTAAATGACACTCCATTGAATTTTGATTATTTTTGTTGTCTCGGTTAAAAAATGTATAAAATATAATATTTTAATTTTTCACATTTAAAATAGTCATTCATTATAAATATTAAATCTTAGCTAATTTTTACTAATTCTTTCATTTTTCACTAACGATCCTACAAAATGACCCAACTAAATTAAACAAATAGACAAAAACATATTTCGAGATCTTGGTAATTTACTCCAATTTATTATTTTAAAACGAATTGCCAAGCCCAGAATCCCAAAATAGCAAAATGGTTGTAGTCCAATTTGTAAGATTGTTAATCCCACGTGAGTCCCATTTCATATCCCTTGTCCTCCTTCCAAAAAAATGCGATATATTTTTTTTTTTGCGATTGCGATTACAATTTGGAAATGTGGGGAGTTAAAAATTTTAACATAAAGTTTTGGTTTTGGACTTCTTATTCCTCCCATCACCATGACCTCACTCCACCCTCCACTCACTTCCCTGTCCTTCCACCTCACCCTCCCTTACTCCTCTTCCCGTGGTTTTATCTTAATTCTTTTTGGTATTGTATATATGATTGATTCCAATGGTTTGTAAATTAATGATTTAATTTAATATTATATTTATATTATAATAATTATGTTATAATTTTAATATAATTCGAATTATAATATTAATATATTTTAAATTAATTTCCTTTTAATCAATTTTATATTAATTAATTTTTGTTAATAATTAATCTATAATTTAGTTTTTGATTAATTACAATTAATTAATTAAAAACTATAATCTAATTTAGGATTAGGTTTTTAATTATTATTATTTTTTTAAATTTTTACCAAGCAACAAAAATTCCAGAATTCTTGCAATTTTAATATACCAACTTTGGAACTTTATAGATTGAGTTTTACTTGGCCAAATGAGGCCTAGGACAGCTCATTGCAAACATAAAATCATGGAGAACATTTATGAAGTGGTTTCATTACCAGATTTGATCATTTAACGGGTCTAAAATTCATCAGAAGATCAAGCTGCGAATTTTTAAACAAAATCAAATTTTGAGTTTAATTTTCTGCACTCTCATTTTCCCACAACTTCTTCTGAGTGTAGATCCATTCGTCTATGTTCTTCTTGGCCCATAGATCACCGCAGGAATCAATTGAAAGCTTAGATTTCCTTTTCATTTAATTATTTAACTAAGTTTGATTGAAGATATTTTATTCCAGATTTGGTACTTTGATTTGATTTTGTGTTTTAATTTAATTTTGGATTTGTTCTTTGTAGGGAAACACTTGAAGAGATGAGAAGAGAAAATATCAATAAATGAGAAGGCTCCAACAATTGAAGAATATGATTTTGAGCCAATGGAAATTGATTGAGAAAAACCACTCTTCAACAAACTTTCTATTGAGGAATTCTTTTGTAAATATTATAATTAGCAGATTGTAGAATGTAATAGGAGCTTCTCTTCTTTGCAATTTAGGAATTCTTGAAGGCACTATTGTATAGAGGATTTAGAGTTGTAGGGTAGATGAGAGAAAACTCATATCTAGGGGTTATTGAAGATTTTTCCTTTGCATGCTGAAATATGTATGGAGGACGGAGCTTGTACTATTGCAGCTCTAGTTTTAAAAGCAGAAGTTCAAGCATTATAAAGCACTGTTGGAGACCAGAGCCAGAGAAATGGTTTCAATAAATTGATATTTATAATACTATTGTTTTAAATATTGGTTTCATTTTATGATAGCAAGAATGTGTCATTTTATTCCTATATGTGCACTATTGTCGATATGAGTAATGTGTCTTAATTATATGTTATTATTTATCTCCGCTCTTATGGGTTGAATTATGATTTCCGAGTAACTATTTACTCAAAAATATGTATTTTAATATTGATTTGACAAACAATTTTATGTCGTGAACTATTTTCTCATATTATTGCTTAATCTTTTGAATTACTGATTTAACAATCAATGTTATTTTGTGAACTACTTCCTAAATGTTGTTGGTTGATTATCTCAGTTAAGAGGTCTCTGAATGGAATGTGTTTTGGTATACATGATATCAGTTAATTGAACTACTTAGTTAGCTTGATATTCATTATAAGCCATACATATTTAAATCCCAATCATTTAAAATATCTTTCTCTCGGTTGGGTTAGATCTATATTTGCCTAATTGAGATAAGATTAGGATAAATTTCCTTTTGGCTTGAATTTTAGAATAATTTTACATTTAGATTTAATTCTACATTACTAGAAGTCCTCTTCCCAAAGAGGCCAAAATTTAATTGTGGCTTGGCTGAGCACCAAATTAGCTTAAGGATCACTTTCTTGCCTAATCAACAAGAGGGATGATCTGATGTCTCTTCTCCATCGGTAGTCAAAAGTTATATTTTAAGCCATTCAAGATTGAGAGAAGGTAATTGGACCTAGTTAAACTAGTCGAAACCACTATTCCAAATAGAAAATGAACTACTTTAAGGTCCGGACTGGGTGGTTATCCCTACATGTTGTTGCAACGAATTTTGAGGCATTAACATTTTGGCGCTAGAAGGAGGGCCTGAGACTTGTTGTCCGTTGGAGTCTTTGTATTCTAAAATTTTGTTTTTATTACAATGGCTCCTATTAAACTTCCAATTTAGAGTTATATTTTTGGACGTGTGTCTTCCAATACTCCACCAGAAATAGTAAGACACTTGTCTCAGGTAAAGTTTAACGGTAAGAGGAACACTTTTGCATTTAATCATGTCTTCCAATTTATTCAAAATTTTTCAAATTCTATTTTTTAAGGAAGTGATGAAGGTATTTTATGCAGGATTTTTACTCTTACATTCTTGGAAAAAGCCAGAAGCTGGTGTCAATCACTTCCAGTTGCCTCAATTCACAGTTGGGATCAATTTATTACAATCTTTCTTTGTAAATTTGATGGTTATATCTACGAACATGTATGTGATGATGTTGACGATTTACAATGATTCGAAAATGAATCTTTGATTGATTTTACCATCAGGTTTCCTTTAAATTGTTTAAAATTTAAAATTGAAGATAAACCTTCGAAAGATGAATTATTATATTGGTTTGAAAATATTTGCTCTCTTCCTCCCATTCATAATCCATGTGAAATTATTTAAATCTTTGCTCAATCTCCTTCAAATTTCATTAACATTATTGAAAATTCCAATATGGAGGTGCAAATAAATGATGATGAAGTGGCCTCTATTATGTATGATCAATTCCTTCATTTAGTGCACACTTCCTATAATATCGATAACGATTAAGGTGCAACTTCACATGTCAATGAATCTCAATCACAAAGCTTGGAAAATTTCACTATTTAAATACAATAAGATATAAGCAGCAATCTTGAAGAAGATACTGCTTTGAAATCTGAAAATTAGTATGCGTTAGAATCATAAAATCTGAGCATAATCCGGCAACTACAAGCAATAATTAAAATTTCCAATAATACGAAATCAACTGTACAAATTTTTGAATTATTTTACGATGAACAAATGCCAAATTCAAGACAACAAAGCAACGTTCTTCAAGAAATCACAAGTATCCAAGTAAATGATCTTAAATCTAAAATTGTCAGTGAAGAAAATGCACAAGAGTTCTCAAGTAAAAACATTTTCAAATGCATTGTTTCAGGTCCATATTTTTCCCTTTATCCTCTCTTCACTTTAAATATATTTCAAAAAACAGAGAGGTTGATATAAATGAATTTCCGATTAGTTTTTATCAAGATAGATAATTAATTATTGATCATTCTTCTAGCATTAATGAACATGAGCTCAATATTCCTTCTTGTTTTGATACATTGAATGAGATCGAAGGGAATTCTAATGAATGTCTTGAGGTCATTTATGATAGTTAATTTGACATTGAGGATATTGATTTGTCTTCTTTACAATTGAATCCTCATGATCAAAGTCTAATCACATGTGAAAATGAAGAATAGTCTAATTCAGAAATTGTTTCAAATAGTTCTCATTTTCAAACAATCAATCATATTCATGATTTTAACATTCAAGAAACCATTCCAATTTATGATTTCTATGACGATCAAGCTCTCATTCCCATTCATAGTCATAACCCTCTCTCGAATTCACAAGTTGGTATCATCAATCATTCTTATTGCATTATTCTGCCCAATTCTTGTGAAAAGGAAATTGCTTTAAGTTAGTTCCAATTGTGTTGTACCAATAATTGTAACACTACTGTAAACTATGATTAAATTTTGTTATTATCCCATCATTTATTTTTAACTTCATATTTATTTTCTGTTTTTAGTCTTATATTTTTAGATATTTTGTGCTGGCATATAGAGTAGCTCAATTTTGAACACCCAATTGAAGCATTGCCTCAATGGAAAAATGAAGATTCAAATTATAATTGTGAACATCAAGAGCTATTAAACTTCCAATTTCAATTGATGTTGATTCCTTATCAATTACTTCTTACTTCTCGAAAGAAGTGCTAGCAAGAGAGTGTATTTTCAAAATATGACCAACAATCTAATTCAATTAATAATATTCCGTTGGATCAATTAGACTTCCATACGTTTTTCATTGATCCATTTGAAAGACATTTGCAAATATTTCCTTCACAGAAGATCATTAATAATTTAATACTTGAATATAACATTAACAAAATATTGCAGGCCATTGTATCTAAAATTTCTAATTCACAATCAGGCCTATCATCCCCTCTTTTGAACCTCTCCCAATCAATAATGGAAATCCATCGATATTTCTATGATCTAATCGAAATTCAATTGGAAATGACATTTCAAAAGAAGGTGATTGTAAATAAGTTACTAACAATAAATTTACATTCTGCTTTCAGATTTTGTTTCCTTAGTTTAATTATATTTGTATTTTTGTTACTAATGTTTGACATGTACATACATGCAAGAATTAAAATGCTTATATGGTTACATTGGAAGTATGAATATACCTAATAATGTTTCTTTCATTAAGTTAGAAATATGAATATATTAATTTTCTTTTCTGTTTTCATTTATTTTATTATTTAGTTTTTTATTTTTATTTTTAAATAAGGCTAATTCTATTAAAAAGCATATAGTACAAACTGGAGTTACAGTCAAGATAGGCTAGATAGCAGGAATGCCGGAAATGATAAACTATCAACCTCGGTCCCGTTAAGTAACCAAGAGAGTGACAAAGAGGATCATGAAGAGAAACATGGGAGCTATAAGAGGCAGACACAAGAATCTACCCAGAATGGGTTGAATCCTCAATACAACAATTTTTTCCTTTCTTTTTTTGTAACTTTAACCCAACTTTCATGGGGCGTGTGGGATAAAACCACTTGAAGGCTATTGTTGACTGAAGGAGGAGTCTCCTTATCCAAGTCAGAGGAGGAGGACTCATGAATTCATTTCTGAGCACTCGAAGAAACGTTGGGTCCTCCAGGATCTGCCAAGGGCATATCCTTCTCCCTCTTTGCTGCATCCTCATCTGCTTCAATCTCATCCTCATCCGAGTTGAAGGACTCAATGTCATCCATGGGAGACGGATCACAGTGTTTCCAACTTTTAGAGTTTGATTTTCCCTTGATTCTCTTATTTTGGGCGAGGAACGTGGTGTAGGAGTTCTGAAGATGCCCTGTTTGATGACAATGATGACATTGAAAAACAATGTTCTCATAGTCCAGGGTCTATGTCCAGAGGAAATCACCAACTTTGATATTTATTTGATCGGACATACCTTTACTTATGTCGATTTCTACACATATTTGGCCATAGTTGTATATGCCCGTCTCTCCCTTAGAGGGATTCGTTGCCAAAAAGCATCCCAGAGAGTTTCCAATTCCTTGAAAGACAGAAAAGTGCCATAAATGAGTAGGTATATTTGGAAGCCTGATCCAAATAGGAAGCTTGGTAATGAATGTCGTAGAAGGGTCGAAGTCTGGGAACCAGGGGGTGAGGAATAGCCCTGCTTTACCCCAAAACCATGGACCACTAGTTAAGGGTTTTTTTATAATCTTCATTGAAAGCAAACAAAACTATGAAGAAGCCCTTCGAGTAGAAAATAACCTTGCTATTATTGGTCCAAGTGGAGTGAATCCATTGGTAAAGATCTACTGTGCGAGGCCATAATCCATTGAATTGACAAATAATGGAAAATTCGACATAGATTTGAAAGTGGTTTTCAAGTGTCAGGTGGGAAATCTCCATAGAGGGAACATCCTCCAATTTATTAAACAAAAAAGGCTTGGGGGCCTCTGAGGTTTGAGTAGATTTCTTGGGAGGTTGTGCATGGACAACATCTTTTTAAGAGAAATATTGGGCGGAAGATGGCTGCCCAACTGCCCCTCCTCGCAAATGAAGGGTAAAAACCACAAAAAGCATCTTTTTCAACATTATAAAAAGAGAGCAGGAGAGAGTCCTATAGTTGTTTACCTCCATGGAGAAATCGCTGAAAGGTACAGGGAATCCCCATCTTGAGTTCAAGGGCATGCGAAAGGTTCCTCACCAAATCCGAATTGCGAACCCAAAGAAGCATGGTTTTGCCAAAGAGAAGAGAGATCTGGATCTGAAAAGAGGGGGATGAAAGATCCGAGGTCCCCTGGCTACCAGAGCTCATCCTTGAGGCCAAATTGTCGAGCTTTGATGGCTTGATGCTAAACATGGCTGCCTCTTCAAATTTTCTGTTTCCCCTTCTGAAGTGACCACCTTGGCATATAAAGCCTGGGGTCATACGGTGGAGCGAAGAATCATTGAAGTGTTGGGGAGAGCAGAAACGACTGGAGACTTTCTCTCTAGAAAACATTAAGCAATAAATCATGGTTGTCTCAATGTCACATTGGGGTTAAGATCCACCCTAATCCAACCAACAAAGACCTCGCCGACCAATAACTCGTAGAAAACTTCTGCCTTGACTGTGGCCAAAAATACTGAGCTTATTTTGGGTGTCAGAAAAACTTTAAAAATTTGGACCTTCTCCACCGTTTCTCCCTCACAACTACTTTCATTGATGGAATCTTGCTGAAACGGTGGCGCTCCTAGACTCTGGTCACCAAAAGCCTCAGGGCCGAGCAGGAGATTGACGACAACGGGAAGTGAGACACAGTTGAAAACCCTATGATTCATCTTCATCGAGTTATTATTCAAATTTTTAATAAGCAAGTAATAAATCTAAATTTTTCTTGGCACCCCTTTCATTTGCTGGCAAAGTGGCTTAAAAAATATCTGAAGCTTATGAACTCCTCGATTGCCTTGCTTTTTGAAAAACTCTGTCACATTGACAAGATTTCTTTAAAATCATATATAAAGAAATTCTAGAGAATAGCTAAAGCTTGGCAATCTTTCATTCACAAGTAATTTTGAAGAACTCATTTCACCACCTTTTCCTTTTAATGTAAATTTCAAGTGGATGCAATTGAAAAGGTTATTACTTGCCAATTTTTACTAAATAAGTAGGTGATGTTGAACATATGCAAATTTTGAAAAAAATTGGGAGAACTTGAAGCTTCATGAGGTAAAATTTACAATCAATTTTCTTCCAGGTATGCATTTACATGTTCACCATCATCTATTATTTGTTTTACTTTTCAAAGGTTGTTTCTTATTTCTATTATGTTTTGTTTTCAAGTCTTCATTGTCTTGATTATGGAGACTTAAGATAGGCAAGCAACCAACACTTTTCTCAAATCTGCAACATGTTCAAGGAAGTATTTATGATTTCATCTAAATTTGAGGATTATTTTATTTTTCTTCTATTCATTGAAATCTTGATAAGTCTTAATAAATTCTCGGAAGAGTCATATCAGATCAATATATTTCACAACTGTCTTCATAATAAATTTATGATAAAATTACTTTCCAATCATATATTCCGACAGTTAATTAAATTATTAAAGGGTTACTTTTTAAAGAAAAGTTAAACTTATTGCTTTATTTTTGAATTGAATACTTTAAGAAATCATTGGCCCCACACATGGCACGTCATATATCGCAATTTGCATATCAGAAGTTCTGAAATGAGCATACTCCAAATATCTGCGACCCCCCTATAAGCCCATTCCCTCCAATCTCTGATGAACCTTTTTGTCCTATATTGTATCATCCATTTCACAACATTTGATCAGAAGAACCTCTTAACAATTCCCTATAGAAAACCTCTGATGCAAGACCTTTGATATTCCTTCTTGCTCAGTCTCCGATAAAATGACTCTTCTAAAAATTGTGATGTCCACATAACCCCAGACCTGATATGATATTTAAATTTAGTTTTGAAAGATATTGCGTTTGTTCATAAATTGAAAGTTTGGTAGGGGCGTATGTTTAAAGGTTCCGATGTCTTGCATTCGATATGAAAATAAATCCACATAATAAAACTATCGGGTCCGTTATTCATCGCGCATCGACATATCAACAATGTTACATCTTGTAGAAATTAAATAACTAATGCGTTATATATCCAAGATTCTCTTGATCGCAAACTATTTTAACTTCATGCACAATACAAAATCTCTTCTACTATTGATTATCACATGCGGAAATTAAATCAATTGCATTGCACACATTGAAACCATAAAAATTCACACATATGAACACAATGTTTTAACGGGAAAGCTTAAATCTAAAAACCCCAACTATCTGTATACAATATATGTCATAGAGATCATGTAACAATCCTCATACAAAGCTGATCATATCAAGCTCTCAGTACAATATAATCGCTACACACTAATCAGGCCAGATCTAGCAAATCCATGCACCGATCTCTGCCACCTGCTAGCTTGCCTCTACTGCGCAATCCCTACTTAAGAATGGCTATGAATGAACTCCAATTGCTCTAGCCTTTCTCATAGAATCCTTAAAGGCATCTCTACTAAATTTGTGGTGCAAAAAATGCAACACTATAGTCACAACAGATAGTCACACTTGCTCTTTCACCTACCTCTCCACTGGTCTCCACTGAACTGTCCATGCACTGTAGTTAACTAATGTATTCTTCAATTGATTAATGAGTTAATATTTAGTGAATTAATTATTAATTAATTCACACCACTCTCACTAGTGTATAAATCAGTTAAACTAGATACAACTAGCTCAACTGTGTCTAACTGAGTTAAACTGAACACAACTCCACCAACTACTTCTACAACTCTACCAAACTCTGTCACATGAGTTCTAATTGAAGTATCCATGCAATATCTCTACTAAACCCTCAAGAATAGCGTAATTCCTTCTGTCAGCTCCTGTGCCACATCTGTGCACTTAACTGAAGTGCTCCAAGAGAATAAGATAATTTTTAGAGTCCAAATATTATTAAGAGCTAATAATATTCGACATATCTATTTTTAGACTGACAATCTAAAAATAGATTCCGCCCAATATGTCTAAAAATAGAAGTCTATCTATTTTTCCAACTTGATCAACCATCCACAAATAACATCCTGCAACTCATAGAATATGATCGACATGTCTAAAAATAGACATAGTCTAAAAATAGACTTTGCACCAAAAATCACTTGTGTGGGCCCCACCTAGTTTAGGTGATTATTTTCCAACTAGGATCAAGGATGATGTTTCAGGATGCCTCCTTCACTGTTTCTTGTTGCAATCTTCAACACATCTTGTGCTCAAATATTCTGATTGTTGATCTCTTCTAAAACCCAAAACCAGTCCCACCAATGAGCCACGTCATTTATCGCATAATATCGAATAATATCAGCATCTCCTATCTCTAGCATAATTATTCTCTGATCTTCGATATGGCTATGCTCATATCGCAACTTTTCCATCGCAACAATTATATCACATCACAAAACTCAAATAAATCTTTGTATTAAGATCTTCCGATGCGATATATGTCGATATAAGCCTCTCCACCATTGTCTTTTAATTATTATAGAAAACATTCAATCACATATTGATAAGGGTGAAAGTCGCAACTTTTAATTTATGCATGATAAGAAACTTGCGATACGAAACATTCGACTAGGAACTCACCTATACGAAAGACCATGTGAACACACCTTTTCATATTTTGCCTCTCATTGGTCTATCTAGAATGAAATGCTTATGCTTGTTGTTGCTTTAAATTGCTACAAACTAAGGAAATTTTGCATAAAAATGCTTACAATGAATGATCTTATTCGTAATTTTATCTATGCTTGTTCCAATTCTTACAATTTTCTAAGATGAATTGAACCATTGTGACACACTCACCAAATTGTTTTCCCTTTAGTTATATCCATTTCTTCTAAAGAGACTCAGAGCCTCTAACTGATGAATTTTGAAATCCTGATCCGTTACTTTCGATATTTTCCTTAGAATTTCAAAGTAGTTCGCTTATTAGACTCTTGGGTTTGTCTTATATCAAAAGAATTTAGAACAAATTCTAAGAATTACTTCTCGAAGCTCCACATTTCCTTTTCTTTCCATTATCTTTTCTAACACATTTAGCAAAGGAAATGACCCTTATTTTTCTATCTTCATCGGAATTTTCTGGTTTCAAAATTTTCTATAATTTATTTTGGCTTCAGAAAATGATTTTGAGATATTTGACACTTGATTTATTATCATATTTATTAAATCTCAAATTCCCTCTTAGAAGCTTATTTTACAAGTAAATGTAAGTGCTATTACAATCATTTTACAAAACTTCAAATTATCTCATTATTGGAATGAAAATCATTGCAACTGTTTTATTGACTTTGACGAAATTTTTACCTTTGATATGAGAATGTTTGATGTTTTAGAAAGAAATGCTTTTACATTATACATTTATTAAGCATTTCTTATCGAACATAATCAATATCGTAAGTTTAGTTTGTAAAAGTTACATAAAAGCTTTTTTTCTAGGGTCTTGCTTCCCTTAATATTCTAAATGCTGAAACTCTTGTAACGAAGGTGAAAGTTTCATTAAACTTCTGAAAAATTCTGTCGTCGGAAACATTATCAAGCAAGATCGTTATTTATCGAAGTTTTGTCCATCTATACTTTTGGAAAAATTGAGCTCTTATCTTTTGCTTGGTTTTCTTGGAAACCTAGAACTTCAGAAAATCGGGTTAAGAATCTTTGCAGGTCCCTGGTCAATTCATTTTGATATTTCACTATGTATACATGAAGTCTCGTTTGATTATATTTTGAATATATATGCTACTTTCATGTTATCATGGTGGTGCAAAACTTGGATATATTTTAATCATAATTTTTCCAAATCCAAGTATTCATTCATAGATATGGCTTTCTGACTAAAAGGATATACATTCTTCAGGGCATATGTACATGGACTTATTTTACTCTTCTTGACAATCTACTTTACTGATAATGAATTTGGAACAAGTAAAGGTAATGTACCGATGGTTAATTCATATTTTAATTTTCTTTTGTTATGATTTTCTCTCCATACTTGTCATATAAAGATTCAAGTCCTCTTCATATACATAATTGCTACATTATTTGGGATTTTGAATCAACTTCAATATTTTGGGGCTGATATAAATTCAGAATAGAAAAAACAAAGTGAACATTCATCGCTGCAATTCATAAAAAAACATATCTTCATCCTCATTTCTAATGGATTCGATTTATTTCTGATTCCTTAAACATGAAACATTACTTTCTTCTAGTTTATCACTTGTTTTACTTTAGATTTAATAAATAGTGATTTTCAGTCAATAATGATTTTGGGTCAATAAAAATTCTTCATGATTTTAATTCTAAATGAAGGAAGAAGCTGTCTGTTGTTGGAAAAAATAATATCTTTCAGGTAGGATTAAATTCAATTCTCCAATGGTAAGTTTCATGGGCCTACTTTCATTTATTTTCATTATTTCACTTTTGGTTTTAGTTTAGTTTTTTAGTTTCTGCTGATCTTAAAATCTCTTTTTACAGGTCTTTAGGAACCTTTTGCGCCTCTACCAGATCAGTTTTAAAGTTAATTCTCTTTTGTTCAGTTTTCTTTGAGATTCTTGAGAAAATTAGTATTGATCATCATCGAATCAGCTAAATTGGGTTGTTTCTAGACCTCTAGTCTGTTTCTTTAATAATTGATTTTATTTGAAAATGGTTAAGATGCTTTTATGCAAGTTTTATCTTGAAGAAGGAAAATTTGCAGTAGACAAAGACCTTTTTATTTGGATTGAATTTTACCTCATAACCACTATTCTCTCTCCTTTTTGAGAGCCCCATCTCTTATAACTCGACAAGATTAAAAAAAAAAATTAAATCTCAACATAGGAAGGAACATATGTACGCTTATTTTCTTTTATCTCTTTTGTTAAGATATTTATATAAATAATCTTATTGGAGTTTATCTTTTAAATTTGGATTTTTCTTCCAGTTTTTGTTTTTGTCATTTTTTTTTTTATTTGCTCACTTCTTTTCTTAATTTAGTTTAAGAATTCTTTTCCTTCTGCTTTTGGTTTTGATTTGATTTTGTTGACTTTGCCATGATTTATGCGAAATTTCTTTTTCTTACCTTACAATGGTTGTCATACATGAAAAATATTTTACTCTATCTATCTTAGTGAATTTCATTTATCATTAGAGACATACTTTTATGGAACCATAAACCATCTTGCTTTGAATATTTTTCATGGAGGAACACATATCCTTTCTAAGTGATCAAGTTTACATTTTCAAGGAAATAATTGATTTGAGTTTAACACAATGAATCCCTCCCACCCCTCCACATAAAAAGCCTCTGATTGATAGTTTTAGGGAAAAAATTTGGAGTAAACATTATGAAAATATTATGTCTATTAAATATAAATCTCTATTACCATCCCACCTCTTTCACTCAAATACATCATAAAATGAAAGCTTACAAATGCGCTTATCAAAAGGGTGTTAAAAGAGGAAGCATGGGAAATACAAGTAAACCTGTCGGGGCTATGGACGCTCGTTGGAAGCGGGACTAGGCTTGTATGGCATAAAAAGACAACTTCGCTAGGGTACTATTTAGGCTCGCTGGCAGCGAAGCGATGTCAGAGACCAATCATAAAATGAATATATGTTTTATCAAAAACTCTTATCTCTACCTTCTTCTATTTTTCATATGTGGAAAGTTTAAAACATTTTTTTCCCAAATTTGGATTCATCACTTTCACTCAATTATGTTTTAAGTACTTATCTTTTCAAAACTCATATTTCTTAATCTATTTATGTGGGACCTATGGAATTATTTCACTGTTAGACAATTTCATGATTTCTATTATTTTTAACATTTGAGTAAGTTTAAGTTCATTATCTTTAATCAGAGATAAGTGTTCTTCACCTGTGCGTCCCCATTGATGTAGAGAAAACCCAACACCCCCATTTTTCAATTATTTACTTCAATAATGGGGACCCTTTTTATTGAACAATGGATGAAAACACGTTTCGAGATCTTGGTAATCTACTTCAATGTGTTATTTTAAAACATATTTCCAAGCCCTGAATCCCAAAATTGCAAAATGGCTGTAGTCCAATTTGCAGGATTTTTAATCCCATGTGAGCCCCACTTCATATCCCTTATCCTCCTTCCAAAAATGCGATCTATTTTTTTTTTGCAAGAAAACTTTGCAATTGCGATATTGCGATATCACATATTACAAATTTATTTAACACCTCAATTTTAAAAAGCCGTTATTACGATTGCGATTTGAAAAATGTGGAGAGTTGAAATTTTTAACATAAAGTTTTGGTTTTGGACTCCTTATGCCTCTTGTCACCATGACCTCAATCCACCCTCCACTCACTTACTTGTCCCTCCACCTCACCTTCCACTCACCTCAACCTCCATTACTCCTCTTCATGTGGTATTATCTTAATTTTTTTTTGTTTTGTATTTATGATTGATTCTAATGGCTTGTAAATTAAAGGCTTAATTTAATATCATATTTATATTATAATTATAATATAATTCGAATTATAATATTAATACAATATTATCATATTTTAAATTAATTTCTTTTAATCATTTTTATATAAATTAATTTTTGTTAATAATTAATCTGTAATTTAGTTTTGATTAATTACAATTAATTAATTAAAAACCATATTCTAATTTAGGATTAGATTTTTAATTAAAAACTCTGATTTTTAGCTTTAGCTTTAGCAACAGAAATTCCAGAATTCTGGCAATTTTAATATACCAACTTTGGAACCTCATAGATTGAGTTTTATTTGGCCAAATGAAGCCCAGGACGGCTCGAGGGAAAGATAAAATCATGGAGAACATTTCTGAAGTGGTTTAATTACCAGATTTGATCATTTAATGGGTCCAAATTCATCAGAAGATCAAGCTGCGAATTTTTAAACAAAATCAATTTTTTGAGTTTAATTTTTTGCATTCTCATTTGCCCATAGCTTCTTCTGAGCGCAAATCCATTCATCTATGTTCTCATTGGGGAATTAGATCACCGCAAACATCAATTGAAAACTTATATTTATTTTTCATTTAATTAATTAACTAAGTTTGACTGAAGATATTTGATTCCAAATTTGGTATTTTGATTTGATTTTGCATTTTAATTTAATTTTGGATTTGTTCTTTTCAGGGAAAAAATTGAAGAGATGAGAAGAGAAAATCTCAATCAATGAGAAGTCTCTATCAATTGAAGAATATGATTTTGAGCCAATGGAAACTGATTGAGAAGAACCACTCTTCAACAAAATTTCTATTGAGGAATTCTTTTGTAAATATTATAATTAGCAAATTGTAGAATGTAAGAGGGGCTCCTCTTCTCTGAAATTCAGGAATCCTTGAAGGCACTATTGTATATAGGATTTAGAGTTGTAGGGTAGAGGAGAGAAAACTCAGAACCGGTGGTTATTGAGGATTTTTCCTTTACACGTTGAATTATATATGGAGGACGGAGCTTGTACTATTGCAGCTTTAGTTTTAAAAGCAGAGATTCAAGTATTGTAAAGGACTGTTGGAGATCAGAGCCAGAGAAATGGTTTCAATAAATTGATATTTATAGTACTATTGTTTTAAATACTGGTTTCATTTTATGATAGCAAGAATGTGTCATTTTATTCATATTTGTGCAATATTGTCGATATGAGTAATGTGTCTCAATTATATGTTATTATTTATCTTTGCTATTATGGGTTGAATTATGATTTCTAAGTAACTATTTACTCATAAAACTGTCTTTAAATATTGATTTAACAAACAATTTTATGTTGTGAACTATTTCCTCATATTATTATTTAATTTTTTGAATTACTGATTTAACAATCAAATATCATTTTGTGAACTACTTTCTAAAGGTTGTTAGTTGATTATCTTAGCTAAGAGATCTCTGGATAGAATGTGTTTTGGTATACATAATATCAATTAATTGAACTACTTAGTTAGCTTGATATTCATTATAAGCTAGACATATTTAAATCCCAATCATTTAAAATATCTTGCTCTCGATTGGGTTAGATCTATATGTGCCTAATTGAGATAGGATTAGGATAAATTCCTTTTGGCTTGCATTTTAGAATAATTTTACATTTAGATTTAATTCTACATTACTAGAAGTCCTCTTCCCAAAGAGGCAAAAATTTAGTTGTGGCTTGGCTGAGCCCCAAATTAGCTTAAGGATCACTTTCTTGCCTGATTAGCAAGAGAGATGATTTGATGTCTCTTCTCCATTGGTAGAAAAAATTTATATTTTAAGCCATTGGAGATTGAGAGAAGGTAATTGGACCTAGTTAAACCAGTCAGAACCACCATTCAAAATGGAAAAGAAACTGCTTTAAGGTCCAGACTGGGTGGTTATCCATACATGTTGCAACGAATTTAGAGGCATCAACAAGTAAGTAAATCCAAGGACATATATAGAAATTTTCTTCATCCTTTAAAGGAAAAAATATAATATAATTATCATTTCAATATAGACAAATAATTTTTAATGCTAATTGTCATTTACATCGAAAATAAATTTTACGTCGATAGGCATTTTCGTTGTAGGCTTGGCGTGAGCAGACACTATTCACCCCAACCAAAAGCATAGGCTCATTTTCATCCCTTTATCAAATGAACTAACACGAAAATCTGACACAACTTTGTGGTGACTGTTGGATTCGTTTGCCATGCTCAATTAACCTGACATTAAATTCTCGTCATGATCAATCATCTTGGCATTAATTTCCCCGTCGAACATAATGTTGTTGGGTTAATGTCCTAGTGAACGATTCTCTGTTTCCATTATTCATGAAGCTACAACAACGCTGAAACTAGCCTGTGTCTCTAGGCCTAATTCAGATAGGGTAGATTCTAATTATAATGCTTATACATTAGCTGTGTGAAGATAAGCTTGTCCAGGCTCTTGTTGGGCATATAGTCATAGATGAGCAACAACTCATTTCATTCGTGGCACCAACGCTATAAGTGTAACATGTTCTTGTCTCAAAGGTGTCCTCTGGTGTTGATCTCCTAGATGTATTCTCGTTCTCCCTGTCTCTACCCAATAGAGCTTCTTTTCACACCACTATCCAAATCAATCAATGACAAATTCATACCTTTGACTGTGACTCGATTTTTCCCTAACCTTGATGTCGGGTTTCTTCTAAGCATTCATGACTGACTCTGTGTCGAAGGTCTCCTCCAGCCTTGCATGGACTAAACAAACTATTTTGTAGTACGCATGAGCGAGCGTATGAGCACTAATCATTCTGCTTGATTCGTTCACTTGCACCAACCATAAATCCCATCACATATAAGAGTTTTAAAGTAAAATTCCTTAAAAATGAGGAATTGCAAAAACTCATATTTGGAGGAAATCTTCAATAAGTTGAGATTAGTGTCCCTATGAAATTGAGGACGCTCACTCAATTAAACAAAGATTCTACTCTCTGATATGAATGGAAATTAAAAGTAACTAAATACCCTGCAATAATAAAAATAATTGTTTGAACTAATATACTCTATAATATTATGAAATATAATTAACTAACCCAAGCTAATAACGCTTTCTGTTTGAACAATTAATGTTATGCATCATATTAAATAAAATTTATTTTAACTGTAATATTAAACTTTTGCATTTCAATTGATTATTGATGCTTTGATCACATACCACATGTTGTAAAGTCATACTAAAATTGAAAACAACCCAACGAACATGTAGTAGTATTATGACATGGACATTTCCAAATAATTTGTGTACCAATAGGAACTTGTTCGGATCATTATTTCCAATAAAGAGCAAGCACACATTTCTCTAAGCATTTCATTTTCTGGAATTCACAGGCAGTGCTAGCAGTTTCTGCCTTGGAAACTTGACTCATCATCTGCAAAAAAAAAATCCACACAAAATATGTTGTTACCAGTAAGTCTCTGAAGAGATATGGAAAATCAAAGATGATACATGTCATTGTACGAAAAAATAAGGAGACACGTTTCAATTTGCATGAAATATTTGGCACTCGGATCCCCTCAATATCAGTGCCGACGCCCCGAGGAAAGCAAACATAACAGGACCATTTTGACACACTTTACTCAATATATCATGCATAAGTCATATGTAAGTCACATATGATGTGTAATTCATGTATAACATGTTGAATGCTTGACTAAACTGAGAGAGGGGATGAATCAGTTTAGTCCATTCATGGACATTAAAATTCTTTTCATTTATTCATCAAATTAAAACATTAACATGAGAAGTTTAACAAATAATGATCAACAAACTAAATGTGTGACCAAAAAGTAATAAGCATACCAATACATCACATCAACACATTATAACAATGCATATGGACACCAGATATAAGTGGAAACCCACAAGGGAGAAAACCACAATTTTACTATTGTTGTGATGCAAAGGCAAGCTCCTACTCCTTATTGCATATGATTTTTTGTAGGCTCCAACCTACAGAAGGCTACTACCTCAAATTTATGCAAGCTACAACATGCAAGGAAACTCCAACTCCCATGCATTTTCTGCAGGCTACAACCCACAGGAGGCTCCTACCTCAACCAGCTCCAATTGAACATTTTATCAAGACACAACTTGAAAGGAGACTACAATCCCCTGATGCAAATAAGAAATAACAATGTGCTGGTTTACTTGGTCATAAATTCAACATCTCCCCATCTTCATTTCTTCCTCTTCTTCCCTTCAAATTTTCTTCACATAAGCTCCATATGTTCCAGGTAATTAATTCCTAACATCTCAATCAGCTCACTTGCATTCTCCAACTCTCTAACCTCTCTTATGCCTTCCAAAATCACATCTTTTATAAAGATAGTTTTCTAGTTGTTTGTATCCCTCAAAGGAATATGAAGTGAATAGGCTTGACTCTTTGCCTTCCACTCATTCGTTTCCACACACTTCATATCTTGAATGTTAGACCACAAAATACATAAATAATCCAAAATTAATGTAATGATTAAATTCATCAAATTAATGCCAACATCAAATAACAGTGTTTCTGCCTTGGAGTCTTGCCTTTGCATCACAAAAATTCAGCTCAATGAACATTCCAACATAAATGTTCTACCAAACCATCAATGTACCTTTTTCTCCTTTACTTCTTTGCTGCCCCTTCACTGCACTTTTGCCTTGCTGATCCTTTGACTTTGCTACTGCTCCTGTATACCTTTGCTGATCATGATATGCTCCTTTGCCATCAATGACAATATTTCCAATAGTCTCCCCTTTTGGCATTGATGATAACTCATTTTTCCTCCCTCTTTCATTATGAGAAGTGTCCCTTCCTCTGATTATCTCCCCCTTTGACATCAATGGTGAGGGGTTACAAATGTCTTTTAGCTGAATGAGTGTTGCTCGAAGATAAATACTGCTTCAAAAATAACTATTGTGCCATATGGTATATAAGTATTGTTGGGAGAACACTTTGTAAACCATTTCAATTGCATGTATATACATAGTAAGTTGATACCATCCAAATAATAAGTGCAGTGCACTTGTATAATGATGAAGATAAAAAAAAACCCATAAACAAAACTATATACAAATTTCCATATGAAGAATACAAGAATAGTGAATATGCTCCATGTGATATATAGATCCTGCTCCAAATACACTTCATATTCTGTTAGCATTGCAAGAGTGCATAAGAGAGAACAATATCATCTGCAAGCTTGTAGCTACCAGCAAAGACACTACAAGAAAAAGGACATTTGGTGAGGGTCATGCTTGTGATGGACCTTTAAGGTCCATCACCAATGTCACATATGGTGATAGTCCTTAAGAAAGCGTCGTTGTAAGTGTATATAGTGATGGTACTTTAAGGTTCATCACAAAATCCATTTTCAATGACACTTTGGTGAGGGTCATTAAAGGCCCATCACTAATTCGCTCTTTGGTGACACTTCTAGTGACAAAATTTTAATGACCCTCTGATGCTATTTTTGTTACTTTTGGTGGCGGTCAAAATGTTAGATCACCATTGATCATTCCAATGAGTTTTTGATGACGCTATGTTCTTGTTAATATTTTTTTTGTCAAAAGATAACGATTTAATACCATTATTGTGGAGTATTTTTTACAATATGTCAAAGGCCATAGTGGTTATATTAAATCATTTTTTTAAGAAGTAATTAGTGTGTATCATTTCCCTCAAATAATAACTAGTCGCGCAAATAGAGTTTTCCTATGATTCAACACATTATTCATATATATTAAGTTTATTATCTAGAAAATTCCCTTTAGATAAAGTCCCACTAGTGTGTGTAGGAAATATATTATTTAATACATAATCATGCTCTATCAATTCTATTAATGAGAAAGATCTAACACTCCTCAACAATTCGAGCACACCTTAAATTAATGCTTTGGCACACACTAACATATTTTAGAACCTCACATGTCTTGGAACATCTTTGTACCTAGAACATCTTGACATTACACTGATGCCCAAGCACATGGTGGCATGCGCTAGCACAACATAGAACTCTCCTAGCATGCGTTGGCATGCATGTAATCCCTAGCATGCCCTGGAACACCTTGGTTGAATTCATTGACATACATTAGCACTTGGCACACACTACCACTTGGAATTTATTGGGACCTATTCTTAGTATGGTTAGCATGCCCCTTTTGAAAAAGATAAAGTCCTGACTTATTAACCCTCTTATTGTTTCTTCCTTTTGTTTCCTTGAAACTTCTTGACACATATTGACATACCCTGGCACCCAGCACATCCTTAGCACATGTCATGTATTGGCACTATTTGGCACATATAATTAGCACAACCTGGAACTCCCAAGCACACTTTGAGACTTCTTTACATGTCTTGATATTCCCTAGCATGCCTTACCAATCCTTATCATAACTTGTCACTCCCTCCTTGGCATGACAACTAGCACTCATTAACACTAGTCCCTAGCACACGTTCCTCGTATTCACTAAATTCCATGAATTTTGACCTAGTGCTCCCTTAATGTTTTGTACTAGTACTCCTTAACACTCCTCAACATGCATTAGCACTCTCTAGAACACCTTGTCACTCTTCAGCATGCCCTTCCACTTCATAGCATGCATAACACTCTATTACACATATTGGCACTTGGCACGTGTTGGTGCTTGGAAAGTCTTAGCATGTATGGAATACGTTGACATGCCTTGGTATAATTTGGCATGGTTTAACATTAAATTTATTTGAGATCAACTGTTGGAAAGTAGATGAGAAGCAACAAAAGAAGACTTGGCACTTAGAATGCACTAAGACTTTGCACTTGGCACCTATTGGTGCCTAGTGTTGGTGTGCCTAGCATACCCCTCTTGGAGAAGGTAAATTGATAACTTATTAACCCTCTTATGTGTTCATTTCCTTGTAGTTTAACTTGTTTCTCCCTTTTGTTGCCTTGAAAGTCCCTGGCACGCATTGACACACCCTTGCACATCTTGGCATGCCTTATCACTTGGCACATATTAACATGTTTGACATGCCTTCACACTATCTGATACATCTTAGGATTCCCTAGCACACCTTGGCATTCATGTCCTCACAACTATCCTTTACATTTTTTCATGACTTGGGAACCCAATCAATTCCTTAGCTACTGCAGTTCATGTGACAATATTGGCTTGCTTCAATCGCAACAACTTGACCAATTGCACCAAATACAAGTAGATTGTGCCTTGTACACCTAAGAACTTCCTATAACTCATATTATGCCACTCATGTCCAAGCTCAACTTGTCCCACTTGACTAGTTACCAAGACAAGGATCACATGATATAGCCATGGCCATAAAACAAATAAGCAACATAGATTACATAAGAAATATTTCACATGTGTGTTCAGCTGGTATAAATAGTAGAACATTAACTGAGAATTTTCAAGAACCACAAGATGCACAAGTCACACAAGATATAAGCCGACACATGACGAGTGCCCAAAAACTTATACACAAAAATGTACAATATGCAATTATCTAGAATAGTTTAAAGCGTGAGCATGTAGCCAAAGTGTGCCACATCTTGTATAAAAAAATAGCTAAAGGAAAAACAATGTTGTTCCTAGCACAAAGTGATCTCCCTTTATCTAAAACTACTATGTCGAGCCTTGTATAACAACAGTAGGCTCGCCTCCTATAAATCCTATTTTGAACTTCTCCTAACACACTTCGTCCTTAGCACACTTGAATTTGCTCGCACTCCCTATCACACACTCTTATTCATTCATTTCCATGCATTTTCACCTAGTTATCCCTTGATATGCTCCGACACTCCCTAGATGTGTTAGCATGCCTTTTCATTCCTAATGTGCATGCCCTAACCCTCCCTAGATATCACGCCCTCACAACTACCCTTACTTAATTTGAAACTTGGGAACCCAACTAAGCCCTCGCTTGAATACAAGAGCTTGACCAAGTTATTGTTACTACAACTAGATGATGTTGTTGAATTGTGTAGCTTAGGAGGTACTCCACAAGCCTAGTGAGATGGGTTTGTGTGAGTTTGGTCACAAAAGGATTTGTGGGCAAAGAAACCAAGCAAAGGGATTTTGGACCCAAGATGGGTTTTTAAATCTAAAAGAAAATTAAAAAGGAAAATTAATATTTCCTAATGTATAAGTGGATAAAACCAGTAAGTTCTAGAGGGTTCCTAATAGGTATAGGAAAAACTATTTAAGAAGGCCTTAGGGTGAAGGAAAGAACATCAAGTGAGAAGGATCTCATTTGATCAAGGGGGCAAAGAGAGATGTAGTCCTAAAGTAGGTCGAGTAAGGATTTCTAAATGGATGCCATGATCATCCTCCAAGAGAAAGATCATCATGTGACAGTTCACAAGAATGTTGCATACCTTAATGTCGGTTCGAGCTAGGAAGTAGGATGGCATATTTGGTTCTCTTATGGCAAATTGAGCTTAAGAGAGGTTGCTCATGAGAATCTGGGCATGTGATTTCAATGGTGTCTTTGTGTGAAGGCCGCATCAAATTATGAAATGTTGAAATTTGCAACAAGAAACATTGAAATTGGAAACTGGAAAGGACAAAAAAAATGCACCCATACTCGTGAGGAATTTTGATGCACCGAGAGTGAGGAATGTGGGGCGTCTAATTTATTTTTCCCTTAAATAAATTGGACTATAAATTGTAATTTCATCTCATAACAACTTGTGTCAGTTAACTAAGTCATGTTGACTGAGTTAGCTCAAAAATACGAGTTGAGGGTCTAAGATGAAGCATGCAGAGGTATTAATATAATATTTTTGGAGTCCAGTTGCAGTTGATGCATTAGTGGGGTGTAGGTGTGAATTAGTTAACTCAATTAAATGAGTTAAAATCAGTTTAAATAGTTCTAACTAATTTATGAGCTAGAGAGAGGTCGGCCAGTGAATCAAATTAGATTTAATTCACAATGAGTGATCAATTAGATAACTGATAATTCACTATTAATAGTAGCATGCATGTCAGTTCCGAGGAAGCTTCAGTTGAGACAGACGTTAAAGGGAACATAATTATCAGTTGTATTTATACTAAATTTCCCATGTGCAATTATAAAGTCATTGGGATGCCACGATGGATTGCACAATCAAGGAAGAATGATTTTCCTAATTAATAGGGAGATAATTCCCTAGGAATTGCATGAGTAAGGCAGGTTGAAGGAAGGCTGAGAATTGGCTAAGTACTAAACCGAGTGTGCCTAGATCAGCGAGATACAATTTTTGAGAGTGTTGGAGAATATCATGAGAGATTAACCATTGTATTGTTTCATGATTCCTTGAATTAATACACAATAGAGATAGAGGGGTTTTGAGGAGTTGCTTTCCCCAGATACATCTTGTGTTGTGCAATTGATAATTTATTTCCCTTACTTATAGGTGATTGTGCGATCATGTTTTGTTTCCGAAAATTGTAGGAAGGATTCAACATCTTGTTTTAGTACATTACATGATTAGATTGAATCTCGGTGGTTAGATTTTATACATGGTATCAAAGCAGGAATTTTTTGGGTGCCAAGTTTGCAGAGAATATCTAAAGATTTTGGTGTAAAAATTTCAAAAAAAAAAGCATATAATTTGGATTCCTTGCAAAAAACTACCCAAATGGAAAATCAATTCGTAGCTCGGATGAGGGAGATATTGTCGATTTAAAATCAACTATTTTTTAGAAAATTTTGTAATGGCAGGAAAATTACAATGTGTTCGAATCAAGAACTTATATGCACTTGAGGTACTAGATGCATGCAAAGCTTTGAGGAGCAAAGCAGAGGTTAGAGACTTGGCTATTGAGAGGAAGTACAAATTACCTCTCAACATGCATCCTTAGAAGCAGCTTTAGAACATTGTGGACCAGCCACAATTGGAGAAGTAGAGAGGAGACCAAGTGGAATCATCTACTCAAGTAGAGACCTCCATGAGGGGGAAATTTCGATCCAGATGGGCAGAGGGAGCACATGCAACCATACCTCCAGGTGAAAGGTGGGGTGATGTGTAGACATAATCCCAAGGTAAGAAATTTGGGCAGGGTCCATTGAGATGGTGTGTCTCATTGATCGAACCTAGCTACGAGGAGTCCACAGTACAAAAATAGAAGGAAGGATCAATTAGATTGATGCATTCAGATGTCAGGAAAACATAAATCAGAGTGACATATGTCAAATACTGGAGCACAGATCAGAGTTGGAAATAGTGCAAAGGGCATGGATGCAGATGCTAGAAACAATGCAGAGAGTCTAGTAGATAGGTGCAGTAGCTAGCAGTAGTCAGAAGACTCTAATGACAAATGCATTATATTGATTTAGTTGTTCGGAGGCTATTCAGTTTCAGGATTTGTAGGTGAAAACAACATTGGATAAGTGTTGCATGCAAAATTCCAAAGGTACCGGATGGGATAAATTGAATTCCTTTCTTGTTGAGAGGGAGTGTTGAAATTTGCAACAAGAAATAGTGAAATTGGCAACCATAAAGGACGAAAAAAAATGTAGCCACATTGGTGAGGAATTTTTATGTACCAGGAGTGAGGAATGTGAGGCATCTAATTTATTTTTCTCTTAAATAAATTGGATAATAAATTGTAATTTCATCTCATAACAACTTGGGTTAGTTAACTAAGTCATGATCACTGAGTTATCTCAAGAAATTCAAGTTGAGGTGATCGAGGTGGATATTGGTGGCCACTCGCTTATTCCACTTGGGCCCTCACCATTGTCTTTTAGTTTTTTAGCTTCCTTAATTATAGAAAAATTTACTATTTTTGTTAGTTTTTCGGGTCCTGAACTTCCGCCACAGTTTTGAGGCCCCAAAAAACATTTTTTGGTCATGAAAGTTTTACTAATTTCATAGAAATCACATTAGCAGTTGTAATCCTTAGAGATATGTTTCTGACGAGGTATCATGTGCGTCAAATGAAGATCATATGACCAAGTTACGACCACAGGAAATTGGTTGCCCAACTACCCTCTTATGGCTTTATAATTCAGGGGCCAATTCCGGGAGGGCATCATGGTCTGCCAGATCGTGATCATCGAACTTGACCTCATGGGAGTCGTGCGGGGATCCGCGGGGACGGGGAATTCCTGAGGTCGGTGGGGTTTAACGAATGGGTGATGAGGCCATCCAAGTTTTTTAGCGTTAAGTGAGTGACATGCATTGGGCGAGCAAAGAGAACAGCAATTGATAGGGTTAGGCTGGCGGGAGCAACGCTCTGTGCGTCTTGTTGCGAAAGCGTACCAGTGGATGCTGTCTTGTCTTGGGAAGTCTAGGCTATCTTGCTTTCGGGGTTTTTCTATAACCTTGTGATTTTTCCTTGCCTTTCCTTGTGACCGGCGTGGGAACCTCTTCCAATTCAAATTCAACCTCCAGGACTTCTTCAACATCAGGCCCCGTCGGTATCGAAGGTTCAGCCAGGTTAGTAGCAGGCATCCTAGCTCGAAAAATGAATCCCAGCCCTGGGAGACTACTATCAGATGGAGTAGGGTGACCAGACATGAGTGGGGTAGTGTAAATATGGAAAACATGACTACTCCAGTGTTTCCATGAGACGTATGAGGCAGGCCAATTGTGCAAGCGAAACAATACCTCTTGCTGGACTATATTGTTCTTTTTAAAGCACTTCCAAACATGTGAGGAAAGCTTTATTCGAGGCGGGTTCCCCGAGGAATGGTAAAAAATCTCCATAATTCGGTGCACTAATGGCTCGGGGGACGCCCCTTCTAATGGTAACTTCTGCTTTTTACCAATAGGTATTGCTCCAACGGTTATTTTTTGTATCCCCGGTGGTCTTGACCTACCTGTTATGCTAGGGTCACCCATCTGTGGTAGCCACATGTCTTCCCCCAACATAGTCTCATTACCTAGGAAACTCATGGCCCATGACCACGAGGACCTTAACATATGTTCCATTGAAACTTTAAGGTGGGCTATTGTTGGAGTATATCATCTGACTGGAAGCTATTTTGTTGCTGTAGAGATGGCCCAATGCATGAGATCTGAACCTGCTGAGTATACAGCTACTTTAGGTAGTCGGTGACTTGTTCGTGGATTAACCTGACCCATTCCCATGGTAGGACCACAATAGTTGATTAAGCCTGGCTCCGTCTGGGTCCTTACCCTTGAGACATCATAGCGGAAGTCTTTGGTGATGCAAATACAACGCAGCGTGGAGATATTACGTAACCGGTTCTATCAAAGCTCTATCTCGTCATCGGGATCAGAAAATCCCTCAGTATCCCCCTTGCTGCAGAATACTTTACTCTCATTTGGGTTTTTCGTGTCTCGCGCAGTCAACTTATAGATATAATCCACATCTTCCCCCTTGGGTATGGGTTCCGTATAACATTTACCTTCCGCAGGGTCTAATGGCACAACTACCCTTGTGCCATTATTTTCAAACACCATGCTTCGTTTTTTTAAGTTAATGATACCACCCATGTTGATGGCCCAATCTAGTCCTAAACGACACGGGTAGGGTCTACATCCTTAGTGATTTCCAGATGACTTGAAAATTGAAGGCTAGGAGTTTTGCCTCGCGATATCCACTACAATCTAGGGAGCCTCCCCAAGGTATGATCTTTTGGTGATTAACCATGCGTAGCTGGATGGTAGACCATTTCCAATTTGGTTCTTATGCGACTTAAGGATTTTCTTAGGTAATACATTGACGTCGATCCAAGGTCTGAATCTTTTGATCCATCTTGTAGTTGTTGGAGATCAGGCCGTCGGCCAGCATCTCACTCCCCGTGCGTCTTTGATACGTATACTTTGTGCACATGCTTAATCGGATGTGAAGTGGTACATGTTGCAAATTCTCTAGTAATGCACAGATTACATGCTTTGCTGAGGGGTTGCCTGTTAGTCGCATACATGCACATGGGAAGGTTTGGCCTCTCAACTACCTTCAAATCATAGGAGCAGGACGTAGATGCCTCCATCTCGAGAAAGTCCCTTCGAGCTTCCATAAAATTTTCCCTTGCTTTGTCCATGTCCAACCCCTCTTGTTTGCTAACTCCTTTGCGAATCAGTGTTTTAGTTTCAACCTTATCCTCATTCCCCCAAGTAGCCAATCCACTGCATGTCACCATATTTATGCTTGGACCCTTACCCCTTAGCTTAGTCTGGACCCTCCACTTTTTCTCTGCGTAGATGGGAGCTGCTTTTCCTGTATCTTTTCTTTCATGGTGGGAAAATCTTCTAGTGTATGGTCCAATTGTCTACAATACTCATAGGACTGTCGTGTGGGGTTTGGGCAATCCCTCGCAAAATGCCCCACACCCCCACAGTTATAGTAGATCAACTGGCCCCGACCCCGACCTACGCTTCCGATTCAACTCCCATCCTTGCTTTCAGAGGGGTAATCATCCCTGTCTATGGGAGTTTCCGATGAGGCAAGGTCTAACTATACTTCTGACAGCTTTCTCCATTCTATTACTAGATTATGGATTCAGCAGTCTTGCTCCTCATGGCCAACTAACTGGAAAAACCGGCACTAGCGTCGCTTTGGTTCTAAAACATTGGTGTTTGGACAGGGGTAGCAGTTGGTATTACGTAACTCATCTATGCGGCCATCCCTGTACCAGAATGTAGGTCCACTTGAGCTCCATTGTTCTGGGCTAGGCCCTCCTGATCCCTGATGCGTCGGGCGTAGATCCTTCATCTGTCCTGACACTCACCATAGTTCTGCATCAGCTTCCCTTCCACTTTCCCGTTGTAGGTCCTGAATCTCTAGGTGCATGGCCTCGAGCTACACTTGGATTTGCTGTACCTTCAATGCAACATCTTTCCTAGGCGTAGCTTCTAGTTTCATGGTAGATTCCAAAGCTTTATCTTGTGAGTCAAAAGTTTGGTGACCCATAGGTATGTGTAGGTGAGGGAGTAGCATGGCGATGAACCATTCCGTAAGCTATCTGTAATCATACTTAGATTCTCCTTATCTGATAGATTTTTTTAGGCATTGATCCGCTTCCCATACAGACTCAGTTGCTCCCTGCTTGAAATATTTTACATCCGCTACAACCTGAGAGTAGGATTTAGGTTTCTGAAACTACTGTTTCAGGGCGTCCTTAATATTTTGAATATATGCAGCCCCTTTTTGAGATATGTACCCCATATACCAGTCCAAAGCTCTTTCTTCTAAGGCTAGGAATAGCTGCGCTTTCTTCATAGTATTGCTCACCACACCCTACATAATCCATACCAAATCTACCACAAACCAGAACCGATTCATGTCTTCATCGGGCGTGCTTTAAAGTTGGGTAATTTCAAGTGCACTACCATGTCTCCCCTTTGATAGGTGTCCAATATCTACTTGTCAGTACCCAATCCCTTTCTCAAGATTCGCCCGGTCCCGGCAACAGAACCATTTTTTGGCTTTAGTGGTCTTGACCCAAGTTCAGTGTGCAAGGTTTGCCAACAAACACCTATACTACTGGCCCTTTCGGAAATGACCTACTTGCGTAGGTCGAATTCTCACTCGAAGTAGTATGGGTGGGTGCTGGAACCAGGTTTCCGCACCCTGAGAAAGGATAGGTAGGGCAAGCAGAGCTGCGTTTGGCCCTGAGATACCCAGATCACCTTGTTTTGCGCAGGGCCAAGGAGTTTGCTATTCGCATCCACGTGCACTAGGTCTATAATTATATGCTTTTATGACAGTAGCACAACATTGCAAGAACATAACAGAACAAATTTAGATATAAAAAATATGCTTACACAGATCTTCGTAGCGTAAATAAAGAAACACATAATGCAGTAATTATCAATGATTCACACCAAGAGTACTCACAGATTCAGTTCTTAATCAACCTTTCTTATTCATCAATTCCGTAATTCCTTCTTACAATTCCCTTCACAACCTGCACATACAACAACAGGGCCCACACACAGCTGGACTTGGATCTCTGCGCACATAGCCAGCAGGAGTCCTTTCCCCCAAAACCCAAACATATAACTTAAACCACAATTTTCATCAGTCGCTCTTCATTTCTCCTCCCTTACAATACAAAATGTTCCTCTATTTATGATAATCTAGTCTAGAATTTCCTATGGTCTGCAAACCGTGGTTTTTGGATCCTTGGTTTACCCTTTTACCCATTACAATGCTTTCGGGGCTTTGACCCACCCCAAAACCCCCGCGCTAGACTAAATCTAATCTAAAGTATTCAAAATGGACTAGTTTCTTAGCTTGTAGGAGACCCTCTTCCAACAGCATGTCGCCCTGGCACTCTAGCATTCCTTGGCACTAACTTGCATACCTTTAAACTCCCTCCTTAGCACACCTAGAACTCGTTGATACTCCCTGTCACACACTCTTATTCATTCATTTCCATGCATTTGACACTATTTTTTCCTTGGCACTCCCAAACACTCTGCTTTGGCATGCATTGGCACACCCTGGCACCTAGCACATCTTGGCATGTTTCTCTGGCCTCTAGCATGCCTTAACACTACCTAGCATACCTTGATGTCACTCTCTCCTTAGCACACCCGAGATTCGCTGACACTTCCTGTCACAAACTCGTATTCATTCATTTTTATATATATTTTTATCTGTTCTGTTATTATGAACTGTTTAGTGGAATATCCATGATAGTTTATGAATCACCCCAACACACATCCTTTATGCAAGTCATATGATGATATTCCTTCCACTTATTTATCTCTAGTTGTCCCAACATAGTGCAGGTCATCACCACCACCCTTGCAAAATTGAACATGATAGGTTCGTGGTCCTATCTAAGCTTGGAAGAAAAATTCAAAACTTAGTTACACAACATGATGGAAGATTATTATAAAGGTTTTCCATGCTTTCTGATCAACAATATCTAGTGGGATTGGAACAACAACACATTTTGTTCACAATAAATATCCATGATAGTTTACGAATCACCCCAACATATATCCTTTATGCAAGTCATATGATGATATTTCTTCACACTTATTTATATCTTTTCCTGACACAGTGCAGGTCATCACCACCACCCTTGCAAAATTGAACATGATAGGCTTGTCAATGGACTGTTAATGGATGATTTGTGACCCTAGTTCAGTCATCTAAAAATTTTTAGAAGGATGATAAGATGAGTAGTTCGAATTTTCTCATAGATTTGACAACAAAAAATTGGTACACAAGAATAGTGATTTTGAGAGGACTCAAATCACTATTAGGTGGCATATTTGAAGAGCCCTAGATGAGGGTAGTGTTGTGGGCACTATATCGGTAAAATAATTTACTGTGGTTGGGAGAATTGATTGCAATCCAACTACAATTGGAGGGTTGTTAGGTGACTGTCAAAGAAGAGCTCTAAGTCATGTAATTCTAAAGGAAAACAACACTGGTAGAAGGGTAGGTGTATTGGGCCTAAGGATGTGCATAATTTGAAGGACTAAAGTAGTAGTCAAGTGGGCTAGCCAACTAGCCCAAGTTCACTATATTGTAGAGTATTGCGTCATTTAGAAGAAGGGAAACCGCCATATCCCTAGACTTATCATCTTGGAGCAGCAATATGGCAAAAGTGGGCAGACCAAAGAGTTGTTCACAAGAGAGTTGTGAACAAATAATCAAAACTTTTTAAGTGTTTTAGACCTTAAGGGAAAAAATAGGTACTTAGAGGGAAAAGTTCTTTTAGCTGAGTTTAGTAACATAAAGGAGTTTAGTTCATTGATAGAGGTATATTGAGGAGTTGCATAATGGGAGGAAAGAGGATCTTCCAGATGTGTTCAGGACATGTGGATTGAAAGGGCTATGTGTGTCCACAATAAAAAATTGGGTCAAGTGTTGTCTTGTTCAAGGTATATTGGTTGTCAAAGGACTAACACCAAGCCCTAGTTGTATTCCTTATATCAGTGTGATTGTAAAGGGCCATCATCCCTAGTACAAGAGTTCTAGCCTATTTTAGTACAGTTTGTAATTTAACGAAGAAAGGTTTGAAAATGTCAATGGACAAAGATCTAAAGCAGCCTATAAATTGTTATTCAATGGATTGTTAATGGATGATTTGTGACCCTAGTTCAGTCATCTACAAATTGTTAGAAGGATGATAAGATGAGTAGTTCAAATTTGTTCATAGATTGGACAACAAAAAATTGGTACACAAGAATAGTGATTTTGAGAGGACTCAAATCACTATTAGATGGCATATTTGAAGAGCCCTAGATGAGGGTAGTGTTGTGGGCACTAGATCAATAAAAAATTTACTGTGGTTGGGAAAATTGATGGAAATCCAAGTACAATTGGAGGGTTGTTAGGTGACTATCATAGAAGAGCTCTAAGTCATGTACTTGCAAAGTAAAAAAACACCAGTAGAAGGGTAGGTGTATTGGGCCTAAGGACGTGCAGAATTTGAAGGACTAAAGTAGCAGTCAATTGGGCTAGCCAACTAGTCCTAGCTCACTGTATTGTAGAGTATTGTGTCATTGAGAAGAAGGGAAACCTCTATATCCCTGGACTTATCATCTTGGAGCAATAGTATGACAAAAGTGGGCAGACCAAAGAGTTTTTCACAACAAAGTAGTGAACAACTAATCAAAAAATTTAAGTGTTGTAGACCTTAAGGGAAAATAGAGGTAGTTAGAGGGAAAAGTTTTTTTATCCGAGTTTAGTAACATAAAGGAGTTTAGTTCATTGATAGAGGCAGATTGAGGAGTTGCATAATGGGAGGAAAGAGGATTTTCCAGATTTTTTAAAGACATGTGGATTGAAAGGGCTATGTGTGTCCACAATAAAAAATTAGGCCAAGTGTTGTCTTGCTCAAGGTATAATGGTTGTCAAATGACTAACACCAAGCCCTAGTTGTATTCCTTGTATCAGTGTTATTGTAAAGGACCATCATCCCTGGTACGAGAGCTCTAGCCTATTCTATTACAGTTTGTAATTTAGCGAAGAAAGGTTTGAAAAAGTTAAAAAATTTCATGTGCATTAATTGATTCCCTGATGTGTGTAGATTTCATTGTGAAAAGTTGATGTGTTGTGGCACTTGAGTGTGTTTGCATCAAAGATTCTAAGACCAAACCCAAATTCTCATGTGTCATGGAAATTAAACATATGCCTTGTTCACCTAAGAACTACATGTAACTCATATTAGACTACTCATGTCCAATCTCAATTGATCCCAATTAACAAGTTACCAAGACAAGGCTCATCACATACAACTGTGGTCGTAAAAAAAATAAGAAACATAGTTTACATCTTGACATGCCATAACATCTGACATGTCTTAAATACCTTGGAATTATGTGGCATGTGTTAGCATCCCCTACATTCCCTAGTATGCCTTGTCACTCCCCCCTTGCCACGCCTAACACTCGCTGACACCCCCAACACACCCTCTTATTCATTCATTTCCATTATTTTTGACTCGACAATTTATGTTTGATGGGGTGCATGTCTAGAAAGAGTTCCTTTAAGAGAATAAAAGAATGATCTCACCATTAATGACATACGTAATTGAGAGATTCTACTTGAATGACATTAGGAAACTACACAATAGATTTTAAGAATGACATTTTTATGGTTTTTTGTTATGGTGTGAGAATGGTAAGAATTGAGTGGTCAATAAGGTGTGTGAATGCTTAGAATACCTTCTCACTTCCTCCTTGGCATGAGAACTATCACTCATTGCCACTCCCTGACACACCCTCATATTCATTCACTTCCATGTATTTTTACCTAGTGCTCCCTTGTGTTGTCCTAGTACTCCTTAACACTCCTCAACATGCATTGGCACTCTCTACTTAGCACTTTTCGACATACCCTGCCACTTCATAACATGCATAACACTCCCTGACACACTTTGGCACTTGGCACATGTTAGCACTTGGAAAGTCTTAGCATGTCTGCCATGCATTCATGAGATGACTTGGTATGCTTTGGCATGGTTTAATATTAAAGCTATTTGAGATCAATTATTGGAAATTAGACGAGAAGAAATAGAGGAATATTTGGCACGTAGAATGCACTAGCACTTGGCACTTGGCACCTATTCACACCTAGTGTTGGTGTGCCTAGAACGCCCCCACGAAAAAGGTAAATTGATGACTTATTAACCTTCTTATGTGTTCATCTCTTTGTAGTTCAACTTGTTTCTCCGTTTGTTTCCTTGATTGTCCTTGACACACATTGTCACACCGTTGCACATATTGGCATGCCTTAACACATGGAAACACCATGGTGTAATGCAATGTCGATGAGACTATCCTCTTAGAGGCATAGGTTAAAAAAAAAATGGGGTCACTTTCTTGCCAAATTAGGGTTTCTCCCAAACCCTAGTATAGTAAAGATAAGAGGAGCCAATAATGAAATCTTGCTTGTCCACATGTAGTGCTTCTGTTGGTTGCGATACATACTAGGGAAAGATAAGTTCTGAAGTCATGGGAGTCTCTTGGCACATCACCAAAGCAACACCTTCAAAACCCTAAGGTAGTCTTAAGGTCAACATATGAGGCAACACATGATGTGTGGGGGAAACATGTAAAGTGTGAATGGGGACAGCATCAGAGTTTGACAAAAAGGGGGAAACGAGAGTAATCAGTTAAGAGTCTCATCAAAATCCTAATGGGTTGAGCAAGCAAAATACCATAATGCTAAATCTAGGCAATTAGCCTCATTATGATAGGTGGAAGCTTAGACCAAAAAAAAAAAACTATCAAACCTTAAGAGAGGGAACTTTATCATACCTTTTTATGTCTATATTAAAACAAGAAAAAAACCACATAAATTTATTTTTGAGTCTTTTAATTTAAGTATTAGGGGTTTCCACAATGCATTATATTAGAAATTATAATAGGAAATCATGAGAAATTAGTAAGTTAAGAATACCTCTAATATAAATGGTCATAGATAAATGACTTACTTAACCTACTTTAATTCGAAAAATAATTTCTAATAATATTTAATTATGTTTTTAAATTTTACCTATTAAATAATTTATATGCATCTTACTATCTTATTTATTTATATTGAATTTTTAATTTAATACTATATATAATTAAAAAAAATTTATTATTATTATTATTATTGACATTTAATTTTTATTTTAATTAATTTGGATTGTGCCTCAAAAATTCGACCTTCACCTCGCTCGCTACGGCATTAATAGTTGAAGATTCAATTTGAATACTTCTAAGGTAATCTACAGATATTTGTTACAGGAGTCGAAAATTTATGTTTTTGTTCCATTTTGATGGATCTTGTGCATGTATGGCATGCCGTAGGTTTAAAGAAAACAACAATTGCATGACGAGAGGCAAGAATAGCCGACAGGAAGGTTAAACTGCAGTTGAAGCAAACGATTCTATTTTTAATTTTTTGATAATGTTTTATTTCTGCCTGCAAAAGAATTCACCATTCAGGAGCACGAGAAAGGGGAAAGAAGATAGTTGTAGAGCAAGAGCAGAAGGGAAAATGGCCCGAACGAAGTAGACTGCCCATAAATCCACCGGTTGGAAAGCGCAAGGAAGCAGCTCGCAAAAAAGGTTGCCCGGAAATCTGCGCCAGCGACGGGTGGAGTGAAGAAGCCTCACAGATTCAGGCCGGGCACTGTTGCCCTGCGTGAGATCTGAAAGTATCAGAAGAGCACATAACTTCTTATAAGGAAGCTGCCCTTTCAGCGTCTCATCAGGGAAATTGCCCAGGAGGACTTCAAGACGGATTTGAGGTTCCAGTCTGCTAACTTCATTAACTCAGGTCACGCTAACCTCAACCACAGTTTGTAGATTCGGTATAACTCTTTAACCACGGTGAAGTGAATGATAGCGTTTAAACGGAACAGTAGATAGAACAATTCAAACCCTAAGCGATCTTATTTCAGAGGGATTTGCAACAGAACAGACCCCAAATGGTCAATATATTACTCTATGGAAGCAAAATGCTGGTCCTTGGCTATAAAATGGAGCCAAAATTGCTGGCTTATTTATGGAAAACACTGGCTTCTTAATGTTAAAAAAGGGGAAAAGGAGCTGTGAAAATCGTCCACGAGCGGAGAGTGGTAGGCAAAGAGCGCGAAAACTTTTGGGGAAAAGGTTGGTTGATTTTGGTGACTTTTGATGTAAGCTTTGCCAATCTTTGCATTCCTCAGAGCATTTCGAGAAAACGAACTAAATCTGCATTTAAATGTACTGAAATGAATGGATAAGTGTAAAGGAAAGTCAGTTTTTATACGAAATTTGTACATGAAGACTTATGATCAGTGCAGAAGAGAAATAGATTCGTGTCTTTTTCATGTAATTTAGCAGAATCCGATATTAATCAGTTGAATGCTGGTTTGTTTGGCATTTTTGGAAGAGGCTTAGCGGGATCCAGCATTCCTTTTCGTAGATTGACAAGAATGAGCTAGATAGTCGAGTAAATGATCAGATTAAGCGGTTAGCTGGGATGAATCGAGGTGATTTTTAGCAGTCTGGGCTTATAAAAAGGTGCATTTAGGTGTCTGTGCTGTGAAAAGATCCAATCTGGTTGCATTGCGAAAAATCGAGTCAAATAAACAAGATACAACAAATAGAAACGATTAGTTTCGTGCCTCATCAGGCTTGAAGAATTTTTATTTTCTGTTAGTTCTATGTATTTTTTTTCTAGATTAGTCGATTTCTTTAAGATAATAAATTAAACTGATTGCATTTGCCGGATTTTGTGGCGCTGAATGGCTAGATCCTTCATTTTGTGCCAAAGCTGGCTAAGATTTTTTAAATAAATGTTCTTATTTTTCCTTTCTTCTCATGCAAATACTTGTCCAAATATTCAAGCTATGCACAAACATAAAAACCTCTGCTGCAGTTAAGGAAACTGTCATAAGATGTCCTTCAATGAGTCCTTCAATGGTAGGGGGATGAATTTCAGCTTGATGTCCTTCAACGAGTCCTAAAAATGGCAGGGGGATGAATTTCAGCTTGATGTCGATTCACCTCTTGGTAAGTTTTCAGGGAAAACCTCTGATTTGCGGATTGGTATGTTGATTTGACTTCAAAGTGGGCAATCAACATTATTGATTTTGTATTCTTGAGAATCTGCATTCAGCTTTTGGTAGGTTTGTATCAAAATCTGAGCCACGCTAAGTGTTGGTGTGAAGTCTTATTCTCATACCTATTTTGCCTCTGCCAACTTGATTTGAACTTCAAGCAGGGGAAACTTTACCCATTTCCCAGCCTCTATGTACGTTTGTAGGCAAATCTCTGCTTATGCTTTTTGATGTTGTAAAACCCAAAATCTGGGAATTTTTTCCAATGCAATGTTCATCTGAGTTTCATTACTGACTGTACCATCTAAACATACCTACCATCATGATTGTCAATGTGATGTCCAAAATTTCAAAGAGTTTCACCTCTGTTATGACCTCTCTTATGATATAATATTCCACCCACCGACACCAACATTACCTATTTTAGAGCCTATCAAAAATATTTGTCTCCCAAAACACTACACCTTCTTTTTCCTCTTGAAAAGTTAGCGGAAAATCTCTACTGTTTCAAAACCTGGTCAATTTTGTAAATCTCAGAACATTTTTGTGACGATATGAATTCCAATCGGGAAGCCATCACTATTGAACTTAAGCACCTACAATATGCTATCAACCCAAAAGACCATTGCATTTTAGACTTTTGGTAGGTTTTCAGAAAGTTTGATATGCTTACTATAATATCAACTATAAAGATATTAGTCTTTCTTCTCCAAAATCTCAAACAGTTTCACCACTGTTATGTTATAAGATTCTACCCACCGACACCAACATTACCTGTTTTAGAGCCTATCAAAATTATTTTTCGCCCAAAACACTACACCTTCTTTTGCCTCTTCAAAAGTTAGCAGAAAATCTCTATTGTGCCAAAAGCTGATTGAATTCTTTAATCTTAAAACATTTTTGCGATGATATGAATTCCAATCGGGAAGTCCTCATCACTAAAATTAAGAACCTGTAATATGCTATTAACCAAAAAGACTTCATTGCATTTTCGGACTTTTGGTAATTTTATGATGTCAACTCTAAAGATATTAGACTTTTTTCTTCTCTGTTATGTTGATGTGGATTTTAACCAGGGAAATAAACATGACTAACTCTATATTTTGACCACAAGAAGTACGTGGACAATAAAGCATTGAACCAATCTTAATCTCTTGGCATGTTCATAAAAAACCTCTGCAATGCTTGATCACTAATGTCAGTTTGAAAATGTCTGAGATTCTATGGCTCTAATGTCATTGCTGTAAGGTATTAACCAAATATATTTCACAACTCTAAAGATATTAGACCATTTTCTACTCTGTTATGTTGATGTGGATTTTAACCAGGGAAATCAACAATACTAACTCTATATTTTGACCATAACAAGTATGTGGACAATAAAAAATTGAACCAATCTTAATCTCTTGGCATATTCATAAAAAATTAGTTTGAAAATTTCTGACATTTTTTGGTTCTAATGTCATTGTTGTAAGGTATTATTAACCAAATATATTTAGCAACCTTTTTGGGGCTTTGTGCATTGTACATCTGTGGAAATGTCTATACTTTTGTTGTTTGTTGGCGTGTCTTTAAGATCTTCATCGCTTTCCATCACTCATGTTGTCAATTTTGAATAGCAAAGCTTGTGCTACTGAACCATGTGTAATATATAACTAATCCAAACTTTTCTTTTTACTTATTCGGTTCTCTAGGAAAGATTGTGGAGAAATCCTTTCTCTACTGATTGTTGATATAAATTCATTTTCACCTTTGCTATATTGATGTGAATAGGGAGTTTGAGACTACTGCAGCACTTCTTTTTTCTATTTCTTGAGCACCTAAAATACATTAGGGAGATAAAAAGCAAGAGTTCAGTTAACTAGCAATTTCTTTAGCATAAGAGTGTATAAAAGGCTTCCTTAATATTAAGATTTTGAGGATAAATCTGCAATATCAAATATCTATCAGCAACTCCTCATTTATGTAGATCTAAATGTTCTATTTGTTGCTTCTTATTCAGCAATTTCACATGTCTTATGGGATGATTTGACTAGAAGTAAAGAAGAGTCACGGAATTTGTTTGAATCAACTCCTGCTAAAGACTGTATGGAGTCTAAACTTGTTCCGACTTCCATGGCCAAACAAGGTGTTGTTGATTAAAGTTCAGTAGCACCTCAGCTTTGTCATCTCGTGATATTTAAATATTGGACCATTTCTAAGCTAAGGTTTTGGGCCTTACTTATAGCAACTTATTTCTTTTCAGGTTATCAAGAACCAACCTCTTCGCCCCCTGCAGTGCAGAGAGGTGCAGATAGTCCCCATTCAAAAAGACGCAGAATGCTGCATTTTACTGATCCTACCATATGAAATGAACATACTGAGCCCGGATTTGCAATAGTTGAGGTGGATTTATATGATTTTTTTATATTTTTACACACATGCAAGTTTGAAGGAAAAAAACAGGCCTGACAGAAAAAATATATTCCTGCTACATAACTAGATAATATTGTTAATGCATATGGCATGGATTTTCAATGCTAACAGAAACACAGGACATAATGTGTAAACCATTTTTTAAAAATTTCATTACAGTAAAAAAAAGAAATTACTTTTTTTACATGGCTATTTGCACTTGATGATTTCTTCCCACTACTACTTTGTCAAAAGAGTCCTAAAACTGTTCTGCATATCTGTTTACATGACCCTGTTATAACAGGCATTCAATTTCTTCAATAGAAGGTTCATATGTTTCGAATCTGTTCAAAAGTTGAAACAAAAAAAATACCTTGACATAGCACTACAAATTTTCCAAAAGAAGTCCAAAATTACAACATTAATTCTGCCCAGCCAATTTGTTGTTATAGAAATTTACATCAGAGGAAAAAAATATGCAATCACATCTGTATTCTGTATTAAGCTGTAACTCTGCGGTATATCAGAGAAAAGTGATATGAAACGTCCTGGATCATATTTTCTCAGCAGTCCATGATGTGCCCAGATATGCCCTGTATCGGGAGCCATCTGCACACCCAATTTTGGTGAGGCGTTAGTAGTGCAAGTCCTCTCTCTGAATTCATGAAAGAAAGAAACTTCATTTATTGAGTTTTTTAAATTGTTGATTTCATCAACTATGACCCTCAATGAAAGTTCCTCATAGCAGAAAGACTATTCGATCAATTAGAACTTTACTTGCAATTTCTGAGTTCTTTTATCTTTTTTCCACAACTAATATCAAACTAGTTTCAAAGCAATTAGTTCTTCCCTATTGTTTGTACTTCTGTCCGGTCGTGCTTTATACTCCAGTATCTAGACTCAGAGCTTGTTGCAGTATCCATCCTCCCTTGGATCAGGAGGTGGATTCATGTCTCGGATGGATCTGCCACCGATCCTCAGGCAGAACTGCAGTTCCGAAAATCGAAACTTTGGTTCTGCCAAATTTAATGGTTCTTAGAAAATTGGGACCGTGATAGTTCCGTGCATGGTTCCATTGCTCCAATATGCATTTTTACCACAGATCTCACGTGATTACACCACATATCGTGACTGCAACTAAGAGAGATATAAATGCTTCCGCAGACTTGGTTTTTTAATTTTTTTTGGTGGACTTGACTTGGGTTTTCTAACTGTTATGTGAGGAATTATGCTTCCCGAACACTCCCAAGGTGCTTCCTTGATGCTCCCTATATGCTTCCTAGATGATCCCTAATGGTAATGTTAAATTCATTTTCATATTTTTACTTAAATTTTTAACATTATCATGAAATGACTCAGAATTTTTTAGAGTGGTTTCAACCTCATCAAGCTTCACGTGGAGAAAATAGAATTTCATATCTCATTCAAAATTCAACAGACTTAATAGTTTTCAAGATTTCAGGATAAATGGGATTGTGACATTTCATTAGATTATATCATGTATGAGGGTATGTGATTGGCATTTAATTAAGAGCACCAAGCCCTATATGTACCCTAGTGTTGGTGGCGTTGATTGTTGAACTCCTTTGTCACGGCCTTAGCAAAAATGTACGCTTCACTGAAGTCAAAATCATTAATCAGGCATGCTAAGGTTTCTCTACCATATTATGAGGCTTGGATTAGGCCATTTGATCAAAATTGGGCAATGTTGAATAATATCCATAGAGATCAAATTAGAGGAAAAGGCTAGAGAAGAGGAGAGAAATCTAGATTCTAGGTGTTTGATGCTCGAATAATTAATCTTTGATGTACAATGGATGCCATAACTATCTTCATTTATGTACAGACACGCATGTTTTCATATCTTCTACAACTAATTTGGTATTTTGGATATATATATATATATATTTTTTAAAAAATATATATATATTTAAAATATATATATATATATATATATATATATATATATATATATATATATATATATATATATATTTCACAAAGGAAAAATTCGTAATTTTATTATAAAAACAAAATTACATGTTACATGAGCTGGTAAGAGTCAATCAAAGCAGGCAAGTATGCCGCAGATAGAAACAAAGAGAGAGAAATTAGGCTTTTCTCCCTTTTTTCTTTTCAACCTTCCGCCAAGCACCCTCTATTGGCGTGGTTGATACAAGGACGAGCTGGTTTTCTTCTGCATGCGCTCCAAAGTCCTTGTCAGAGTCTGATGTGTCTGAGGTATGTAGTCGTTTATTTCCCCCGCTGTCTTTTACCCCCAGATCTGTATCCGGCTGTGTCGTGGTGGTGGTATCAATGGGTTCTTGCATTTCCTGTTCTTGAGCACCCAATGTAGTTTCTGTTATTTTACTATCTTGTGGGGTAGGTTCTTCCCCTTCCTCTTGCTGTTTTGGTTCCTCTGATGGGTATTGCCATCCTTTGGCTACTTTGCCTATTTTCTTCTTTCTCCTGTTATCTCTTGGGGCTGCCAGGCAAGTGTTTTGTAGGTGTCCCGTGTTCCTGCATATCCGGCATCGAAACGCTGTGTTCTCATAATCTAAATGTTGTGTCCATCGCTGTTGTTTATGATTCAATATGATGCATTCTGGTAGACCTTTGCTGAAATCCACTTCCACACAGATTCGTGCGAAGGTGTAAATGCGCTCCTCCATTCGTTGTATATCTATTTTGATATATCTACGAAGGATATTTCCAATACCTCCAAGAACATTTTCCTGCCAGAAATGTAGCGGGAGGTTGTGAAGCCGGACACAAACCGGCATTCTGGTCACCTCCATAGTGTTGGCATCAAAATCCGGGAACCATGGTGTGATGAAGAGTCCAGTAGATCCCCAGAACCATGGCCCCTCCTTAAGTATGGTATCTCTGTCTTCTGATGATGAGAACTTGACAATGAAAAACCCTTTTGAGCATAGGTGGATTTCACAGTCCATGGTCCAGTTGGTGAATATCCAATGGAAAAGCTCCACTGGTTTGGGCCAAAAGCAGTTGAATCTGCATATTATGGCCTATGATTCAAATATTGTTCTATGCAGCTCTATATCTGGAATGTCTATGTTTATTTCAGGGACGCAGTTCTGCTGTTCCACAATGTATGGCTTGGGGGAGTTATCAGCCTGAGCCGCAGTTTCTGTAGCAGCTTTGTTTTTCCCCCCTTGTAGGACGTTCCTATATGAAGGTCCATTGGAGTGAGCAGCGTTGGACGCACTGGCTCCAGGGGTAGTTCCATGAGATCTGGTCGGTCCTATTTTTCCCCCCCACAGTCTTAAGTTAAGACAGACAGTGGATCCCGAGGCAATGGCATAATCAATAAGAGTTATGGTGTCTGCTAATGCTTTACCCCCATATATTAAAGACTGAAGGTGAGAAGGGAAGCCAGCAGTGGACTGGATTATGCCCTTCAAATACAATATGGAATCTGTATTTCGAATCCATATAGCAAAACTATTACCAGCAGGAGATTTAATGAATATTTGAAAAGATGCATTGCTTACCGGAGATTCGCAGCCAGTAATAAGGCCGACGCCCTCTTCCTTCTGGCATAGCAGGCTTGCAGAAACATCAATGGCGGCCAACTGTCGGGTCCTCCCAAGCTGAGCACGGTAAAGACAGTGTTGGGTGAAGGTTAAAATAAGATCCTCAGGAACAACCGACCTCCTCCAGCCAAAGCGAGCCACCGAATCAGTGATCACTGTGGATACAAGTCGCTCAACAACGTCCACAGAGCCGTGACTCTGTACCCAAGTCCAACCCCAGTGAGCAAACGCCGCAACCCAAATGCGCCGGAAACGAAATGTGGGGAGGGGGTAGGCGCGGCGCCTCAGATAAGCAGTGCATGAGGCACATGGTTGTTGTTCTTCACCACCCGGCCCGCGGAATGTATCGTTTAAGACTACAGTGTTATCTCGATACGGAAGTAGCTAACCCTAGGAAGCCTTGATGATGCCCAGCTTCCTCCATTTCTCCAAGCTATTTATATTGTTCATATATATATATATATATATAAACAC
>CM076584.1:1366365619-1366588605 GCA_034641835.2 Pinus albicaulis
GCTGTACAATTTAAAAAAGAAATTTTGTCCACTATTTTATAAAATTCAAGTTGGAGATTGGTGGCAATGTATAACAGTAGTGCATGCAATAAGTGCAATGGGATCACGGATGTCAGTGTGGCTCAAGCGAGGATAACTTGCACCGATGCTTGAGAGCTCTATAGCACTGACAAAAGTGAAAAATTCAGTTTTTTGGCCGTATTTATTTATTTAACCCTGTTACGGTGCGCTAGGTTTTAACTAGAGTACCGGTGCTTTTAGGAAGCACCGGGGTGGCATAACTGTCACGCACCGGTGCGCTACAGTAACGAGACAAACCGTTTACGGCGTCTGGTGAACCAATCATTTTTGCTATTTTTTGGACTTAATTTTATTATTTAACCCTATTCCGGTGCACAACATTTTTACAGCAGTACCGGTGCGTTGCCTGTATGCCGCGCCAGGCTCTTTCTGTTTCACGCGCTTTTAATGCATCGGTGCTCTACAGTAATATGACGCATTGGTAACAATGTCTGGAGAACCAATGATTTCCGCAGTTTTCTGGCCGTAATTTTTTTTATTTAACCCTATTCCGGTGCACAAGATGTTTTCTGGAGTACCGGTGCGTTGTATATATGCCGCACTGGGCTCTTTATGTTTTCGCGTGCTTTGAGGAGGCACTAGGGCGGAGTATTTTTAATACATTGGTGCTCTAAATTATCATGATGCACCGGTAATAATGTCCAGTGAACCAATGATTTCTGCGGGTTTTTGGCCGTATTTTTTTTTAATTTAACCCTATTCTGGTGCGCGGCATTTATGGGGATCTCGATATGTTTCCATCATTCTACCTCGGGAAGTTTATGTTACGCTCGCTTTTATGACGCACCGGGGCATGGAGATGTGACACACTGAGGTTATACAGTAACCTGACGCATCGGTAATGGTGCCCAGTGAACCAATTATTTTTGTGGTTTTTTGGCCATAATTTTAATTGTTTTAAACCCTTTTCCGGTGCACGGAATTTACGGGGATCCTGGTGCGTTTCAGTCATTCGGCACCAGGTCGTTTATGTTCCACGTGCTTTGTATGAAGCACCGAGGCTGACGATATGACACGCACTGGCGCGGTTGCTGAATTAAAAGCACCAGGAGGGTGTGTATGGAGCGCATTGTTTCTGGTGTGCCAATGTTTTATGCATTTTTTTAGCTGTAATTGTTTTATTTAAACATCCACCGGTGGGCACATTTTGTGGGCGCCCTGGTGCGTTTCATTTATTCCACACTAGGCAGTATCTGTGCAGTCGACATGTAAAGCACCGGTGCTCTACAAAAATAAAATGCACTGGGCCTACGTGTACGGAGCACACGGTGTCCGGTGTGGCAATTTTTGTAATGCACCGGTGCTTTGTCATATTGAATGCACTGGTGCGTTTTAGGTTGATAAGAGCACCGAATGAAATACATCCGCAAAAACCTCCGCCTGCCAACCTCCTCTAGGATCCTTCGCTAGAAACAGACGTCTGTGGTATTTTTCTGTGGGGTTCTTAAAAAAAATCCGCTAGAGGGTATTTTCCTTGTAGAAATTCCTCCAACCTTCGATGCATTGTGTGCTGTAAGAATCCAATTCGACAGAATATGAAAAAATATCTACCTGATCCCCTGATGTGATTCCCTCTCTGTCCAGTTAGTTAATGCGAGGCAAGTGGAAAAATGATTCCAATTTGATTCACTCCCAAATCAAAACTTCGCGCCTTCCTCACTCACTCCTATTCTTCTCATTGCTCCCCTACCCCCCTGCAAAACCAGAGACTACTCTGACGCTCAACCGAAAAACGTTTCTCAACAACACACTTGTCCTAGTAAGTGACACCACAACACCGTCGTTTGAATTAATGGTAGAGATGTTTATGTAAGAAATTTTTGTATCACAAACCAAGTAGAAAAAAGAATGAACATATCGCATTCCAGCTTGAATTCAAGATGTTCGAACTTCAGAGTGAGTCAAAAGTAGTAATATAAAAAAAATTATGAGAATTAGATGAGTCACTATAGGCTTTCAATACTATCATTTCCCTTTGTATGTCTAAAATATTCACGCCATACTGTAACATTGAAAATATTTCTCATGATCTTCCTTCAATACCTTTGTATTTGTTACAACACTGCAATGTTACCACCACTTTTAGATTGGAAATATACCATATACTGATACATTTCCACCACTAATATAAACCAAGAATCAGTTATGACAATGCAACTTCTTGGAATGACTGACTTAGATTTTATCAACATCCTTCAGTCGCTTCCATCGACTTAATTAGGATACACTTGCCTTGCAGCTCTGATGTCCTAATATTGACTTCATGACTTCGACGAGATTTTTCCCTTTCGAAATATCTACCATGGACGATGGAACATCATCAACAATCTCTCTGCCAACCAGCGTTGCATCCATGGAATGTCAACAACCCTATTTGTCCAGGCTCTTACATGCTTTTCCTGCAAAAAGGGCGTGGTTGTCTTTTTGCTGGAAGAGGAACACAAGTTAGCTACAATATATCTAATCATTTCCTTCATACAATAAGAAAATATTGGAGAATAATTGAGTAGGGAAGAGGTCGTATTTCAATAAAATTTTACCAGTAACAACGAACAACAAATATCTATAACCACTTTCTCCTGAAAAATTTAGTGCCTAATTGGTATGTATTTACAAGCAATCCAGCACCTAGTCCAATGCCAATACCGACACCAACCCCAAATCCAGTATTGAACAAGGATTTCTCTCCATAATCTTCTTCAATGTATCTCCTTTCTGGATAAATCCTAGTAATACCAGGTCCACCCATTTCATCTCGGTCTTTTGTATAACTGCCATCAGATAGTTGTGACAGGAGAAAACGAGTAACAACAAATAGTTGAAAGATAAAAGGAAAATATCTCGAAGGTATTTAAATTCATAAGAATCAAATGTAGACATATTAAAATAGCCAAAATTGTGTTTCAAATATAGTTTTCATAATCATTAAAATACTTACGAGACTAATGATTTTTATAAAAAGAGAAACATACTCTTTAAGGACACAAAAACCTGAATTTCCATTATGTACAAATTTGTATATACTATATCCTTAGTTCATTGACAACGTTGTATCAAATTGAAGTGAAAAATAATATAAATTCTATGAGTTCTTGATATTGGTAACTAGTTGGTAGATCGCAATTTGGGCCAATTTCAGAAGCAATATTATGATTGGTCATTTATCTTAGGTTGGCTATGCACTGCACTTTGGCATTGATTATATATATATATATATATATATATATATATATATATATATTATTATTATCAAATCTACCAGAGGAATAGTGGCCCTAAACAAGCAATTGCAATAGGCTACTAGCCTTCCAATAATGATGTATAAAAACAAAGGACGTTACATATAAGTGTGTGCATGCAAGTCTATGAATATGTAGGGGTTTGGTATTTTTTTAGCATTCATTCCAAACCAAGGTACTTGGCTGAAATCTTAAATGCATATGTAAGTTCTATGAAACAACAAGGAAAATACTAAAACAAGAAATGGAATGCATAGGAGTATATACATCATCCACATTCACAGGAGTATAGGAGTATATACTCCTATGGAATGCATAGGAGTATATGGCACCCACATTCACATCATCTGATGGACAAGTAAAGAAACAAATTTTGACACACCTGGAATACCATGCAAGGTGCTTTCCCAGTATTCAATATTGATATTAACTTAAGAATACATGCAAGCATAAATCTACCTTCTAAAACGAAGGGTGCTAAATGTTTCATGTTAACCTAACAACATGTCATTGAAATGAATCATACTTGAAAGGAAATTTGAATGGAAATTATATATGGCTAGCTGAGTTTTAAATGAAAGCAAGTCCATGTTTTAAATAAAATGCCCAAAAGTGAAATGAGATGGAAACAAGCCAAAAAATAGCTGGGAGATGTAATTTCCATACAAAATTATAGAAACTGCATCTAAAATGAGGTCTGGAGGTATCCTCCAATGTAAGAGATGGATGATGTAACCTCTAACCAAAAAACCATACTAAATCAATTGAGTACTGCAGTAATACTTCAAAGATTGAAAAAAGACACTAATTTAGGTTAAGAAATAGATATTGTGAATGTGATAGGATTGGACTAACAATAGGCGGTAGGATTGGACTCACGGTCTAATGTTTAACATTGGGTTCAACGCTCCCTGTGTGTTTTGTGACATGGACTAACCGCCTCTCGTGGATCCTAACTCTGGCGATTGTAGCGGAGACTAACGCCTACGGGTTTTGGCCTAACGACAATTGTGATTCCAAAAATTGGTATCAGAGCGACAGGTCTCGAGTTTGAAACTCACCCGGCTCACGTTGGGAGGGATATTGTTGGACATTAGGTTCAACGCTCCCTATGTGTTTTGCGACATGGACTAACCGCCTCTCATGGATCCTAACTCTGGCGATTGTAGCGAAGACTAACGCCTGCGGGTTTTGGCCTAACGACAATTGTGATTCCAACAGTCTAATATATCTAACCTGCGAAACTTTTCCTACCCAATAATTTCTTATGCATATGTGCATGCCATCGATGCAATTCTAAAGCCTTCAAGCATATACATGAAAAAATAATACTTATCATAAAACCTAACTTTCACGACTCCTTTCATTCTTGAACATGATTTGTATCTTTAGCCTTTTTGTGTCTCTTGTTGTATCATATGAAAAAATATTAGCCCTCTTATTTATAGGGAACTTGCTGGAAAGCACATCAGCCTAGGGGAATGTGCTTCAATGCATAGGGAATGAGGCAAGCACCAAAAGTCACTTTCTCGAGTGTGAGTCCATGAGTAGGAATGTTGAACAATGACATCGAATGGTCTAGAATAACCATAAAAAAAATCTGACCACTTCAGTGCCAAGTTAGAAAATTTTAGGAATATTTATGCACTAGAGATAGTTATGGGGAAAATATTAACACGCCTTTGGTGGGAACCTTCAAGGGAATCTAAGAGTATCCCTAAATTAAGTGGTTTGTGATCCCTAATTAGTTGGGTTGTGTAGGGGAAGCTATGGTATGACATGGTTGGGTCTCCATGCATTCAATCAACAATGTTTTCTAATTCATAAAAATTGTGTAGAGATGAAAAATTGTTATGTGGGTATGTACAAATGGTTTAAGTATCCAAAACAATCAACTTCAAGTATTTCAAGATCCATGTCAAGTCTCAACATAGTGCACGTGAGCTTAAAAATTCAATAAGACTTCTAAAATATCTTGCATGAGCCTATTTCTTGAATATATAGACTAAGTAGATGTGTCGATCAGTAGGGTAAAGGAAATTATGCACCCTATATTATGTCATTATTGGAGGTGAATCAACAACTCAACAAATGTGCAAATAAGAAAGGTAAAAAAGATAATGCACCCTATATTGCATCATCACTGGATGAAAGTGTACAAAATTCCAAATGCATACATACATAGATAATATGTCAAACATGGCCAACAAATCATGTTAGCACTAATCCTAAAAATACTTAAAGATGGTCACCCTTAACAAATAAAACATGCTTATACTACCTATTATGGTTACCCTCATAAGCCATAGTTAAACCCTTACAACACATAATTGCTTAATATGTCTAATAATATTATTAAAATGTAACCCAAATATAACCTAATTTAGGTTCATAGCAAAAGGTTCCATGCATAATATTAGTATCCTATATTTAATCAAGGAAAGCCTACATAATCATTTACAGACAATAGATATCATAGCATATTTCTCATATTTCTTGATCCTTTGAAAACTTGAGAAATCATATTCATTTCCATTTTTTGTTGGATGGAAATTCTTATTTAATATTTACAATTTTTTGAAGTACCTAAAATAACAGAGTTAGGTTGTCACCCAAAAATTCACATTCATATGGGTCAACAAAATCCCTCCCTGATTAATGCTAAGAGAATTGGCAACGTAATTTTTTTGGTAAATTAGACTAATTCTATTAGAAAATCATATGGTACAAGATGGATTACAATCAAGAGAGGATAGATAATAGGGTAACCGGAAATGATGAACATTCACCCTCGGTTTTGTTATTTAGCTAAGAGAGAAGCAAAGAGAGCCAATAAGATAAACATGGGAGTTAAAAATATAGACACAAGAGTCTACCTAGAGTGGGTTGAATCCTCAGTATGACATTTATTTCCTTTATTTTTTGAAACTCTAACCCAGCCATCCTAGGGAGGATGGGATATTACCACCTGGAGACTGTTGGTGACTAAAGGAGTAGGCTCCTTATCTGAATCTGAGGAGGATGTTTCATGAGATTGTTTATGAACACCCGAAGGACCGTCGGGCCCTCTAGGGTTTGTCGAGGTCATGTACTTCTCCTGCTTTGCCACCTCCTCATCTGCTTCAATCTCTTCCTCATCCATGCTTAAGGAGTCGATGTCATCCATGGGAGGTGGTACACATGGTTTCCAGCTTTTGGAGTTTGATTTTTGGTTTCTCTTATTCTTTTGGGCAAGGAATGAAGAGCAGGATTTATGAAGGTGCCTTGTTTGATGACAGTGGCGACATCAGAAGACAATGTTCTCATAGTCCAGTGTTTGATTCCAATGGAAGTCTCCCACTTTGAGAATGATTTGATCAGGCAAGCCTTCACTGATGTCTATTTCAACACATATTCTGTCATAGGTGTATATGCCTGATTACCCCCTTTAGGGATCTATTTCCAGAAAGTGTCCTAGGGTGTTTTCGATTCCTTGAAAGATAATAAAGTGCCAAAGAGGGGCCGGTAAATTGGGAATCCCGGTCCAAATAGGAAGCTTGGTGATGACGTCTGTGGAAGGGTCTAAATCTGGGAACCATGGTGTGTGGAATAGCCCAACTTTTCCCCAAAACTAGGATCCTCCTGTTAAGGATTTTTGATAGTCCTCATTGAAATCAAACATAAATATGAAGAAACCCTTTGAGCATAAGAAAACCTTATTGTTATTGGTCCAAGTGGAATGAATCCATTGGTATAGATCTACTGAGCAAGGCCATAATCCATTGAATCGACAGATAATGGTATTTTCTGCATATACTTGAAATCGGTTATCGAGTGCTGGATGGGAGATTTCAACAACTAGTATGTACTCTGTTTTATCCACTAAAAATGGCTTGGGAGCCTCAGGGGATTGGGAAGCTTTCTTGGGATGCTGTGCATGGACAACATCCTTGTAAGCGAAGGCTTGAGCAGAGGATGGTTGCCCAGAAGCCCCTCCTCGCAGACGTAGGGTTAAAACCAAAGAAGCATTTTTCTCAATATTGTAAAATGAGAGCGAAAGAGAGTTCTTGAGATGTTTACCCCCATAGATAAATCGTTGAAGGGTAGAAGGGATCCCCAACTTGAGTTCGAGGGCATGCGTAAGGCTCTGCACCAAATCCACAGATCGAATCCAGCAAAGTAGGATTTTTCCATTAAGAAGAAAGATCTGGATCTGGAAGGAGGGGGAAATGCCTTAGCACTTGGAACCTGGGGGTACGCTCTGGAGGGAAGGAGCATTGAAAGTATGGTGTGTGCCAAAGCTATTGCATGTCGACTGTGTTATCAACTGGTTCTAAGATGAGATAGCAGCTCCCCTGATCTTCAAGCACCCAGATTCGTAAGGCTTTGCAGTTGCATGCTGGCTGCAGTAGGAAGTGTTGCGCAGGTGTTTGCACACATCCCTTCAGAAGTGATGTTGCAACGTTTGTAGATAAATGTCTTACGGTGGATGTGGATCTGTCCCCCAACACTGTGGTCGAGGGCCAGGATGCCATATCTAGTCCCTAAGTCAGCGATCTTTGCCCTTGCAGTGCACTTTGGTGCCTTTTTTCTCTTCCTTTTTCTCCAGGTCTGATCCCTCCATTAAATCCCACAACCGCGTTTGGATAGTTGCCAGGTCGATGTCGCCCCTGGATTCCTAGTATGCAGGTCCTTGAGGTTGCGTTGATGCATGATGACGACGGTGGGGTAAGCTACGCAGCCACATGTGTAGGCTCTTCCAGAGTAGGGGTCGCCATTTTCTTTGTCAGAGGGTTCAACTCGTCGGATCATGGGTTGTCCGTAGGTTTTGTGATCAAGCGGCGCAACAGCGGGTCCATGCATAGCGACAGTGAGAGCAACGACTGCAAAATTTCATGGAACCCTAATTCTCTCCATCTCTAAGCGGCACCTCTGGTTCCGAATTGGAAACGTAATTACCTATTATTCTCCCAATGAATTAGTGACAAAACCAACTAGGGTATTACACAACCAAGCCTTTGAGCCCACATTTAACATTTATAGACATCATTACTAGTGTAGTGCTACCTTTTCCCTCTTTTTAATTTGCAGATTTATTCCCTTCAATGTTGGTGTTGGAAGTGGAGACTTTGGATCCCAGCTGAGTATACCTTGATGAATTTCGATGGTATACTGGGATCCAATGAGTGATTTCCTCACAACAACATCTGGTCTCAGCTCATCATCTTGTAAGAACTTATCTAGACAATCTAAGGAGTCTTTAACCTGAATTAATGTAGCCAAAACGTTAGGTAGGATGACCGTTGGCTCTCGTATGACACAGAATGTTGCAAGCACTGTAAATATGGTTGAGGAAGTTAAGGGTGGAACACCTATGATAGCACAAGCTGCAAAAACTATAGATGAAATAATTATGGGTGAGATCCAATAGAGTATTACACCATATGTTCTATAAACTGTGCAGAAGACAACCACATGTTCTATGGATGCATTATTTAGGGTTGATGCATATATACTTCTTTTGCCAAACCTATATTGAGGAAGGTATCTCTTACATCCATCTAATACAATTTTGATTCAAAAGGAACAATTGTCACTAGAAACAACCTTGTTATAACTAGATTTGTTGTAAGGGTAAAGGTCCCTTAACAATCCACCCCTTCTTGCTATGCAAACCCCTTTATCTTTGCAATTGAAAACTTGGGCTTATCCCACAAACCATCTAGTTGCAAGGTTACTCCACTCCATAACCTTGATTTTCAACCTACTAGCAACCTTGAAAATTTGGTTTGCAACCCCAATCAACTCTAAAACATTTCCTTACAATACTTGCTTGCACCACAACTTAAAGGTGTGATATTTCTTAGCACTACATCTAGAACTTGGGAGCTTCATTGGTAGTGCTACTTTTACTTTAGAAAAAATTCATTCCGTGTGAAATTTTTAACCTTACTCTAAAACTTAACTATCTAAATTCGATCAATCTAAAACCATGCATGAATTAATTGAACAAAGAAGTCATCCAATACAATGAGTTAGTTTATCTACCCTAAGTTGCATCCTCTTATTTTTATTGTAAAACAAGGTTAAACATTTAAAAAAGATAATTCTTATTCATGTCGCCTTAAATACCATGCATTGTGATCTTCAATTCTATGTAGATAACTGAAATTGGTTTTCCTTGCTGAAAATTTTAATAAACTCATCCTTGGAGAAAATGTTGAGATGTTGGTCCTAGACAATTGTGGCTTGTTGGGTCAATGAAAGCAAATGTATTGTTAATTCCCCCACCAAGGTTCAAGTTATCAAATTACACGTCCATGCTTGTGATTATGTTAGTTGTACACCAATACAATCATTCATTTATGCAATTTCGAAAACATCTAGAGTGACCATTCCATGCTAATTAAAGAGGTCCAACTTGCCTATTGTTTAAAGGTCATGCCTACAGTCCACACCAAACATGAAATGCCCATTATTGGATTAAACATATTAACTTTAAAACCATTAGGGTATTGGACCAACTTTCACCAAACTATATTGTGCCCTAACTTCATGGTTCTATTATGCCCTTACCAACTTGATATATGTTTCTTGCTTGGAGATGTTGGTTGTTTCATTTTTATGTATTGACAAAAAATGTTCCCAAATTCTATGAGGATTTTTCATGGAAATGCTAGATGTTTCATTTTTATTTATCTTCCAGAAATGTTCCCAAATGGTTCGTGGTTATTTCTTGGAGAGGCTAGTTGTTTCATTGTGATTTGTCCACCAGAAATGTTCGCAAATGTTGTGTGTTTCTTGTTTGGAGATGCTAGTTGTGCCATTATGATGTTAGTTGTGCATTATGATATTTTTAAGTTGTTTTCCTTATCCTAATATTTGAAATACATAAGAGGAAAGAAGAATGGAATGGTTTATGACTGTTCAATTAATTAGCAAATAGTGGAATAGTTTAGGAATAGATAACTAATTTTTTCAATTATACATCATTGAATAACATGTTGAGTATTAAGAAATAGATAATTACCTACTTGTCTAATATGAATTTAGTGTTATCTTATTTTCCAGATCCTCTAAGTGTAAAAATGGTGCAAAAAAGTGGCATTTATGAATTGAAGTGTCATGCTTTCCAAATACACACCAGAAAATTTGGCCCAATTTCCGACGACCATTTCGTCACTATTCCGACACATAGTTGTCGCAAGAGCGACATTTAGAGGTCGGACAAAACGTGGCTAGCCATTACATCGCAATTCCAACACTTTGCCAAAGTGTCGCAATACCGACACCTTTTCCGACGTTTCCAAACAACCGTCGCTCTTCCGACGGTTTCCAAAGTGTCGCAATACCGACGCTTTCAAAGCGTCGCAATACCGACGCCTATGCAAAACGTCAGAATACCGACGATTCCAAAGCATCGCAATTGCGACGCTTACAAAGTGTCGCAATACCGACACTCACAAAGCATCACAATACCGACGCCTCCAAAGCGTCGCAATGATCTATGGCTAACCACGCTTTCAAAAGCGTCGCAAGACCGATGGAAATGGAAAAAGTTCAAGCCGTCAGAAGACCGACACTTATAAGGCATCGGAAGACCGACACGTATAGGGCGTCGGAAGAGCGACAACGGGTTCAATTTGAAAAAGAAAAAAAATGAAAATATTCTGAATGCCCATTAGCAGATGTTGTTGGGAGGGCTTGTCTCACATCATCAATAATTTTATTCCGATGCAAATCTTGAACAGGGCTCAGATCTACATTCGCAAACTACATCGTTCGAGCGACGACAGGTAAATTTTTATAAAAAAAATGAAATAGACCATGGTCATTGCAGTATGGGTTATTCGATAAATGACAACAAGAATTCGAAACTGTAATAAAAGACTCTAATGAATTGGAAACTGTAATGAAACTGTAATTGAAAGTTCCCTCGGATAATGAAATAAACTATAATGAAACGACAACAGGAATTGGAAACTGTAATGAAACTATAATGAAAGTTCCCTCGAATAATGAAAGACAAGGTTATTAACAAGAACCAACACTAACTAAGCTCCATTCAACTGTCATAAATACTATATTCATTTAAAATAAATATGGGCGCGTTCCATTATTACTGGATAATTTGTTTTTTATGTTTCTACATATATGCTATAGTGACAAGGTTCATCTACTTGCAGAAGCCTCTACCACAACGCTGTAATCGATAAAGCCTGATATGGATGTTGATTTGGTTCCTAGACTTCAAAATGTCTTATCAGCAATGGAAATGCAAATGTAGATGCAATACAAGACAAATTATAGAGCTTATTACTATCCTCCCAACATTTGTCTTGTAAATTCTCAAAAATGGTACTGAGAGGTATTTCGCCATCATGGAACCTGTAGCAATACTCTTTCAAACCATCGAAAATATTTCTAGATATTTTCATCTTCCTGGTAGCATCATTGTGAAACTCTTCAAATATATACTTATGTAGGTAAAAGAAATATGTGATGACATTGCATTGATGAAACCTGTCCAATTAAACGACATCTCATCCAATAATGCCATTGACACACAAGGAACAATTGGGGCAAGAGAAAACCAACGAGAGAAAGGGATATGTTATCAAGGTGGAGCTATCAAGGTTACCAATAAACAATTTGAGATTGAAGCTAGTAGAAAACTCACTGAAAGGTAATAGTGGCTACTTCTGTCAAGAATGTATATTAAGGAAAGAACATAGTGTGAAAACACATAATGATCTTAAATTTATTAGGTATCAATACAAAAACCAACCTTGAAATAGTTTCCAACAGGGGAAACATATATAAAAAAAGTAACCTCTAGAGCTGGAGCAAGTCCTAAAACGGCTCCACTACCAAGAAGTAGTGGGCGTATATAAAGAGAGCCTTTGCCAAAGGGTGGTATCTGCAACCAAATAACATGCATAAATAATCCAAATCCACTCTGTTAGAAATGCAACATTTGGGGTATGGAAAAGCAAAAGCCTTTAAAGTCGTTCAAACAGAAGCACAATCTTACCCAACGCTTGTTTGCCAACACTATTTGTTTTACAACCTCCACAAATTGTTCTACTGATGGAGCTGGAAAACACATGCGCTCTGCACCCATTGTGAGTCGCAATGCATTCTGTTCTGGACGAAAGAGCACGATCCGTCCATCATCTCTCCTATATGCGTTTAAGCCTTCAAATAAACCCTAAAATACCAACAGAAATGTACTGTTAAACAGCTTCAAAATACTGATAAACGTAAAAGATCTGTAGTTGTAAACTCCATGTAACATTTTCTCTAAAAGAACCTTAAGATTGCTAATTATTTTCCATTAAATGCAAAGCATGATAGTATCATGAGGCTTCAAACAATAGCATGACTATAGGAGAACACGCAATCGATACAACTAATGTTGAATCCTTGTCCCATATCATAAACCATGGTGACATACCAAAACACAATGTAGTGGAGATCTAAAACATCATCAATACAGTTTGTCACAGGTAACTTACAAGTCAAGGGTTGTACAAAAGTTTAGAGCAATACATGCAGAGAAATAAATTCCAATCCAAAGAACACATGCAAGGGCAGGTTTACAATTTGACAAGCAAAACATGCCTGGAGAGCCACAATAACCAATTAGTAAGTTCGAAAATTACACATATTTCAGATACTCTACACCTGTCCATGCTAGCATGTACATTGTCATACATTTTGTCAATATATTATATTCATAACATTATACATGAAGAATCTTGGAGTTGTTCTCTGGCCCTTTTTCTTTAGCATATCTCCTCCCTTGAGCAACACAGTTAATGGAAAATTTCGGTTTTCCCTTAACATTTACGAGAGATATAAAATGAATTCGTTATATTGACTTATTTTGACTATATTTTCTATTTGGCATATATAGCCTGTAAATTTTAATATAAATTTCTTTTAACAGCCATCTTTTTCCTCTATATCTCTAGCCCTGACAGAAATCCAGTGATAACAATGTAGTTTTTCCCACAGATCTAGTCTTAACAAAAGCGTTAACAGACCATCTCATTTTAGGGAATAATTTTGGAAGCAACTCCTTGTCATTTACCAATCAAATCTAGAAAAAATAAGGGTAGAGTGAAAGTGAAGAAAGAAGGCTTAAAGAGATACGGTAACACTAGGAATCCCAAAAGAAAAAAATAGGTGAGGATCCAAAGGGCACTAGGGAAGAATCCCTAAATAAAAAATGCTGCCAACCATCAGCTATCCTAACACTCAAGCCTGAAATGAAGTTGGTGACAAGATTCCTACCATCCATTGGTTGGGTGATCTAGATTCCACATTGTCTGACTGACTTAGTATTGGAAATTTCTCTGGCCTGATGTGACTGCAGCCAAATAGAAGCTACAAGTAAGAGGTTAATGAGCCAGGAATTAGCAGCTCAGGAAGATCCATTCTACTTTTTTCTATCCATATTTCCAAGCTCCCACCCTCCATCACATAGGAAAGGATGTGATTGCGGTACCTTGCCAGCCTCAATCAACAATTAGCCCACGAAGAGCCTCAATCAACAATTAGCTCACAAAGAGTGGACATGTCACATAGTGGGATTTGAACCTGGGTTTTGAATGATAACAACTTTCCTCTCGGCCCCTCAGACAATACCCAATTGACAACTGAGAATACTCTGCTCGAAGTGAAGCACCTCACAATATTACCTCATACTGGATAGTAGAATATCAGAAAGAAAACCTTTGTACTAGGAAATAGAATATTAATGATCTTGGCCTGCAAAGAATGCTAATATGGATACTGAATACACCTCATTAGTTTCCAACATAGCTGCACATTTTCCATCCACTAATAGGCATCCCCATATGATCCAACCAGATAGGTTTTGCCCACTCACTGAAGGGTGGCACTTCAGAAAAAGAATCCACTTCATTTTAAATGGGTCAATGCATATACACCAAACAATAACCATATGCAATGTGCTGATGTGCTCGTTCAAGGGAAACCTTGCAAACTGTATTGGTCAAATTTGAAAATAACCTTCTAAAGTTCAAGATACTTTTGAACAAAAATTACATGCATGAATTGTTGGATTTGAAACAGGCAAAAGGACAATGTTAGGAAACAATTTTAATGCCCAAAATAAAATATGTTATGAAAAATAAATAAAACAGAGTTCCACAAACCTGTCCATAATTTAAGACACCAGCGGACGGGCTTAGTTCAATATTTCCAAAAGGGAAAAGGTATCCTCCAGAAAATACTCTATCTTGGAGCTACCAAAAGGTGGAGCTATCAAGGTTACCAAAATACAATTTGAGATTGAATCCAATAGAAAAATAACTGAAAGGTACTATTGGCTACTTCTGTCAAGAATGTATATTCAGGAAAGAACATAGTGTGACAACACATAGTGATCTTAAATTTATTAGGTATCAATACATAAACCAACCTTGAAATAGTATGATGAGAATTCAGAGTCTAGTTGTTGCCATGTTTAAACTTTTTGTAGAGTTGTTAAACATTATATTTGCATTCTCTTTGGTTCTAAACAAGAAGCTCATGGGGTACTCCTAAATTACAAGAAGATGAATGCAAAGGTCACTCAAACACCACCGGGCATGTACTAACAAAATCTTGAAACCCTTGGTCAACTACTGTTGGGGATAGAATAAATGCCTGTAACCCTTAGTCAACTAATGCTTGGGGATAGAAGAAAGGCCCAATCTACAAGACCTAATGCATGTGTATTGTTGAAATTTGAAACTGATCTTACATGACTTCAGCTATATCTACTACAGTTGGAGGAAAGAAAAGTAAACAAGGCCAAACCCTGAGGGGAGTCGATAGAATTACTACACCTGATGTCAAATGCTAGATATTAATACAGATATTGGTTCGATGCAACCTAGCATTTTGCAAGCTAGAACTAATTTTCATCACCCTGATAACAGTAAGCCAACAAGCTCCAATAATCTATCCTCTATCATGGAGCCAAAGTATATGGTTCCAAAAACCAAGAACCAAATATAGGATATTTGGTAGCAACGGATATTTGTCAGTTACACACATTTCATCCCCTAGCAAAAGCTCGTAAGATTAATGTCATATTCATAGCTAATATTTTTGCAGTCCTTGAGCGAGAATTTGATGAATTAGTGACTAGGATTGGTAGCGACAATTGGACCATGGTTGGAAGGAATTACTACCTTTATGTCAAATGCAAGATATTAAAATACAAATTCCAATTCAACCCAAGCCTAGCATTTTTACAGTCTTGATGGGTGACACTGCCTCTGTTACACAGCTGATACTGTATGCAACTACTATTACAGGCCTTCTAAGTTCTACAGTAAGAAAAAAAAGATTCCTATTTGTGCAACCCTTTGAAATCTCATGTCTCTTTAAAGGCTACAAAGAGAAAACCAGACATTCAAATGCAATCTGCATACAAGGAAGATTTCTTCAACATGGAGGTTGCTCCTCAGAAAAGGAGAGAAATCCAGAAATCTAGGAACCATGAGGCAGTGGGAGAGTCATCACGTCCTCTGTTAGAAAAGGTAGATACCTTTCCTTTCCCCAGAAAACATGTGGGTGAGGAATGTGTATGCATGTCTTCATTTGAAGACAGATTAAATCGTTCAATTGAGGAAGCTGAGAGTTGTCATTGTTCTATTGCTAGTAGTAGTAGTAGCTATATGTCAAATGATATTTTATGTTCAAATCAAAAGCATTCATCACGACCTGTAGTCTATAGCTCTTTAGATGATGCTATGTCTTCATGTGAATGTCCAAACCAGAGGCAAGATAAATCTTTGACTGAAGAGAAAGGAGCAGCGAAAGTACATAAATTAGAACTTCATGCATATCACTCTGCAATGAGAGCTTTGTATGCATTTGGACATATAACTTGGAAGCAAGAAACCTTGGCTGCTCCTACGACTGTGAATTCTGCTGAAAAATATTGTTGTGCTTGTGGGCATTGAATACAGAGGGTGGGAGTTGAGTGTTTTTCACTGGTGTAGTTTTATGTGACCATTCATCTCCTCTTTGATGGTTCCTTTTTCTCTTTGTATATGTATATTTTTTTATAGCTGCCTTTTTCTGGTGGCAAGTAGTTTCCTTAGTGCGAACTTCATATTTTTTCTTTAAGCTAGAAAAATTATACTTTTAATAGTATACAGTATGAATTACAAGCATTTCAAACTGTTATCTGCTTCCATGGGAAACAAATCAACAATGAAATCAAAATATAATAGAGTTTTCTCAGGTATATCTTCACTCACATGGGCATTAAACACAACATTTACAAACCCAAAACATTTGACTTTTGACTGGGAAGATGTCATACATTTGATTTTCTTGTGTCAAATGTAGGTGTAAGGGTGATTTTAGGTGATACAACTGAAATCCTTCCACCCCTTGATTCTCTGGCAATTTTGACCAAAATCAAGTAAAGGTAACCCAGAAAGTATGGCATGAGTCAAGTAACAGTTCTGCTATTCTTGTTTGTGAGATAGTCAAGCCGATAACCACATCCCACGGGATTGCTTTTTCCTATAGTGCTTTTTTTTTCTAAATTTCAAGTGATGTAGTCTCAGGTGTTAGAGTTGCCATTGGAATTTTGACTCAGGTGTTAAAGTGATGTAGTGGATCAACTACATCACTTGAATTTTTTTTAACATTGGAATTTGGAGCTTCGTGCTGGAAAGTTTCAAAATTAAAAATCGTTGTTCTTTTGGAAGTTGTCAAATGGGGAATTCAGTTTCTTTAGAATCTAGATAGAGATTTCTCAGAAGGGCTTTCTCAGTCCTTGAGCAAGCATTTGATGAATTAGTGACCAGGACTGGTAGCGAAAATTGGATCCCTTATCCTTATCCCTTATCTTTATTGACCTATTGAAGAAAAGATATAAAAATCTATCATTCCGCCAGTAAACAAACTTGAGAAGTGTACAGATCTATCATTTGGAAAACAGTGAAGAAAAGGTATACAAATCCCTTATCCTTATCCCTTATCTAATGTGTCTGTAGTTGCTGGACAATAGCATATAGAGCACCTGCTGGTAGGTTATAAGGGCGGACTTTGGGTTAGTTTTAGACACCAAAAGGGTTCACTTCATGGGATAGCCTTATCCTTTTTCTAAGTGAAATGGATGAAGCAGCAAATGAATATCAAATCAGAGGTGTTCGTGGTAAATAAAGCATGCATTACTGGTGAAGGAGATAAGACAAATATATACCATGAACTCAATACCCTGGCAGATAAGCTCTCCAAATTATTCCACAAGTGCTAGAATACCAAGAGTATTCGAATAATAATTTTGTGGGGGTTGTTGCCTTCCATATCTAGTTTTTTGTCTCACTTATTGGCTATATATTATGATTATATATGTAAACAATCCAATGACATTATCTGAAAAGTGATAGATATTTTTTTTGGCTTTTAAAATCTCTCACAATATATAATTGAAACAAACTTTTATTACTAGAAATCAATCAATTACTTCTACATACCACTAAAAATGGCAAAATCTCTATAACCTTTGATCACCTTGAACATCAAGCACACTAAGAACCTCGACAATGGGGTGCTAATAACATCGGAGGTTGACATTTTCTTTGGATTTGTTTTTTGTTTTCATATTCTTTATAGTTTCGTGGTGATGACATAGTATCAGAGGTTCATGGCACTCTCTAGTAAGCGGAAAAGATAAAGATGAATTTAACCGAAAAGTTTGCAGCTATGTAGAATAGTTCAACTTTTCTTACCAGGTAATTACTTGATCAAAATGAAAACTGTTTAATGGGTTGGTTTCATAATTCATTTATGTTAACAAACTAATTCATAATTTTCTCAAATTCTTGTTCGCTGCCATCTGTCTCAAATTGCGGTTTCATTGAAATTTTGGTGACAAAGGAAAACTGCTATTTTTGATGATAAACCCGATAGAGCAGTTGAATATAACTTCCAACTGCTATTTTTTTCATGATAAACCCCATAAAGAAGGTAATTCTAACTTCCAACTGTAAGCTTCTGTTGTAGTTGTTTTCAACCAGGTCAACCTTCTCAAACAACATCTTCCATACCATACACTTGGAAGGGAATATATCATGCATTATGCTTCAAATAGGCAAACTACAACTACATCCAATCAAACCCTCTAAATAAATCAAATAAGGCGACTTTTTTGAATAACGAAACCTCTCCAATTATATGATACATGGTACTAGTTTAATGAATTGACTTGCTAGTAAGCATAATCACTTCAAAAGTCTCATATTGTTCAGAACATGTCTTCAATGAGATGTTTCCACCAAGCCCGTCTACAAAACCTACACATTTCACTTGAGATCACACTGAATCCTATAGAATAATGTGGGAATTTTTATGTCAGTTGATTCAAATTGTGACAAATATATGAAGGTTTTTTCCTTTTCAGAGAGTGTCATTGACTTCTTCCTACAACAAAATTGGCTTGTACACAATATCCACTTCACCTCCTCCTTTTACAATTTGATATTAATTAATATTAATGTCAAATCTATCCAAGCAAACTCTCACAATGTTGATTCTGATTAGCATCTTGTTGTTGTTCTTGTAAGTAATCTGCTCATTAAGTGTTGTTGTCTCTGCATTAGTCCGTGTCCTGCAGGAACTCTCTTATCCAAAACATGGGTCATGACATTCATACAATTAATTTTCTCAAAAGGTAGATTCTAACAATACTTCTCGTGCTAACAATGGTTAAGGAAAATATTTTAAAGCTATTCACCTACCAATGTCAAACCCATGTCCTCTATTTGGAAAAAGCAGCAAAAACATGAGTAACAAGACTTGGATCCCTATTCCACATATCAATTACACTGAAATCACTAGTTCATTATGTTATTTTACTGGAAATTATGTTTTGACTTTTATTGGTACATCAACCAACTGGGGTAACACTATGGAATTTCTTGAAAATATTTGTCCCTGTCAATACCTTTATATATGTCACATATTCAACCCAACTCATATCTTATATATACTATGACATTTAAATTATATAATATATATATATATCCTACCCTAGCACAGATATGGAGTGGTTTGACTCTTTTCACCAAACTTGGAAGTGCCTAATTCATCCGGTCCATTTGGGTTTTTTTCTCTCCACCAGTGATTTTTGTTGTCATGGGAGAGTCCTCCCCTTATGAATGCCATTGTTGCTGACACATAATAGCATATAAACATGAGGGAGACCTAAGAGTGAAATGGGTATCTTTCCCATGAGCTTATTCTTGTGTATTCTCACCCTTTCGAGGTTTGCATATGTGCCATATTTCATAGGAAAGTACCCAGATGTGGAAGAGAACTCAAATTTGTTATGTAGCTACTGAACTCAATTCCAATTCCAGAGGTGGTACAAAACTTGATGAATAATAGAACTCAAAGTTGTTATGATGCTACTAAACTCAATTACGTAGAAATAGAGATCTCAATGAGTTAAAACTAAATTCAAGGACCATTTAAGATTGGAATTGACAGTTTCAACAATGCCAGCATCATTCACTATTTCAATGAGAATATACGAAATACACAAATATCTTTGGCATCTAGCTTTTAGTGTTTTACTGGAAATGCCTGAAGCATTATGGAAACATAATACAACCTTTTGGGAAATCCATTCAATGCCTCCACTTGTGCAAAATTTGGACTGACACATCAATAGAGGATTTATATAATAAAATTTCACTGAGCTTTCACAACATTAGGACCATGTTATGCTTTGATTGTGAACAATATCCAAAATTTACAAAGCATAGTTTAATGGGTATTGATAGTCAAAATTACCATGTGGATCAACTACATCACTTTAACACCTGAGACTAAATTTTTTTTTACATTGGAATTTGGAGCTTCGTGCTGGAAAGTTTCAAAATTAAAAATCGTTGTTCTTTTGGAAGTTGTCAAATGGGGAATTCAGTTTCTTTAGAATCTAGATAAAGCTTTCTCAGAAGGGCTTTCTCAGTCCTTGAGCAAACATTTGATGAATTAGTGACCAGGACTGGGAGCGAAAATTGGATCCCTTATCCTTATCCCTTATCTTTACTGACCTATTGAAGGAAAGGTATACAGATCTATCATTCCGCCAGTAAACAAACTCGAGAAGTGTACAGATCTATCATTTGGAAAACAATGAAGAAAAGGTATACAGATCCCTTATCCTTATCCCTTATCTAATGTGTTTGTAGTTTTTGGACAACAACATATAGAGCACCTGCTGGTAGGTTATAAGGGTGGACTTTGGGTTAGTTTTAGACACCAAAAGGGTGCACTTCATGGGATAGCCTTATCCTTTTTCTAAGTGAAATGGATGAAGCAGCAAATGAATATCAAATCAGAGGTGTTCATGGTAAATAAAGCATGCATGACTGGTGAAGGAGATTAGACACATTTATCCACGTAGGTTGTCTCATAAGTTGCCTTGTTATCCCTACCTGGACTCTGTTTTGTGGAAAAAAATTCAACACTAGAAGATACCCGAAAGAACCCTAGATTTGTTGTAATATACTCTAGATCTAAAATTCATTGAAAATATTTGTAGATCTATGAAATATTTGTTGTAAATTCTACAGATGTTTGTAGATCTTAAACAAAATGAGTTTTCAATTTTGGATTTAAAAGGGCTCTTCAATGTAAAATTGCCCAGATAACCATATAAATTTGGAGTTTTCTTTGAGCCATACAAGTGCGCATATAGTTTCTTTCAACCATTATGGATCTAGTTTTGAGTCTTTGTTCTTTGCTGGTAGTGATTGAGCCATCTAATCGACTATTTGCTGATTCTATTTTAAAATTGCCCAAATATTTGTAGATCTGGAAATTCTCGAGTTATAAAATTGCAATTTTTTTGGATCTACACCTGTAATACAAATTATAAAGTTGTAGATTTTTTTGGATCTGCATCTGTAGTACATTTCATAGTGTGAAACAGTTGATCTATCCCATCTTCAATTGGATGAACTCATATCAATGTGTTTCTTATTTTACTCAATACCTAAGCCTCAAATTTCTTGATACTCCAAACTTGTGCACTTGCATGAGTTTGTCAAACTAAAATCCATAGCTTAAACTTCATGAAACTAGTGGAGTCAAATTCATGCAAGCGCAAACACATCTTACACATCCTCTTTGAAACTCATCCGAAAGAACAATGGAAGACATCTAGAGAGAACCCTCTAGCCTAACACAATCCAATGGAATTGACCAAAAAAAACCCAAATAGGGTCAACCCTACTATAGGAGGAAGGGCCTGCAGTAAGAACTTACCATTTTGAAAGAGCTAAGGGTGAATGATGTTTTACAAGAGTTGAGGGCGAATGCTGAGGGCGAATGCTGTTTTGCAAGAGATGAGGGCGATTGCTGAGGGCGAATGCGCATGTAGTTTTTAATAAAATCATTTTTATGTCCTCACCCGCTGCTTGGTGACAGTAGATGAATGGACAATTCCTATTAGTTGTAGAGAGAATCTAACCTGACTTAAGAGCTCCCTCATCATATCATGGGTACCACGAGCTCCATTGATGAATTGCTTTGCCCAATGTTTATAGGAAGAAGAAATTGAGGTTACAGTCAAGACGTGATTAGTTCTTTCAAGATGTTTATAAGGCACGCATCCATGATGCTACCAAGTTGTCCATTACCTCGATTGTTTATTACACAAACCATACCCTTTTCTATGGTAAATCTGTTTCCATCGAGTAGGGACAATCATCAGGTACGTTGCAAAACACAACCCATGTCATTGAAGATATCCTTCTGACTCCTCCAGTCCCGGACAATGAAGTGACCTTGTGTTTGATTTCTACCTCAGACCTGTGCTTATTTCACCCCTTAGCTTAGTGAGACCAGGACCTTAGCTTTTGATGCTGATTCCTCGACTTGTCTTCATAGCAAGCAGTTTCATTCCTTAGTTACATTTGTTTTTTGCATTTCAAATGAGCACGCATTTCAAATCATTTTTATTTGGAGGAAGTCGCCGCAATAGCGATGCTTTGGGGCATAGTGTCGTAATTGCGATGTTTGAAGGAATCCGTCACAATACTGACACTATGCCCCAAAGCGTCGCTATTGCGATGGATTCCTCCAAACGTCGCAATTGCGACACTTAGTCTAAGTGTCACAATTGCGACGTTTGGAGGAATCCGTCGCAATAGCGACGCTTTGGGGCATAGTGTCAGTATTGCAACGGATTCCTCCAAACGTCACAATTGCGACACCTTGTCTAAGTGTCGGTATTGTGACACTTGTCTCTAAACGTCGGTATAGCGACGGTTTCGGGCGGGATTTGAAAAAGTTGAAAAAATTTGGGGAAATTTCCGACATTTGGTCAAAAGTTTCAGAATTTCCGCCAAATGTACTAGTGACAGGTCGAGGATTTGTGAAAATTTCCCTTCAAAACATGGCAACAAAGCATGTGCTCCATGGAAAGAGAGAAGTTCCCACAAGAACGATAAACGATGAAGCATACTACATTGCCCTTGTTGAAGGGCTAAAAATGGAAGAACAACACGATGTCAATGATATTCAAGTCTTCACCAACTCAGAGTTGATATGTAATCAGATGAAATCTATCGGGTTCAGAAGGACAATTTAAAACCCTTTTATAGGGAAGTAATAAATTGGAGTTGTAAATTTCAATATTTTCCCATCGATTACTTTGTAGACAAAGGATGTCTAGTGATATAATGTCCAGGGCATTGTTAAGCATAGATGTAGATGTCAAATATGACATAGGATCACCATCCAATGCAACAGACATCATTGATCAACATCCAGATAGGTCCCCAGTATGTGAATGGGATATTGTTATCGTTTTTCTTGGCTCTATCATGGTATGGTTCTTTCACTAAAGAAGAACATGCTAATGTATTATTTTCCCTGACTTGCAACGAGTACACTTTTTTATATGGATGAAAAATATATGGAAAAATATAATATATTCCATTATATGGAAAAATGTATCTGGAGAAAAGTAATTGGTTCACGGTCTTGTGATTTCCATTAACACATTATGGTTTTGTATAAATGAGTTTTATGTTTTAGATTTTTGGCTAAAATATTACGAATTGATTTTTTAAGTGGAAATCATTATTTAATTTGTATCATTATTTGCTACTGCTTATGTTTATATTGGAAACAAATGTTGTAAATGTATAATTTTGTAACCGCAAGAGATAAAGAATATCCACACGATCATGACAAAGATGTGCATTTCAAGGAAACTACTAACTTCAAAACTCATATCACTAGGGGGCATTGTTCACTAGTGCTTATTTGACGAAATTTTTAACTTCATTAAAACAAAAACATAAAATAGTGTCCACTAAATCTTGAAAATGATTTCTTTTTAGATGAATAGAGCTAAAAGCTTCATATTTCCAAGATGAATACTTGAATATTGCTGTGGAGAAAGTTGTTCAATAAGAACTCTTGTAATGTTGTTCCAATATTTACATTAAGGAGCTCCAATAGTTCACCAAGGTCATAATGACTTTGAGGCATATCCATAGAAAAATAAAAAAAGTATACTTCATCTCGCAGCCTACCATGTCAACATCCAAAAATGACTTATCAAACCCTCATGTTAAAACATTGAATGCTTGGGTTTCACATAAGGTCAAAGAGTGCCTCCACTGTTCCTTATTTAGAGTTTGTAAGCTAGCTACCAAGAATCCAAGCTCCATAGATAATCTTTCACTTACGACACCTTCCAAATGCTCACAGGTTTCATTGCAACATCCTTTGGTTGGGGAAGCACTACTCGAAGTTATGGATTTCAAAGGCCATGAAATTTATCCATAATGATCTAAGTGGTCATGTATGAGAATTTCAATGTGACCATCAATTTCCAAATGATCTTCTTGGTCAAGTCCACACAACCCCTTATATGCATCTTACAAATTTGAATGTCTTTGCCTTGTAGAAGATAAGATCCACAACTTCTGGGATTATTTTCCTTGTGTGTTTTCTAGCATGAAAATTCAATATTATGATTATCATCCTCAAGGAAATCATCGAAAGGAAGGACTTTTCTTGCTTGAAGATGATAACCTTCATGAGGCAAATTTCTAGTACAATTTGGTAAATTCTTTTCACTATCATAACTATCATAAATAAGGTTTCTTTCATCATATTTGTCATTAGGATCATCCAATATCTCTTGAGGTTCATCAAAGATCAGTGGTTTATCAAAGTAAGCCATATATAATCTTCCTTTTCTTCATTGAAGATACCAATCCAGATGCATGCATGTGTCAGAATTAATGTGGTATTCTTTTCTCAGATTTACATTGTTTTTTCCTTCAAATTCTGAGCACAATCCTTGGTCTAAGTTAACCTCGAAATTCGGATGCATAAATGCATAAAAATATAAATCCCTCAGATCTAGTACTTGTGGATCATCCAATAGAAAAGCACAAGTGCAACATCCCATAGAAAAGCACAAGTTGGTTAATGATGTGCCCCTTCTGGCAAAGTTTAAATATAACGGTGATGTTGTTAAAGGTTTTCTAGTAAAAATATATCCCCATGTCACTCTTATGAACAAGAAAGGGAAGACAATGTAGAAATTATACAAACAATATGCATACCAATGGATTCAATCTGATCATGCAATATACTAGAGCAAGATACTGAATCCTTCTACAATTAATTTGCGGAAATTAGACACAATCGCACAATCACACCAAGTAAGAGAAAGAAGAAAATCAATCACACAACACAAATATTTTTCCTGGGGAAAGCTTGCTGCTCAAAACCCCTCTATCGTTATTGTATAATGAACCAAGGAATCGTGAAACAATATAATGCACTCTTCTCACAAGAGTCTGCTGCACTCTACCAACTGTCTCACATTGATCATTGGAGAAATTTTGAGGTCTAAAATGCGCCTCCTAAGAAAAATGTACAACCAAAATAAACTTTATAAGAAACAATAGGATTCAAGATGATTATGTCAACCATGGGGGATGATTCAGCATTTTTGGGGTAAAAAAGTAAAAATATTAAAACATAATAAAATAATAAAACTACTTTTTCAACTTGTATTTTCAACTTATCTCCCTATGATTTTACTCAAATTTTGAGCAGGAGTACTCATTGGATGCAAAATTTAATTTATTATCCAAGGAGTACCCGTGTTGCATAATTTTGATGGACCCTATTATACGAAAAATGAGATATACATGAAAAAACATGATTGCAATCACGTTTTTCATGTATTTCTCATTTTTCGTGTAGCAGGGTCTATAGAAAGTATGCAACATGGGTACTCCTTGGATGAGGAATCAAATTATGCATCCAATGAGTGTTCCCGCTCGAAATTTGACTAAACCCATAAGGAAATAAATTGAAAATATGAGTTGAAAAAGTAGTTTTTTTCTTTTTTTCCCTCTAAAATTTGATGATGCAATCAAATCTTATTTTATTATTTCGAATATTATTTTGTAATTTCCTTAGGAGGTCCATTTTAGACCTCAAAATTCCCCTAATGCCAGACAAAATCGACCAACACTTAGCCAATTTTCTGCCTCTACTCAGCTTGCCTTGCTTGCACAATTCTAAGAACAATTGACTCCTATTAATTAGGAAATTCAACCTTCCAAAACTGTGCAATACATCATGGGAAATCCTATGATTGTTTAATTGCGCACTGACAATTTACTCATAATACAACTAATGGATAACATCCATTTAACCTCTATCTCAACTGGGTCTTCATCATAACTGACATGCATGCAATTATTAATAGTAAATCATCAGTCACTTGACAAATCACTGCATGTGAATTAAATCTGATTTAATTCACTTGACCTCTCACTAGTGCAACAATCAGTTACAACTAGTTAGACTGACTTAATTCACTTAATTGAGTTAACTGATTTCTCATGCATTAAAATAATACATTAACTGCAACTTGGACTCTAAAAAAAATATAATCACTCTACACGCCTCAGCAACAACCCTCAACTCAAATTTCACGAGCTAACTAAGTCTATCACACTCAGTTAACTATTACAAGTGATTATGAGATAAAATTACAATTTATTGTCCAATTTATTTAAGGGATAAATAAATTTGACACACATTTCTTCTAATTTAATTAAGAAATAATTAAATCAAAAGCCTCCATGGTAGCCATTTCTAGATGACATTTTCTGGATGTTGTTTCCGGATGCCAATTTCATTGTTTCTTGTTGCAAATTTCAACACTCCCTCTCAACAAGAAAGGAATCAATCTGTCCTGATCCAGTACCTTTGAAATGTTCTTGCATGCAACACTTCTATAGTGTTTTTCAAACATGCAACTATCCTGAAACTGAATAGCCTCCAAACAAATGAATCAGTATAATGCATTTGCCATCAGAGTCTTCTGACTACTGCTAGCTACTGAACATGTCTACTAGACATTATACACTGCTGACATCTGCATCCATGCACTTTGCATTGCTGCCAACTCTGATCTGCGCTCCAATATACGACACCTGTCACTTTGATTTCTGTACTGCTGACATCTGACTGCATCAATCTAACCGATCCTTCCTACTACTACTGTAATGTGGGCTCCTCTTAGCCAGGTTCGATCCATGAGACACACCATCTCAATGGACCCTGCCTAAATTTCTTCTTGGGATTAATTCTTGACATCGCCCCACCTCACACCCGGAGGTATAGTTGCATGTAATCTCTTTGCCCATCTGGCTCAAAATTTCACCCTCCTGGAGGTCTCTTCTTGAGTGGAATCTTCCACTCAGTTTCCTCTCTGCTTCTCCAATTGTGGTTGCTCCACAACCTTCTGAGACTGCTTTCAAGGCTGCATGTTGAGAGATAATTTCTCCCTCTCAACCACCAAGTCATTAACCACTTCCTTGCTCCTCAAAGCCTTGCATGCATCCTCAACCTCAAGAGAATACATGTTATTGAATCTTGAACCTGTTAGCACCCTATAATTACCAAGATTGGAAAAATTCCAACTGCAGGGAGAACATTATTTCAACCACTTTGGGATTCTAGGATCTAGCTCTCCTGAATCCAGAGAGGGATCTCTCCAATAAGTGCAAAGATGGATTTGTCTTTGGAGTTTTGGGGTAATGATATTAGGCTAGTTATGAAGGCCGAGGGTTTGTTTTGTTTTTGGATGGTTGAGCATGATTACTGTTTGAGGGGAAAGTTCCAAATTCAAAGAGTTTCAAAGGTGTGAAGTTGCAAACAAATAGAACATGCTTTGGCCAGAAAGATAGATAATTGCAGGTTTTAGTCCATTGGGCTATGGAGTCATAATAGGGTTTAAATGAAACAACAAGAGGCAAGAGTGGTCCATGGGGCAAATCATCTATGTCTAAGGATCTCTTGAAAGTTTGATTTATGGAATGAAATGATACAATAAGAAGGGGAATTTAAACAGATGAAGAACAAAGAGCAACCTAAGATCTGGTAAGTATTTTAAAACTAGCCAGCTTTTGACATACACTTAAGAAAGACATGAAAGTAAGCTAGGATCTGGTAAGTAATTTTAAACTAGCCAGCCTTTGATACACTTTCAATATAAAACATATGAAAACAGAGGGAAACACAAATGATAACAAAGTATGGTCTAAGATCTGGTAAGTACTTCTAAACTAGCCAGCTTTTAACACATTCCAAGGGAAACATTCAGACAGTCTTTGGGGATAAAACTAGGACCAGGGCACACCATATCTTCCTTAGTTCATCTCTACTTAACATGAAATGAAAGTAACATCCAAGAAAAATATTAAGCTAAAACAATAAGACGAGGGAATGCCAACATTCCTATGCTTAAACTGAATTAAATCATTCCTAAATAACATATATTGGAAGAAAACATTCAGATAAAGATTTTCAGTCAGAGAAGGGTACTGATAAACAATAGGTCCTAACTCTATGCATGCTGTTCTTTATAAGAGAAGATGAACATAGTGAAAACAAAAACAAAATAATGAGTCACAATGAGAAAAACATCACCGTCAACATAGACCAGGATCCCATAAATCAGCTTGTATTGATGCTCCAAACCAGTTACACTTTTAAGTCCAATGCTTTAGTTTAGAAATCATCTACACCCCTCAGCCTAACTTATCTATCACAAGCAAAGCTCCAAGGGCCAGTGAACACTATTTACAAGTAGAAGTCTCAAGCTCAATTACATTTCAATGTTCAGTAACTAACTCAACCAACCCCTCTCTCATCTTCTGCAGTAGTATTTATAGAAGAATGAGGAGGTGAGATCTGATAAAAGATCTCTAAAGATAATTAATACAGAATTAATGGCTTCTCGGCCTTTGGGGGGCTCAATGAAGAAGCTTACATAGGTGTCCTCTGTATTAAATACTTTACATTAAGATTTAAACTTGGTGGGAGCTCTTCTTGACTTTTGAGGTTCAGTGTTATGTTAAAGTAACTCTATTGATATTTTGTCATTAATTTTATTTGTAGAATTAACTTCTCTGGCTGCGCTGAGGCAGATACCTGATCTTGATCAATAACTTCGGCCTCTGTTTGAATGCTTTGAGGCACAGGTGGCACTGTGGTAGCTGGGAGGAATCAATTTGCCTCAGATGTGGCGGTGGAGGCTTTCTGTCTGATGAACCTTTATGATTTACCTTTAAAATGTGTTTTAATAGGGGGATTAGGCTTTTGATAATCCATCTTAGCCGTAATCCCCACAGATCCGTCTTCAAACTCATGTTCTGGTGTGTTTTTGTCTTCAACACTGATACTCTTTGATTTGTGCTTGATTCACTGTGTTTGTTGGTGTGCAGGGTTGCGCGGGGGTCGTGTGGCATCAATGCCTCATGAATCATGGATGGAACATGGAGTTGAATCCTCCAAATGATTCCCTTTGATGAATCGAAGGCAGGAGGATCGTCACCCTCAGCCTTCGAAATTTTCTTCAGTATAGCGAAAAAACCTTTTAAACCTTGCAAAATACGAACAACATTATAAAATCCTGCATATATAGGTTTGCAGCTTCAGAAGGCACGTGGAGAGAGCATGGCCGTTGGATGGCATCATCCAATGATCGAGATTGATTAGAGGAGGCCAAAGGAGAGCGGAGGAGGAAATTAAATCGGAACCGTCGATCGCGCAGAGATCGACGGTCGGGAGCGAGGGCAAATAGTCAAAACGACAGAGTCGTTTTGTTTGGAAGAACGGAGAAAATGGGATAAAACCTTTGTTTCGGCAAAAAAGTGGTGGAAAAATGAGTTTGGGGATCGGGACACACGTGGGCCGTCGGATGAGATCGGCCCACGCGATCAACGGTGGAGATCGGGTACTGAAAAAACTTATAAAACATGCCCGGACTTCAAAAAAGGTTAATAAAATCATGTTGTATAAAGTCCCCTGGGTCCGGATTTGCTGACTGTGCAGGAAACATTAAAGATCCGCCCCAATTAAAATTTGCCGCGTGGATGCTGATGTGGCGCCGGGGACCGCTGGCGCTTGTGGGACCGCTGGCGCTTGTGGGACCATTGACTGCCGCTGTGGACAAGGGACCGGGGCGATGGATTGGGGGCATCGATCTGAAAATCAGATCGACAACGGAGATGTTTTAAATAACCGCGCCGTACCACGTTTATCTTACGGGCTTCTTCAGAGCGCGATCACTGTCTGATGAGCTGGTCTCAGATTGGACAACGCACGCCAATATCGCGCCGGGCCCATATCCGACCTTTAATGTCCAGGGAAAACAGTATCGCCATACTTCCCAAGGCCACGTGTCGACCAGCGGGGTTGATTGCTGCCAAACGGAGAAAACCGCCTCCCTCTCAAAAGTGGTGTGATGAATTCCGCCCGGTTTCTTCTTTTCAAAATAATGACAATAAAACATTAAAAGTCCAAAAATTAAATATACACAAAGGTTCGTGTCAGGAGGGTTTTATATTTGCGATTTGGCTTGGCACCCGACTGCGGGGCCTTGGTCTATATGAAAAGTGATATGACCGGGGGGCATAATACACTAGGCTAATCAACATCGGAGATTGGTTTAAACAAAGATAGTGTGCTTGGTGAGTTGCTTCGACGCGATAAGCGCTTAAAGGTTTAGCGCTTGGTTCTAGCACCAGGGCATATGGAGGGGAAGGGTTTTGGACTTAGCCCATGGGGGTTTAAACAAAAATATGTATTTTTTATGTAGTTTTCAATGTTTTTCAAGGGTTGTGAGAGTTTCGATAAGGCAAAAAAAGAGTCTTACACCTTATCAAAGGGGTTTTGATGGAGGGGAAAGTGAAAAATATGAGAATGAAATATTTTGATGAGAATGTAAGGGGTAGAAAATGAGGTTAGTTTTGAAGTGGAAGGAGCGGAAAATGGTGATTTTGCAGTAGTCTCTCATGAAATCAGCAGAATTCTAGAGTATACAATGGGAACAATAGGGAAGATTTTGGACAGAGGCATGAGGCCTTCAAGAGTCTTCAAGAGCCAACACTTTTTGCAATAAAATTTGTTCCTTGAAGGCTCCAAAAATGATTTAGCCACCTTTTGGTATAACAAATTTTATAGGTGGCTAACAGTGGCTCCACTTGGGGATGGTGCCTTCTTGAAGGCATCAAGAACTTCAGACTGGCATTCTCTGGGAGGTTGATCAGTTGCCTCATCCATTGGGCTGCCTTTCTTTCCATGTATGATATTCTTTTGCTCTGAAAACATATTTAGCAGCCATAAAAACAATGGATCTTTCATCAACAAGCTGTCTACCTACCCAATCCTACAGATCTAACATTTTTTCTTCATTAGAGTGCACTTGGATTGGAAAACTATTTTCACAACATTTTATTCCTTTGAAAGCAGGAAATCTAATCTATTTCTACTCCTTATTTCTCCATGGACTCAGATTGAACAGTTGAGCCCATATGATTCTCTACCTAATTTACCATTTGTTGGGATTAAACTGTCCAACAGACTTTATTCTCTAAATTCTACAACAGAAATTTAAAAATAGCCAAGTCAAGATTAAGCTGTTTGACTTGCTGTGATCTATGGCATAAAAACAAGCTGCACATAGACATTATTTTGCACAAAATTTAAACCAAAATGGAAGGTTTAAGATCTAAAATTTTAGAGCACTTCCTTCATCTTTTTTATAGCTCTGTTTTGTCTCTTATTTGAGCTATTCTTCCTTTGTTGAATGGTCTAGATTTTGAGCTAATTGGAACCAGATTTACATCTTTTTTGACTCAGAATTTGAAATAGATTTGAGTCATTCTCTTTGGAAACTTAGGTTCAGATTTTGAGCATGTTTGAACCTTTAATTTCTATTCTAAACTATCTACTGATAAGCCAAGATTAAACAGTTTGGAAAATCGAATTCACTATCCTATCAACAGAAAATTTAAAGCTAATTAGTCAAGATTAGGCTGTATGACTAATTAGAAGTGTGTTCTCCAGGAGTGGCATTTAAGCTTGCACACTTTCAGATTTGTTTCTCTTTTTGGTATGGGGCTATACCTTTCTTGTTTTCACAATCTGCCCTCTTTTCTTTCTTTCTTTGTTTTTGTATTTTTGATTTTTCTTCAAAGAAGAAAACAACAACTAACTACATGCTCAGAACTGAGCTTTATTGACATTCCTATCTAACCTATTCTAACTTGGAATATTTACATTTTAAACTTACAAACTCTCTTTTCCAATACATCCAGTCAATCAAATGATTCCATGACTGGTCTTTGCTCATCTCTTCGAGCATGATGAATAGGCAGGGCCACTCCGATGCTTTCTGTTTCTTGACAGCAAATTTGAAATTTTTTGCACTTGGTGATATACTGTTGTCTGCAACTTTTATCCCTTCTTCAGATTTCTTCAAAAAATCAACATAGGGATCTTGGAATGATACCTGGTTAAGAGTATTTAGAAGATGTGTTTCAACCAGGATCATCTCTTGTTTCTCCACTGGATCAAGGCAAATATTCTCTTGAGGAAGACAAACTTCCTCATCTTCATTATTATATGAACTGGAGGACTCATCATATATTGCAGGGCCGTCCTCTTGTAGTCCTGGTAAGCTCTGTTTTAGTGGATTGTACTCTGTGAGGAGGTTATTATATTCTTGAGCAGGGGTATGTTCAATTGCTTCCTCTTTTTCAAGAGAAGGCTCCTTGGTTACAACTTGCTCAAAAATTTCTTTGTTTCTTTCCTCCTCATCTTTTGAGCTAAAAGTTTGCTGATTCCGAATCACATGGAAACTATTACTGATGATCTGAAATGAAGCAGAGCAAAGATCCAATGAATATTTACTCACTTCTAGGCTTTTATAACTTTTTTTCATCAGTATCATAAATAGTTTGTACTGGCTCATTACTTCTTTGTTAGGAAAATCATCAATATAAGTAATACTACCAATAAAACATACTGGGTTATCAACAGGTTCTTCTTTATTCTGATCTACAAAATAAATTTCTAAATCTGTACAACAAAGCTCTCTATGTGAATGAGCAAGAGTATTTGTTTTGTAAAGAGTTTCAGAAACTGGCTGTTTATAAATAGTCTAATCTATCTCTTTTTCTGTCAAAGGGGAAGATGTTTCTATGTTTCTTTGAACAAGAGTACAACAGTTCTCTGTCTCTTGTGAAGACTGATTTTGGGGCTGGATGTCTTCTTGAGCCTCAGTTATAAGGGATGATGAATCATTGTTCATGTTTGCAGGAATATCTTGAGGAATTTATTCCATTCTTGGATTGATTTCTTCCTCAATTTATTCATCTATAATATTATAATTTTTCAATAAGATATTAAACTCATGAATGGCTGTCAAAAGATCTTCAGGATGTATTTGTTCTAGACCTTTATCATTATCTATAATGTGTTGGGTGATGTTTTGTGATGGATCATAATATATTTCACCCCACAATAATGATGTAGTGTTTTCTTTATAGTTCTCATAAAACATATATTCAAGGTCCTTTAAAGAAAACACACTACTAGATCTCAAGAATTCATACCAATCCCTAGCTTTTCCTTCTAATGTTAACATGAACATTTTCATTAGGCAGTCTTCATGCCATTCAAATTTCAACCTCCATACATGCATGTGAAATTTGATGAGATGTAATAAAGGGTCATCAAAATTTTCACCTTGAAAAACATGCAGGTTGTCATCCCAATTCACCTGGGGCATCTTATGTGGAAACCTAGGGATATGATCTCTACTCATTGGGGCATATCTTCGTTGTATTCTTGGAATCATGTTTATAAATCAAGAAAGAGGTCACTGTGCCTGGTCAATCAGTTCAGGGTCTTCTACCAGTGGAGTTATTTGGTCTTTTGGGAGTTTCAGAGTGTGGAGTCGCCAGGTGGAAGATTTTTAACTCCTAATGAGGTAAAAGGTTTAATGGTCCACCACCAATGTTTATTGAGTACCAATCTGAAATATTTTTGGGTTTTATGAGTTATTTTTCAGTTGTGTGGTTTCTAAGAATGTGCTAACTCTGTTTCAAAACTTAGCTACGGTCATGAGACAAAGACAATCTACTCTTATGGCTAAGGCAACTGATCTTTCAAGGTTATATAAAGCTTATGAGAATCCTAGGGTTTACCTAGTTTGTCACTGATTCAAACAAGTTTTACCATGATTACCATTTCTTGGTAGTGCTTGAAAAGCTGCTTCTCACTCACAAAGTTTTATGAAGTTTTTAAGGGAACCTAAGAGGAAAATTCGACTCGGTCCCCAGTGGAGTCACCATAAATGTTAGGTGCTGGTGGCTCAGCTGGCCAATATGTCAAATTTTCGAGTGAGTAAAGGGGTTTTCGAGAGATATAAAGTATTCAATTAAGAAAATAACTCAAAATTTCCCCAGCGGAGTCGCCAGAAATGTTAGCACCCTGTAATTAGCAAGATTGGCAAAAGTCCAATTGCAGGGAGAAAATTATTTCAACCACTTTAGGATTCTAGGATCTAGCCCTCCTAAATCCGGAGAGGGATCTCTCCAATAAGTGCAAAGATGGATTTGTCTTTGGAGTTTTGGGGTAATGATATTAGGCTAGTTATGAAGGCCGAGGGTTTGTTTTGTTTTTGGATGGTTGAGCATGATTACTGTTTGAGGGGAAATTTCCAAATGCAAAGAGTTTCAAAGATGTGAAGTTGCAAGAAAATAGAACAAGCTTTGGCCAGAAAGATAGATAATTGCAAGTTTTAGTCCATTGGGCTATGGAGTCATAATAGGGTTTAATTGAAACAGAAAGAGGCAAGAGTGGTCCATGGGGAAAGTCATCTATGTCTAAGGATGTCTTGAAAATTTGATTTATGGAATGAAATGATACAATAAGAAGGGGAATTTAAATATATGAAGAACAAAGAGCAGCCTAAGATTTGGTAAGTACTTTTAAACTAGCCAGCTTTTGACATACACTTAAGAAAGATATGAAAGTAAACTAGGATCTGGTAAGTACTTTTAAACTAGCCAACCTTTGATACACTTTCAATAGAAAACATATGAAAATACAGGGAAACACCAATGATAACAAAGGATGGTCTAAGATCTGGTAAGTACTTCTAAACTAGCCAACTTTTAACACATTCCAAGGGAAACATTCAGACAGTCTTTGGGGATAAAACTAGGACCAGGGCACCCCATATATTCCTTAGTTCATCTCTACTTAACATGAAATTAAAGTAACATCCAAGAATAATATTTAGCTAAAACAATAAGACGAGGGAACGCCAGCATTCCTATGCTTAAACTGAATTAAATCATTCCTAAATAACACAGATTGGAAGAAAACATTCAGATAAAGATTTTCAGTCAGAGAAGGGTACTGATAAACAATAGGTCATAACTCTATGCATGTTGTTCTTTAAAAGAGAATATGAACATAGTGAAAACAGAAACAAAATAATGAGTCACAATGAGAAAAATATCACCGTCAACATAGACCAGGATCCCATAAATCAGCTTGTATTGATGCTCCAAACCAGTTACAGTTTTAAGTCCAATGCTTTAGTTTAGAAATCATCTACACCCCTCAGCCTAACTTATCTATCACAAGAAGAGATCCAAGGGCCAGTGAACACTATTTACAAGTAGAAGTCTCAAGCTCAATTACATTTCAATGTTCAGTAACTAACTCAATCAACCCCTCTCTCATCTTCTGCAGTAGTATTTATAGAAGAATGAGGAGGTGAGATCTAATAAAAGAACTCTAAATATAATTAATACAGAATTAATGGCTTCTTGGCCTTTGAGGAGCTCAATGAAGAAGCTTACATAGGTGTCCTCTATATTAAATAATTTACATTAATATTTAAGCTTGGTGGGAGCTCTTCTTGACTTTTGAGGCTCAGTGTTATGTTAAAGTAACTCTGCCGATATTTTGTCATTAAGTTTATTTGCAGAATTAAATTCTCTGGCTGTGTTGTGGAAAATACCTGATCTTGATCAATAACTTCGGCCTCTGTTTGAATGCTTTGAGGCACAGGTGGCACTGTGGTAGCTGGGAGGAATCAATTTTCCTCAGATGTGGTGGTGGAGGCTTTCTGTCTGATGAACCTTTATGATTTACCTTTAAAATGTGTTTTAATAGGGGGATTAGGCTTTTGATAATCCATCTTAGCCGTAATCCCCACAAATCCGTCTTCAAACTCATGTTCTGGTATGTTCTTTTCTTCGACACTGATAATCTTTGATTTGTGCTTGATTCACTGTGTTTTTTGGTGTGCAGGTTTGCGCAGCGGTCGTGTGGCATCAATGCCTCATGAATCATGGATGAAACATGGAGTTGAATCCTGCGAATGATTCTGTTTGATGAATCGAAGGCGGGAGGATCGTCACCCTTAGCCTTCGAAATTTTCTTCAGTATAGCGAAAAAACCATTTAAACCCTGCAAAATACAAACAACATTATAAAATCCTGCATATATAGGTTTGCTGCTTCAGAAGGCACGAGGAGAGAGCATGGCCGTTGGATGGCATCATCCAACGGTCAAGATTGATTAGAGGAGGTCAGAGGAGAGCAAAGGAGGAAATTAAATCGGAACCGTCGATCGCGCAAAGATCGACGGTCGGGAGCGAGGGCGAATAGTCAAAACGACAGAGTCATTTTATTTGGACGAATGGGGAAAATGGGCTAAAACCTTTGTTTCGGCAAAAAAGTGGCAGAAAAATGAGTTGGATTGGGACACACATGGGTCGTTGGATGATATTAGCCCACACGATCAACGGTGGAGATCGGGTACCGACAAACCTTATAAAACATGCCCGGACTTCAAAAAAGGTTAATAAAATCATACTGTATAAAGTCCCCCGGGTCTGGATTTGCTGACTGTGTGGGAAACAATAAAGATCTGCCCTAATTAAAATCTGCTGCATGGATGATGATGTGGCGCCAGGGACCACTGACTCTTGTGGGACCGTTGACTGTCGCCGTGGACGAGGGGACCGGGGCGATGGAGTGTGGGTTGTCGATCTACAAATCAGATCGATGGCAGAGATGTTTTAAATAACCGCGCCGTACCACGTTTATCTTACGGTCTTCTTCAGAGCGCGATCACCGTTTGATGAGCCAGTCTCAAATCAGACGGCGCACTCCAATATCATGCCGGGCCCATATCCAACCTTTAATGCCCGGGGAAAATGGTATCCCCATACCACCCAAGGCCATGTGTCGGCCAGCGGGGTTGATCGCTGCCAAATGGAGAAAACCGCCTCCCTCTCAAAAGCGGTGTGATGAATTCCGCCCAGTTTCTTCTTTTTAATATAATGACAATAAAACATTAAAAGCCCAAAAATTAAATATACACAAAGGTTCGTGTCGGGAGGGTTTTATATTCGCGATTTGGCTTGGAGCCCGACTATGGGGCCTTGTTCTATATGAAAATAGATATGACCGGGGGGCATAATACACAGGGCTAATTGGCATCGGAGATTGGTTTAAACAAAGATAGTGTGCTTGGTGAGTTGCTCCGACGCGATAAGAACTTAAAGGTTTAGTGCCTGGTTCCAGCACCGGGGCGTATGGAGGGGAAGGGTTTTGGACTTAGCCCATGGGGGATTAAACAAAAATATGTATTTTTTATGTAGTTTTCAATGTTTTTCAAGGGTTGTGAGAGTTTCGATAAGGCAAAGAAAGAGTCTTAAACCTTATCAAAGGGGTTTTGATGGAGGGGAAAGGGGAAAAATATGAGAATGAAATATTTTGATGAGAATGTAAGGGGTAGAAAATGAGGTTAGTTTTGAAGTGGAAGGAGCGGAAAATGGTGATTTTGCAGCAGTCTCTCATGAATTCAACAGAATTCCAGAGTACAAAATGGGAACAATAGGGAAGATTTTTGATAGAGGCATGAGGCCTTCAAGAGTCTTCAAGAGCCAACACTTTTTGCAATAAAATTTGTTCCTTGAAGGCTCCAAAAATGATTTAGCCACCTTTTGGTATAAAAAATTTTATAGGTGGCTAACAGAACCGATCTGCTTCACCTGTCCCATGACTATGTGTTTAAGGAAAAACTTTTCTTTTCTAAACATCACCTCATAACCACGGTTTTCCAATACTACTACGGAGACAAGATTTTTCCTTAGGCTTGGAACATACAAAACATCTACTAGCATGAGATGAGATCCATTCTCCCTTTGAAAGGTAACTGTACCTATGCCGATCGTACTATACCTCCCGTCATCTCCAAACTCTATGTTATGTTGGAGGTCTTTCTCCTCCAAGTCACTGAAGAGATATCTATCCCCTGCCATATGGAACGAGGCACCACTATCTAAATACCACATGCATCACATTACACTATTGGCCATGCATGCAATGAGAGTAAAATCAAGCTCGAACTATGAAGCCAATGCTTCACCTGCTGCAACTATAGGCTCCTTCTTGCTTGCCTTCTTTTGTGGAAAATTTGTAGCATAGTGCCCATGTTCGTGACAGTGAAAACATCTGATCTTGGACAAGTCTTTCTTGCCCACTTCGCCTTGGGATTTATTTCCCTTGGGCTTCTTTTCCTTACTGGATAAGGCACAATCTTCCTCATCATTAGTCTTGGATGAGTATCCATCCCTGGTATTCTGCCTGAATTCTTCTTGTACCAAATCCGACCAAATTCACTCCCAATCTGGTAACTTCTCCCTCCCATTCACCGAGACTTGGTAACTATGCCAACTCTTGGGAAGGCCTAGAAGTGCTAGGCTCACCAAGTCATCATCTGCTACAGTCACACCAACACTTCCAAGCTCATCTCAAAATTGAGTGAACTTCGCCAAGTATGTTGGTACCGTCTTGCCCTTCTCCTTCTTGATTTTCCTGAGCTTGTCCTTCAGTGCCAACTTCCTTTGGTCGCTGCTGCTCTGAAACAGATATGTCAAGGCCTTAAACATTTCATATGGAGTCACCTTGCCATAGAGACTCGAGACAATGTGATCACAAACACCCTCTAATAATATCCTCCTCGCCTTTGAAACCTTCTTTTTCCAAGCATCAAGAAGAGCGACGTCTACTGTTGTGGGCCTTGGAATATCAGTGTCGATAAATTCTTTCAACCCTTTGTCCTCCATAACTGCCTCCATTCTGTCTTTCCATGTGATATAATTAGAACTGCCCTCATGTGCATATTATAATCTTAATCCATTGAAAGCTATATTGATCCGCTTGTCACTCCAAAGAAAATATCTGCAAGTTTGAATACCGTTCAACAAAAACTCAATTTCTTCTCCACTATTATGATTCCTGGCACTCTGATAACATGTAGAAATTATAAAAAAAATATGTATACTAATGGATTCAATCTGATCATGCAATATATTAGAGCAAGATACTGAATCCATCTACAATTAATTTGTGGAAATTAAACACAATCACACAATCACACCAACTAAGAGAAAGAAGCAAATCAATCACACAACACATATATTTTTCCCGGGGAAAGATTTATGCTCAAAACCCCTCTATATTTATTGTATAATGAACCAAGGAATCATGAAACAATACAATGCACTCTTCTCACAAGAGTCTACTGCACTCTACCAACTATCTCACATTGATCCGGACAAAATCGACCAACACTTAGCCAATTTCCTGTCTCTGCTCAGCCTGATTTTCTTGCAAAATTCTAAGAAAAATTGATTCCTATTAATTATGAAATTCAACCTTCCAAAACTGCGTAATACATCATGGGAAATCCTATGGTTGTCTAATTGCACATCGACAATTTACTAATAATACAACTGATAGATAACAACCCTTTAACCTCTGTCTCAACTGGGTCTTCATCAAAATTGACATGCGTGTAACTATTAATAGTAAATCATTAGTCAGTTGACAAATCACTGCATGTGAATTAAATCTGATTTAATTCACTTGACCTCTCACTAGTGCAACAATTAGTTACAACTAGTTAGGCTTACTTTAACTCACTTAATTGAGTTAATTGATTTCTCATGCATTAAACTAATACATTAAATCCAACTTGGACTCTAAAACAAACAGAATCACTCTACATGCCTCACCAACCACCATCAACTCGAATTTCATGAGCTAACTGAGTCTATCACACTCAATTAACTATTAAAAGTGATTATGAGATAAGATTACAATTTATTGTCCAATTTATTTAAGGGATAAATAAATTTGACACACATTTCTTCTAATTTAATTAAGAAATAATTAAACCAAAAGCCTCCATGGCATCCATTTGTGGATGCCAATTTCACTGTTTCTTGTTGCAAATTTCAACAGACAGAGAAATATGAAAGCATTAATCTTCTATCAAGGGATCTGGTTCAGAAAGGGAAGACATAAATACAGGTATTAACTTTTTATTGTTATTTTAGTAGTTAGCCATGTTCTTCATGCTTCTAGCAAGTTTGTTGAGTCAAAGAGTCAAATTCCTATTTGGACCTCTTATAAAGAAAAAAAATAAAAGTATTTTTGAACATGTAATTTGGGTAAACCATGAATTGTAAACCCATAATTAATCGTGGAAAGGTTATCCTAACTACTTTATGACCTAGTCAAGATTATCCCAACAATTATTGTGCCACAAAATAATGAGAACATGATATTTCTTATTTACTACCAAGAGCAGTTTATGATTATCTGGTACAAGTGAGAAGCATGTGGGGTCATATCTTGTTTGACAAGATAGACTCTCGCCACAAATCCGACACAAATTCAATAAACTTGCTATTTTCAAATATTTGGGCTTAAGTGATCATCTAGAGTCTTTGGTTAAATTTCTTTCCTTTTTTTTCTCTAACAACAAACCCAATCTCCCCTTGGACCACAATGCCATTTTGAAAAATTTCTTTGTCATGTTTCTCATCGTGGATTCATCAATATCTCTATAGCAACCATGTCTACCATCTACAAAAGACCAAAATACAACAAACCAATGGAGCTTTCTTATGGATTGGTCCATGATGAAAAAATGAATAATAGGTCCATAATAGAAAGACATCTAGTTCATATTTCTGTTTGGATTGAGATTAGTATGCGTGGTGAGAGCCATTATTATTTTGGGCGATTAATTCTATTGGGGCTTTTGGTTATATTGAATGTTTGTAAGCACTTGGTGGTTTCATAGTTAGAAAATAATAAAATATTTCCATGTATTAATATGTGTGTGTGTGTGCAATTAAACCATGAAATGTATTTTTTTAAAGATTTCCATGTATTAATTACATGGAAGAAAAGATTTAGCATTATATCTTAGTTCTTACATCTTCCTTTTATATGATACATGGAGTTTCTCTTTTGCATGACACATACCATCCAGTGCACCATACCGTACGTAATCAATGAAAATTAATCCAATATATTCATTCAGGAAAAAAGGTCTGCAATTGCAAATACCTCAACAATCATCTATTTAAATTTAAAACAAGAAATAAAAGTAAAGACAATGCCCTAAACCCTTGAAAAAATGTTGTAAATTTTGAAAAATTACTGCCAGTTACCATAACAACAAATTAATCTAAAGAAAACAAAAACTTCATATACAAAGCACAAGGATGGCATTCCAAGCAAGTTATTCATTTCAACCTGAAAGGGAGAATCATTTACAAGTGAAGAATCTTCAATAAATACATGAGAGGATCAAGACCACTAGTGTCAAGACTTCTGCCTATATCATCTAAAATATAAGATTCATATAAAGATGTTTTATGTAATTGCTTCTCTCTCTCTCTCTCTCTCTCTCTCTCTCTCTATATATATATATATATATATATATATATATATATATATATATATATATATATTCTTTTTAATTGATATTTCGGGTGGAAATATTGTGGTATGTACCTGAAACGTTTCCAAAAATTGTGAAACATTTCAGAGCAAGGGTTGAATGCTGGATTCACTTTTATGGATGTGGATATGGTGTTTCCAATAAGGGAAACACCCCTAATCATTTCAAAGACATTTATATACTGATTCCCCTCAATATCTACTTTTGAGATACAAAACAACATTTTAGGGGTCTTGTGCAGATGTTTATGGTAAAATAGATGCAAGGTTGACAACACTAAACTGTGGATGCAAATGATCAATATTGGCTTCTTTACCCTTTGATTTCAAAATATGGAAAATCCTTTAATGCAGTTTGAAAATAGGTCATAGCAATATTCCTTTCATACCTCCTATTATGTAAATAAAATTTTCTAATACAGTATCCTTTGGATTTCCTTGAAAATATTAAATCCTAAATTTGCATTACAAGAAATTCATCCCAACCAGGCTAGTATAGGATACAAGTAGAGTTAGCATGCATATGTAACATTCCCTTCAAACGGTTACACAAACTACCAAGCACAGACACTACCCAAATTCAAAAATTTTGATTTAAGTTCAAACCAATTAAAATATAAAACCATTCGAACTCATGCATGCATGCAATTAATTAAATCAACATAAACAAGCATGCATAAACTCATTTAAATCAATGATTCCATTTTGAATTTCATTTATAAGTATAAATTAACTTAATTTTAAAGTTATAAATAGAGATTGAAGATTTATATTTTCACCAAGATGGTATAGGAAATTGGTTGCGTATGAGCACTTTTCACTCAAACATATGTATCCACTGTAAATGGCACCCCCACTATGAGCTAAGAGGCCAATGCAGTGAAGGAAACTCCTACAGATTCACAAGTCCTACCACCATCTTAATTGCTCTTAGGATCGATGAAAATACTTACAAATAAAAAATCTGAGTAACCATTGAGCTATGAAACCATCATGACATTCTTATCCATTGCCCACACAACACAAGGGAGGCATCTCCCTTTTCTACTCAATAGTCCCTTGGGAATATCTCCCAAAGTGAAAGGAGAAGGAATACATCTCCCTTCTCTACTAAGAAACTCCTCGAGAGTATTCTCCCTTATAGTACTCTCGGTGTAGGCAGTAAAAACCCATCCTATTGTTTAGCTTCTAGCAGCATTACACCTTGCCTCTATGACACCCATTGAGCAACAATTTACAAGGAAAATTGGTGTTTCATTAGCCACCCAGCCTCCGTGCTCCTCTAAAAGTGTCCATCTCTTTTCACATGTCCATAAATCACTCTCCATTACTCGATTTGGCCATTTATAGGTTTTTATATCAATCTAAAGCATGGGAATGCAGTTAGCTGATCTAATTTTATTAGTGTCTATAAGTTTTAACTACGCAACAAGAACCCCTATTAATATTAAAGGATTCACTGGCATTGTAAATGACACTCCCACTATGAGCTAAAATATCCTACAAGACCATTTTGGACAACTAAAATTTATATATATAGATAAAATATGAATTTCAAGTATATATTCCCAGCTTCATATAAGTTGGTACAACCCTCCAATCTCTCCGCATTTTTTGTTATTATATTAGTTGTGTAATAGAGTCCCTGGTCACATGCAAACTTGTTTTGAGTTGCTTTCGAGTCACTGGTGTTGAGATGCTTTCGTCATGAGTGCCCATAATACTTCTTTTCAAGACCACGGGAACCAACTGGTTCTCCATCACAATCTCACAATTTGAAGATGTTCCAGGCATAGCGTTGCACATAAGAGGATGCCATAAACAGTACCAAAACTACAAGAATCCTGCACTCAAAAAATGAGCACAAGAAAAATACTGAGAATCACATTAAATATAAATCATATATTTGTATATTGTATTTATTTTTTATATGATTTTTCAAAACTCAGAATTGGGTCTGGTTCACATGTAAGAATAAGGAATATTAAGAATATTTTACCACTCAAACCAAATAAATGAAAGAACCCTATCCAAGTTACTATGCATTTAATTGGCCCATCACTTCAGAAAGTACATGCATACACTCTCTGGAAAGTAATTACCTATTGTTTGTTCATACCTCCTTGATTCCCACTAGATTTGAATACCTTCCATGGATGATCAGTCATGGTAGAAGATGATGCTTCTCCACTTGTTCTTTAATTACCTAGCAATGTGTCATATGTTAACACAATGAAATTTGCTAGAGCATTAAGGTATATGTGCACACACAATTGAATAGAGTGTCAAATGTACCTAGCATGGAAGGTAATGTTGGGTGGTATTACATCTCCATTTGGTCTTAGGTTATCGCCATGGTTGTGGATTGTTTCATTTCTATAAAAATAAACATACCACATGTTAAAGAATGGTGATGAATAAATACTTAAATATAAAACCATGACTCTATTCAACACATGAAACTAACTTGGAACCATAGACAAGGAATTTTTATTTGATCGAGGACGTCCTCGCTTATTGAGGTATCGAAATTCAAATGGTTCATATTATGATGGATCAACATTTAAATCAATTTCCAAACCATTTTTTTTTCTCTTGCTTTTTATTTTCTTTGTAGGGTTAACGAAACTATTCTTCCTCTTCAAAGATGAATAAAGAGAACCCGACCCAGGTGTGAAGTCAAAATCCATAATGTGCAAATTATTGGCTTCATCCAACAATTTTTTAAGCATACCAGTCAATTGGTTTGTCTTCATCAAAGTAGCTGGAGGGTTATCTAAAATGAGATGTACATGTATAAACAACTCCTCCCTTGCCAAATGAAATGCATCGACATTTGCATCAACAATATTTGTGACCACAAGAGTAGCATCGAAATCTACATCATGTTTTTTGGGCTCTATATTGATCTCAGGTGGGTAATTGAATATGTTAACCTCTGCATGTTGATGAAGCAATGGATTTGAATTATCTGAGTGAAATACAACCAATTAAATTTTATGGCATGCTTGCAAATGTTTCCACGAATTGACCATGGACATTCACACATTATAAAATCCATGCGATACCAGGTGAAAAGGTTTTCTTTACCATGATTTGTTTGGATTCTCACCCAGTAAGCACGGTTTATGCTCTCATGAGGAAAACACTCAGTATCCAGAATTTTTCTTGCTTGTTCCACTGATGATTCTGGCTGCTTTTCTCTCTTGTAGTTGTTTAGAAATCCTTCTTGTTTTAATATTTCCTTGAACCGATAACAAGGTTCAATGATTGTTAGTAGTATATGAAACAACCAATCCATCCTCTGAGCACATTTTTTCCTTCTATCCGAAATAAATTTTGTTTTCAAGTAACAATGATATGACTCAACAGCATTATTGGTCTCCTAATTTGCATGAGGAAACTCCCGAAAAACTTTCACCCACATCCCTAATTGCAAATAGAACCATGGTAGTCTCAACATATCACCTTTATAGAAAAAAAAATTCATATAATACAAAAAATTTGTTTACTTATGGATCTTATCTCCAACAACCCAATTATTGTGGAAATAGCTTAAGAACTTCTCTTCATCTGCAAATTTGATAAAAAATTGATTGATTGCATCTTCCACTTCATTGTTGAGAGTGTGTTTCATGATGAAACCTAACTCCCTAAACATATCATTGGATTTTATGGAACTAGTGGAAAACCGATTGAAATTTTTTAACCAAGCCCTCCGTACATGCCAAACACACAAGATCACGTAACAACCTGTAATGTTCCCAAACTTGGAACAACTCATGAATTATGCATGAAAAACGCATTTCCAGCAAAAAATACAATAAAATAGAAAAATGGACTCTTTTTTCCCATATATTATTCAATATACATTCTAAATCCAAGATTAGAGCTGAAACAAAGCAAACTAGGTGGGTTAAACATACCTCCCACACCTAGGATTGCCAAAAAGTGCTAAAACCTCAAGACTGCAAAATGCCGGAGCAACTGCTCAAGGGACTGCACAGTATAAGAGAGGTTTTACACATGAAATGATAGGATAAAAATAGATCTACTCATATATTAATGAATAATGCTGAAGTACATAGATCTAAGCTCCTCATACAAAATACAAAAGAAACTGGCAAGGGTTTCTTGTCAAACACTTTGCATACAAAATGAGAAATTCAATAATTCAATGAATAACCACTACAACACTAAAGTAAATGAGTGTATAAGGCTGAAATATTTATGATATTCTGTATATCTCTCAAAAGATTCCTCCCATGAAAGTTTGAACCTCTCAATCACAAGGAAACACTGCAACGGAGCCACCAAACCATGCAATGAACACTGCCTCCAAAATAACGCACTTCCTAGCAGAAACAACGCTGGGAATGTATGGGAAATGTGTGGTATGATACCACAGATCTGAAATAAGCTCTGGAGCTCTCCAAACAGATCACTCAAATGAAGGAAACCTTCCTCCAATGAGAAACTAGCTCAGAAGCCGGGATTCCAATCCCTTCCACTGCTGCACCCAACAACATTGTACAATCTCTGACAAAGCCGTGCCAATGAATATGGATGAAGCTTGGCCTGAGAAACTGATGTGTAATGATGAATACAAACTCTCCCAATGAGGCTCCTAAAAGGAAAGAGGTGGGATTCCCGCTTGGGAACACCCAGTGCTAAACAACACTGCAACTTTGCTAAGCAGCAAAGCAGCAACAAGTCTTGGCAGACAATAATAATAATCTAAGACATGATGAATAATGCTGCCATACTCTTCCTTATATAAGATATGATTTTACCTGCCCTTGGCCCCACTCAATTATGTTACTTATAACCCAAGTTACATCTCCCTCCAAAATTGCGTTATTCATCCTTGGATTCCTCCTCCACTAAAACTGCGTTGTTGACTTAGTCAAAGCAGCTTGAATTTAACCATGTTCACACATGGAGATGTCTTATTGAGCTAGAAAGAGTATCCCCTTTCACATTTGGAGTATTTTTATCCTCTTTATGAGCCTTATGGGTTTTTCTACCTGTTTATTTACCGACTAGAGCTGTTGCTAACTCTAATGTTCCATTTAGCTTGGAGGCTAAAATTTGGAACATTACAGTCCTCCCCTCCAAAATATTTTCTTGTCCTCAAGAAAATGCATAAGGACAAAAAAATTCCTCCCCTCTTCCTCATGTGGCCTCCATCACTGCATCAAGAGAATATGCAAATATACTATCATCCAATGCTTCCTCCCAAGTGCGAAAAACCAAGGTGTCTACATCAATCAAAGGTGGAAAGTGTGAATGGAAACCTGCTAGCTGTCTCATGGCCTCCACAAAGTAGGAGTGATGATAATCATGGTGAATGAGTGCCTCCCTCACCCATGCTATCATCCAAATGTAGTGAGTCACCCTCCAACATGGTAACTCATGAAAAGTCTCCTCCACCTTGTGCTCCTGAAATGTAGGTGGGATCAATGAATGTACATGATAGGCAAGAGGGCCTATCCCATGATGTCCTCCTATCCATTTATGATAAGTGTAGAGGTCATGCTGATCTTGGGCTGAAACATGATTGCCCTCCAATGGCAAGAAGAAGATTGAGCCTCCAATGACTCTTCCTCCAAAATCATGAGACATGCCAACCAAAACCATTCCATTCAAGATGAGTGGCACATCATCACCACATGGCATACAAATCAGAAAATGGCTAAAGGTTATGTGCAAGTTTGGATGATACATATGGTCTCTCTAGTAGATGCAGTGCAGTTCTCCCAACTGCTGATTCAGAGTATCAAGTGGCAAGTTGTTCTCTATGGAATTTCCAACTATGTATGTTCTCTCATCTATTATAAAGTAGTAAGCAACAATATAGATCAGCTGTATACAATCAACACAATACAATATTTACCCCAATTCATTTAGAGATGGGTTATCAGTGATACAATATTTGGCCCTAAAGTGACCATGAAACCCATAAATAATCTTTCTCTTATGTAGAGCAGTGCACTGTTTACATAGGGTGAGAAAGTAAAAATACTCAATAGAGTAGTAAACAAGCACATAAATGTCTTTCCTACCACACATCATGTGTGAGATGAAAGTGAGGTCCATGTATAAGTTCCCCCATGAGGATCCTCTCATAAAAATCTGCAAGAAGAAGGGATACACATACTTCTTGGAACACTCCATCAATAAGAATACACTCCCATGTGACAACGCTATAGGCCTTAAGAATAAGGCTCTATGACTCCTCCCTTTGACATTCAACATGCCAAATCCATCTACCATTATGTTGCTATGTGAGAAGATATTTTCCCGATAGGGAAGCCTCTCATAATCCTCCAACGCTGAAGGGTAGCCTCCTTGCACCATGAATGTGCCTTCCTTCCTTCCGGAAATATCATGAAAAGTATGGGAAGAATTTTTCCCATACTCTCCCAAGTGCAACCAAAGCAACAACAACTCTTGCTGCTGCCTCATCTCTCCCTCATACAAGCCATGAAGTAAGATCATGAAAGTCAACTTGTATGATGCCCCATACAAATAATTCTTTTGCTGCTCTATCATATGGGTGCCATGCCATCCAATTGATTTTAATCTCCATACAAAGCTTCCTTTGAACAAAAACATATCAGCAATACATGGAAGTAAGATACAATAAAAATAAGTTGCCAAATGACAACCAGAGAGTGAATCATGGTCCCTCTCATGGAACCAGTGTAGTGCATCCCGTGCCTGCATCAAGATAATAAATAACAAGGGCTTTGCTAGCCACTTGTTTGCTGCCATAGCCATCTCATAAGATGAAAACATGAAGTTACAATATGGTGTCATTGGTGCACACCAAGAGGTATATGGATTCCCCCACAGCTCATCAAAAGAATCGCCAAAGTCAATGCTACAAGTATCTGCAAGTACATCATCATACAATATGCAAGAAGAAGCAACTCTTCTTGATACATCATGCTGCTTAAATAAGGAAAAGGAGTACAATAAAAAATGTGAAATTATACCTCCTCCATCATGTACTTGTGGTCTTGAGCTGAAATGGCTCAACTGGAAATTCTCCCTTACTCCCAATGAGTAGGAAGGTGGCTGTGACATCCTCTCTATCACCATCAGGGATATGCATCTTTCCATATGCTGATATATGTCATGCTGAATGCCCTCCCAATTTAACTCCTTCATCAACTGGAAATATGCATCAAAGTGCATAGAAGAGAAGTCCTCATGTGTTGCATGTAGCAGCTTCTCCTTGAGACTAGAAGATCTAGTCAAGAAGATCCTGCCATAGGAATAGATGACCACCCCATCTACCATGTAGCTGTCATCTCCATCTGGGTCATCAAGAATAATGCATGCACCAAGATCCTTGGAGTACTCTACCAAAATCTGAGATCTTCAATAAGGATCAATCCTCCTAAAAGACAGTGCTGGTGATCTGGCATGTGAAGCTCTCCTCATGCTGCTGCTTGCTACTTTGACATCCCCCATGCCAAAGTCTTCCTCCAGACTCTTCACCTCTCCAAAATCCATGAGGGGTGAATCCAAAGACAATATGTCTTCCATCAAGTCCTGATCAGGTGGCCTCTCAGGTGGATGCCTCCATATAGTGAGACATCAATGTCAAGAGTAGACTGTACATATGATTGGGCAACCTTGCCCTTGCCCTTACAACGCAAATTAGTCTTCCTCTTTCTTGCACTGGCTCTCTGAAATAGAGAAGGGTGTGTACCTCTCATCAAATGATGCTGCTCTTTCTCCCTACCTTCTCCTTCCAGTTGCAATGCTACACAATCATGCTGCTCACTGATTAGGCTTGGACCTTTATGTATGAGATCCTAGGGAACTTCTTGCAAAAGCACAATAATCCCTCCTATTGGAGCATGTGCTCCTCCTTCCTCTGCATGAGGCACTGGATGTGCTCTAGATATGACAGCGCTGTTGCCTTCTTCTTCATCACTGTGTGTAGGCAACATCTCAACAATTGGATCCCTTTGTGAAAAAGTGATCCCCATGCCCTCTTGTTCAAGAATATGAATTGGAGGTCTTGCTTCCGGCAAAGTGAAATGCAAGATGTCAGCTTCTCCCATGGTTTTCTAAAATGGAGTTTCCTCCATCACATGAAAGGGTTTTGTTTTCTCAAGTTTTCCTTGATCATGTGTCTTAGGAAGTTTTTCACCAAACCTTCCCATCAAAGTTTCTATGAATATTGCATAAGAGGAAGTGTTTGCATTTTTTAAAGAACAAGAATAAAAAATCCACCATGCATGAGCCTTACCTCTAAAATGAAGCGCTGCAAATCTGATGGCCTCATCTTCGGAAATGTGGTGCAGTTGCAAATAGGAGTCTAGCTCCTTCACCCAAGCTCCAGCTAAACATGTAGGTGATCCGGAAAAAGTAGATAGAAGAAATATATCTGCATCCTGCTGCTTGCTCTTCTCCATCTGGATCTTGCAAAACTCCTGGAAATCAATATGATATCTAAAAATCTCAGTTTGAGATTCATACTCCTGCAACAAATCACTAAGAGTTCTCCTCTTAGGAATTTTTCCTCCTCCCATCCATCTCAGGATAGCTCTGGGCATTTGACTGTGCTATGCATCATGGAGTGTATCTGCATGCCCACACTCACCATGTGAAAATCTAGATTCAGCTCTAGATTCAACCTTCTTTGAAGATCCCATCTCCAATCTCAGTTTCTTCAGCTCTCCTTGAAAGTTCTGCATAGATTTTGGAAGAAGCTTTAAGAGCTTGTCTTCCTTTCTTCTATCACATAATGAAGCTTTTTGGCTTCTGTCCATCTCTCCTTCTTCTGATATCTAGATCTCACAGGTTGATCCAGAGATCATGCTTTGATACCACTGTAATGTTCCCAAATCTGGAACAGCTCATGAATTATGCATGAAAAACGCAGTTCCAGCAAAAAATACAATAAAACAACAAAATGGAATCTTGGATCCCATATATTAGTTAATATAAATTATAAATCCATTATTAGAGCTGAAACAAAGCAAAATAGGTGGGTTAAACAGACCTCCCACACCTAGGATTGCCAAAAAGTGCTAAAACCCCAAGATTGGAAAATGTCGGAGCAGCTGCTCAAGGGACTGCACAATCTAAGAGAGGGTTTACACATGAAATTATAGGATAAAAATATATCTACTCATATATTAATGAATAATTCTTAAGTACAGAGATCTAAGCTCCTCATACAAAATACAAAAGAAACCGACAAGGGTTTCTTGTCAAACACTCTGCATAAAAAATGGGAAATTCAGTAATTCACTGAATAAACACTGCAACACTGAAGTACATGAGTGTATAATGCTGAAATATGTTTGATCTACTGCAGATCCCTCAAGGGATTCCTCCCATGAAATGTTGAAACTCTCAATCACAAGGAAACACTGCAACGGAGCCACCAAACCATGCAATGAACACTGCCTCCAAAATAACGCATTCCCTAGCAGAAACAACGCTGAGAATGTATGGGAAATGTGTGTTCTGATACCAAAAATCTGAAATTAGCTCTGGGTATCTCCAAACAGATCTCTCAAATGAAGGAAACCTTCCTCCAATGAGAAACTAGCTCAAAAGCCGAGATTCCAATCCCTTCCACTGCTGCACCCAACAACACTACACAATCTCCGGAAAAGCTGTGCTGATGAAGATGGCTGAAGCTTGGCCTGATAACCTGATGTGGAATGATGAATACAAACTCTCCCAATGAGTCTCCTCAAAGGAAAGAGGTGGGATTCCCGCTCGGGAACACCTAGTGCTAAACAACACTGCAACTCTACTTAGCAGCAAAGCAACAACAAGCCTTGGCAGACAAGAATAATAATCTAAGACATGATGAATAATGCTGCCATCTTCTTCCTTATATAAGATATGAGTTTGATTGCCCTTGGCCCCACTCAATTAGGTTACTTCTAACCCAAGTTGCATCTCCCTCCAAAATTGCGTTATTCATCCTTGGATTCCTCCTCCACTAAAACTGCGCTGTTGACTTAGTCAAAGAAGCTTGAATTTAACCCTGTTCACACATGGAGGTGTCTTACTGAGCTAGAAGGAGTATCCCCTTTCAAATTTGGGGTATTTTTATCCTCCTTAGGAGACTTATGGGTTTTTCTACCCATTTATTTACCGGCTAGAGCTGCTACTAACTCTAATGTTCCATTTAGCTTGGAGGCTAAAATTTGGAACATTACACAACCTGTGATCACCCTTCCATATTCAATGCATTTTAGTGTGCTATTTTTAGAAAAAATGAAAGTTTGGTTATATCATGGCAATATTAAAGTTACCTCAAGGCAGTGATTTTAGCCAATGCATCATCAACCATGAAAGCTTTGACTTCCAATCAGGATGCATTTCGAAACACTTTTGCATGAGCTGCTCCAACCATAGTGCAATATCATCTGATGTGTTTCGTGATGCCACGACCAATGCAACTGGCACCCCAATTTGTTGTTCATAAAATGCCATGAATGTATACAACTAATATTGTCATATTCAATGTTACATAAAGTCCATTACAAGTTTCACAACGACCCCGCCTCATCCTGGTTCCCACATGCCTCGGTTGTGGCATAGATTGAGAAGCCGCAGAGGTGGCACCAGAGGTCGCCCTTCAAACCCACCTTCCAGCCCGTCCACTGACTCGCCTACACTCTCAAGCGGTCGATTGGCTGGTCATTATCCTCGTACTCGCAGTGGGAGATGGAGTTCTCCGGATTCTCGCCATTGGGGCTCCCATGCTCCCCGTCCTCCTGCTTCTATGCCTCATCCCACCACAGGCTCTGTGTGCTTCATTTTCAACAGCACTCTGAATCACCCCCGAATTACTGCCATCTTTACAGTGGTTTTCCATGAGGAAGCCCAGCTGAAGGAGTCCACTGCTCAAGCGGCGGGAACAGGCTCGGACTTCGCCCAGGCTTCGCACTTCCAAGCAGGGATCGACAACGCGTCGAGGCAGTTTCCGGAGGCTCATGCTTGAAGCGTTCTTGAGGTGGTGATGGAGCCGGTTGATACAGGCCCCTCAGATTCCGAAGAAGCTCTTGCCAGGGACCTGCGTGCTTCAGGTTGGTGTCGTATCGTGGAAGAACCTCCAGATGACTAGACAACTTTCTGTGGTGCTTTTATCTTTCTCTACGGCCCATACTATTGGGCTTGTTGTTGTTCAATCGGTCAAGTGGAATTCTGGCTTGTTTTTGTTCATTTTTGATTTCATGCAAACTCTGCAACATCAGGAAGATCATAACATGCTCCCCTGCGTGGGTTTTGGCAAACTTTTCCAGATTGGTTTCCCTGTCATAGGGCAGTCTACTTATGTGTTTTTCATGACAATTCTGCCTCCTTCCAGGGTAGCTGTTTTGACTACAGTCACATTGTAATTTTACTCCCTTGTTAATAGATTAAGCTTACTTAGAAAAAAAAAAGTCCATTACAAGTTATTAATCATATTGAATGCCTAAAACTTAAATAAGTATATTCAATCAATCATTGGCATCTGACTTACCCCACATTTATTTGTGTTAAATGTTGAATCCATGGCTATTAAGCTATTGTGTGATAGCTTGACCATTGTCTCCAACATCCACTTTGTTTGAATCCCTATTATAAAAGGGGCCTCCACACCATTGGGCTTTTGGTAAAAGAAAAAATATTTCAGATGATTTTGATACCAAAGGTTTACACTCATTTCATCCTTTTGGTGAAGTTGATAATTTCCATTCGCCAACCTATTATATATATTTATAATATATTTCCTGCATAAGAATAAATCGCTATCCCGAGCTGTCACATCCATGTCAACATTTCTCTTAATGTGGGTTCTATACACTATATCAACAAACAATCCCAAAAAGAAACAACTCTCTACATATGAAACAACATCCCTTGAAAGATTTGGCCTATGCAAGGTCATGGTCTCACCTGAAGTGTCATGTTGGCCATGACAAGGCCAACCTTACCCATCTTCATGTTCATACATATTGAAAGTTAGTATTTCTCTATTAGGAATTTCATTCATAACCTTCACAATAAAATGGCTTTGGAAACCCCTCTTTTGCACAAATGAGGTCCTTCATTTAGTTGGAGGTTTTCCTCTTTTTTCCTTTGGGCCAAATGAACAATGATAACTACGCCAAAAATTTCAAGTGTTAGTACATACAAAGAAAGATAAATGTGGTTTCAAAGGATATAAACAATGCATTTTTGAAATACTCACATTTCATATCGCAATGTAGTGGTAGCGCTTTGTTTTGGTTCTTGATTTGTTTTCCGTATGAACTTACACGGAGCAATGGGATTTGCTTCCTCTCCTTTCATAAATTCATAAACTCGTTTTAATGGGATTAAGGCAAGTCGATCATTACTATTGTTTTTTCGATTTATTTATGTCCAAACCAAGTCTTTACTAGAAAGGCTGATTTTTTCTTTGAGGTCTTGCACCTCAAGATCCATGATATGCTTCCATTTGCTTTGCTTTCCCATTTTGAACTGATATGGTCTAATAATATGCAAGGAAATTAGAGAAATAGCCTATATAGAAACATGTTAGCAGCAAAGCTATCTGTTCTAAAGAAAAACAACAAAAGCAAATAGGTGAAGCATATAGCTTTGTTGCAGTACATATAGATACCCATGCCATCCAAACATATATCCTTATGTAGATCTATTCATTTGTCTTTTTTTTTTCCAGAACCATTTGCATTCTGATCTGCCCCAAAATATTCAAAATTTTATTAAAAAAAATATACATTTACATCCATGGGAATCCAAAATATTAGACACAAATATGCAAAGGTCCTAAGAGGATCAGGATGGGTTTTGAACCAATGCAGACCGAAATTGTTTTGAGTGGCCAGTTCGAAGAAGGAAATCCCGGAACTAGACTGAATCACCTGTTTAGAAACCTATGTTCTGGTTCTAATAACATTTCCAACAAAAAAAACACAAATGATAGATATTTATTTTAGATTAACGCACTATTTTTTTTTGGGTCAATAACAATGTCAATAACAAATTTTGTCCATAGTTTTTGTTTACAAGGATGATTTCTCTTTTCCTTTTCAAACTAAGTGGTCCATTCTCTTCAAATAATTATAGTTATAACAACAATTTGTACTTTACAAGGACAATCTTCAGTTCTAAAAATGACTCAATCTTTATAAGAGAATTTTTTATCTCCAAAAATAATGAGGAACTCAACCTCCTTTCAATAGTAGACTTCCATGCATCCATCCAATGTTCACACAGAGACTTCTTTCAGCAGTAGGGTGACCCTCCTTTGGTAGAGATTACACAAAGATCTGTATAATAGTGAATGAGGGTGCATGGATGACATTTATTTAGGAGAGAGAGGTTGAGGATGTTTGCATGGTTTTGGCGTGCATGAATCATCCTCAAGATACTTCCAGTTTTCATCAATTGTAAGTTCTAACTTCTAGTTAAGCAGTTTTCTTTTATTACTTCCTTTTCTAGTTTGAGAAAAGCAAGTTCTATTTTTATAGCCAGTGGTTATGTTTGTTTTCAGTTAGATTCTATTTTCGGATTTAGTTCCATTAAGATATTATTTACAGTTTTAGCAGTTCAACTATATTTTTGCACAGACAGTGAGTAAAGAGAGCATTGATCCCTAGGTTGTGGTTGCATGAAGGTTGTTGGAGTAGGTGAATATCTCAATGAGATAATAGGCTCACATGCCTAACATGTTCACCAGTAGATGCACTCCCCTTGTTGACTTTTCTATCCATGCAGGGAGGTGCACTATTAAAGTAGAGTTTGAATTAGTTGAGGAGGTGCCTTTGTGCATGTGTCTAGATTCAATGTACTGGCCATTCTCCTATAGACTATACAAGATTCAAAGGGTGGATCATGGAAACAATGTGACTGCTATTATTTTGATATTGTAGGAGTTTATTGTATTTTCAGTTTATGAATAAACAGAGTTGTAGATTTGAAACTCAAGTTCTTTGAGTGTGTTTGCTTTGTGTTGTTTTCTTTTTAAGCTAGTAGTATGGGTGGTTTTTCAAACAAATTGAATTGAATGTAATAATATAGATTTATTGGGCAGAATCATATTTTCCCTACAATATGTGTCCAAAGAAGCACTGTAAGGAACTGCATCAACTAAGGAGGCATCGGGCGAGAGCGTGAAGGTGTGAATGCTTCGATGTAACATGGAATTGGATATATTCTTTATATGTGACTATGGTCCCCATAGTGATGACATGTCAGGGTCATGCGAGCCTAGTGGAGGCCACGTGGGTGATGTGATGACATGGCCTCATTTAACATGCCAAAACTTATAACAAACATAACTTTTGATCTAGGATTCAAATTAAGAAAAAAATGTATCATCAGAAAGATCTCAATGAGATAATCACAATGGTGGTATCAGATATAACTATTGCAAAATTTCAAAAACAAGGTTTTAGTAACTCCATATTCATAAAAAATCTTGGAGACTGGGTCAAATAGGTGACCCTCCCATGTCACAAGAAGTATAGGGGTGGGAGGTGGTTACACAACGATGATAAACTCCCATATACTTACTTCTAAACCAAAACTCAACAAAAAATAATATGTGTGTGCATTTTTCCACACTCATTTTTTAATAGTACCACAATAGCCCTTATACATGGATAATTGTTAATGCCAAACCCACTACTAGAATTCACTACAATGATTCCAAATTTTTTGTTGGAGATTAAATTGGGCCAATGATGATAAACTCAATCATTTTTACCATTAGATCACATCTCAATGAGCACACACACACACACACACACACACACACTTATTTATTTATTTATACCAACGCCCCTATTTTTTGGGGTCGGAGTTAGGGACTTATTTTCCTCCAACCCACTATTGATTTAGGTATAAAACTATAACACCCCGAATGATTTTGATTTATAAATTGCATGGATATTCAGTTGAAACCATTTATCACAACAAATCAATTGATATTATGAAATCTCTTATTGTGTTGTGTTTTAATTAGGTTCTAGATTTAATGGATAAAATACTAAATAAATTGAAACTTAGATGAAAGAAGTAAGCAAATAACATGCCATATCAACAATGAACATAAGACCTACCCTCATAACCTGACAAAGACGTGTGCATGTTTGAACAATTAGAATCAGGGGAGGAGGGCTTGAAAGGGAAGAGTGCACATTTAAAGGATTAAAACATGATGTTGGAGGAATACCATGTAAATAATTCATAGTCAAAGTAATTTTTTTGGCCTCATGATACCATGTCAAAATTCCTAAATTCGAATCGAGGAAATTAATATTTTCTTACATAATTACTTCTATATCATTTCGGTATAAATAAATTTTTTATTGTTGTAACATATAACCTATTTCTCAGGAGCATCCACCTGTTATTCTCTTTAGCAAAAAATATTTCATAGACACAAATTACGTTGTCTATTATAATCTTCTTCAGTGCACGAGCTCTATGATATACAAGTATGAAGTTAGAATTTCTATATCAATATTGATTTCGTTTAACTTCATGTTAAATTGAAAAAAAGATTGAAATCAATAAAACCTATTGAAAGGGAAGAGGGTGGAAATACATGCGAAAATATCTACAAGTTTTGATTTTATCTTTCTTTATAAATGCTATTTTTATACCTATCGAAGGCAATATATTGTAATTGATTTAGATTCAAATTTATTTGACTTTCAATTAATTGACTAAATTTAATCATTTTTATATAGTTTTGTAATAGTTAAAAATAATAATTAATTGAATATTTAATATATAATATATATATATATATATATATATATATATATATATATATATATATATTTTTTTTTTTTTTTTTTCTTAAAATTTATTACAAATTTTTTATTGGTTAAACATATTGACATGACTATTTTTATGTACAAACTATTTGTTAGAAATAAAAATATTAAAACAAAAATTAACTGCCACACATATGTTAGGGTCTTTTAGATTAATTATTCATCGTCTGAATAATCTTGAATTTCATAGAAATAAAGATATAAGGTCCTATGGATAGATCTGGGTTGTCCAAATAATCTCGAATTTCACCGTTAATGGAAGGAATATTAAAGCTATCCCCACCACTTTCCTTCTTATAAACCCATATATTGTTGAAACACGCCAACTCTAATAATGGTTTTAGGAAACAAGTTTCAATGCATCCTCACCTTCACTTAGTCAAAAAAACATAGGCTTCTTTAGCAGGCCCCTCAAAAAAGAAAAAAATATTTGAACTTGTTGCAACATCCCACTTCGAGAAAGCTCCTTGCATACATATTTAATGCAGGAAGATGCAGATATGGGCTTGGGCATATAGAAGTCCAAGGCCATTCAATGCAGAAAGAGGCGGCATGGGTATACAAATGAAAAACATGAGTTGAATACTGGATGCGAGGCACGCGAGATTTGGACGAAGATGAGGACAAAGATCAGGAAGAGATTGTGTGGAATTTGGAATTGATGAGCCAAATGGAAGGTTTTGATTGTTCCACGTGTTAGATGTTATTTCGATGGAGGTAGAAAAAATGAGACTTTGCAATTGGTTGGGGTGAATAATGTCTACCCACCCTAAACCCACAGAGAAATTCATATCAACGTGAAGATAAAAGAACTTATCTACTGAAGCTTCAATTTACGTCGAAGTAGAGATCTAGATAATAAATTTATTGATATTATGAATATCCTATTTAAAGCTTTGAATTTGAACGTATCGAGACTCCAATGATTTGACAAAGCTCTAATGAATGACATGAGACCTGTACGGCCAAAGAAATTTGCAAAAAATATGATGACGTGCCCCTCGGCTTCCATTGATATGATCCATTGCAAACAAGGTTGAAAAATGAAAGTATCACCACAACCTTTACACAAAACTCAACAACCATTGAAGCTCATCCTTTTCCTACCATCTGCTTCCTACTTCGTGCTAACGAAGGCCAAAATCTCATTATCCATAGAAAAAAGTGAATTTCTTACTTCACACATTTCTCCTCATAATGATAACCATCCAACTAAACGATTTGAAGAAAAATAGAAAGGAAAAGAACGAATAACAAAAGCTATTCATGCAAATCATCCAAACCTTTGAATAAAAACATTAAGGTCTCTACTTGGGTTGCCAGTACCTGTTGTTGCATTGATGAAAGTGAAATTTTTTGGAGAACAAAAATAATAATGTTTTTTAAATAGGCCTTTTAGCAGGGCTTAACATAGATGAAAATAGAGGAAATAAAAGTGAAGGGAAGCAAAGTCCTCTTGCTGGAAACAAGTGCAATTGACAAGTCCAATGTAGCCACGGAATTGTGCTTTTAAAAAAGACCAAAACAGTTGGAGCCAATTGTAGCCAAAAAACGTGTTAAAATTTTGCATCTTGCCCATCCTTCAAAACCATCCAGTGACCAAATGATGTTTGGATTATCATCATCGCTGAAGATGTTGAGGCAAATGAAAATCTTGGCAGTGACACACACCTCACAAAAAATGGCGTCAATTCTAGGGATAAGAATAAGAAAGGGTTGCTACCAACAAACACCCAATAAAAAGTTAAAAGACAAAAAATTAAAACTTATAGAATGATGAAATGTTAAAATATGAAAAGATTCAACTCACTCAAATCTCATTCATAATTTTCAAATCACTTAATGTTATATAGTTTATATTCACAAAAAATGTGATTGATAATTTTTATCATCCTTGAAAAAGAGTGATGATCCAACCTATATTTGTAATTGCCAATGATAGCTTCCTCAACTATTGGTTTAACAAGTAAGTTATGATAGGTTCTCCCACTATTTTAAAAATATGATAATATTCAATTAAGAAAAAAAACCAACGTCCATTCTAGATCTCAAGTACCAAGGAACTTGGAGCTTACCACCCGGTCCTTACTAAATTGAAATTATAAAATGCATAAGGTAATTTTTAAGTTTATTTTCATATATTCAAAATCTTATAAAGTATATAAATATCATTTTCAATTTATTTTGACATTGGAAAAATAAATAACATTTCATTATTCAAAATGCATTGAATGAATAAGTTTAATATATAATATAAGGTTAATTTTTTTAATATATCTAAATTATGTAATTTTAAAATATATAGAGTTTTTTATATACCGAGAAAATTTATCACAATTCACGTTTCAACTTAGCAATGGGAATAGCCATTAATACAAGTTGAGTCATAGCCACATACCTTTGAGCCTTTAATCTTTAACACATTTCCTTCCCTAAAAAAATACAAGCTCTTAACCAAACATAATTACTTTTTAAACATAATCTAAACTTATTTAATATATATGAGTGTAATCTCACTAATAAACAAAATGACTATTAGGCTAGAATCCGATTTCCTCACCCATTTTTTATCATGACCCAATATACATAATTCATAGCCCCATAGCATAGATAAACTCCACCTGCTTAGATAAGCTACAAAGCCCTCCAATGAAAAATAGTCAAGAAAAATTAATTTTCAAAGAGTCGAAAAAGCCCAAAAAATATTCCAATCCACAATAGACAGGTGTTCGAGTCTAATCAACTAAGTTTATGCCTTCTTTATGAGAGGAGTGCTTTTTATTTGTGAGTGCAAGAAAGAAAATGGCTTAGGAGAATGTGGCAGCTGTGGCAGAGAACGATAAGGAAAACGATGTTGTGGCCAAGCTGCTGATGTTCTCTATCCTGAAACCTGATTTAATTGTGGAGGCTCTTCATGCTGGGAACACCATAAGTTTCTATAAGCACGTGTTTGGGGTTGAAGAAATTTCGAAGTCTCATCATCCCAAGTGTAAAGCTGACCTAGAGCTCCCTCTTATCCTTCATGCCCATTTGAAGTTCTGTGCTGTCGAGGTTATGTTCTGTGATGAGATAGAGGAGGCCGGTGCAGAGGTGAAATGACCGGTGGCCCTGAAGGGCACCTCAGTGATTTTCTATTTGGAGACAAACGAAGTTGATGTGGTAGTTAAACTAGCGGTGGAGGTAAGAGCAACTGTAACTAAGGAGGTAGCGGAGCACCCTTGGGGTCAACAATATGGAAAAGCGAAGGATCCCTATGGCTTCATATGGAGTCTTGCTACTCCAATTAAAGAATCTGTTGTAGTCGAGGACCACACAAAAGCTTAAGCTTAGGCTTAAGGTATGCATGTTTTGCATTTAACCTTTTTCTTTGACTCTACTCTGGCAGAGATCGTAATTTGAAAAGTTATATAGTTATGCGGTTTAAATTTTGTAGGCATCTTATACGGTTAAATTGAGTGTTAGAGAAAAGTTATACGGTTTAAATTTTCTAGGCATCTTGATTCTGAAGTTCCACAGAAGGTTTGTACACGTTCCCTTATTTTCTACTGTTACAGGTATTTTTAGACAGATTGATGATAACTATTGTTTCAGACATGTAATATTTTGGAACTTCTTTGAAATCAAGTTCGTTATTGTTGTCAACCTTTAATCTGTTTCTGTGGGTGATTTCATGAGCATTGCATGAATGGATGGATTATCTGAGATGCTTTTGATGTCGTGATTGTAATGTACGAGAAATAATTTTTAGGCCTCCTTTGAATATGTTGTTTAAAGGTTGTTTTAATTGTAATCGATAATGGAAGTTTATCGTTAATTTTCCTCAAAGGTATATTATCCTTGTTATATTTATTCAATTTAATAAATTATTTTGAATTCCTACTCGATTGCAGCTATTAGTCGGAGCGGTTGAACATGGTTTCAAGTCACAATCTTGAAATCAATGTGACATGTTACAGTGAAATCGATTTGAAATTTTGTATAAAGTATATAAAGTTTAAACACAACTGTACCTCAAAATTTAAACTGGTCCAATATATACATAAAAATTAGTAGATTGCAACCATGCTGCATCCTCTCTGTAGCTTACACTTTGCACACTCTCATATATTCCCACATCAATTCGCACATTATGCCCTTCCAAGGCTAGCCAATTTTTCCGATCATGATTTCCTAGTCTCAATAGCATTACCAGATTCCAAGTCGCTTGTAGCTTTGACGGAAGGCAGAGATGAAGAAGCTGTCATTATTGAATCGTCCCAAGAAATTTGGAAAGACTGAACATAATTTGCTACAACACTCATTTATTTCGGTAACATCCATTCTCGCGCTTTCCTCTGGCTAGGAGAACCCTGACGGTTTCTTGGACAATGCACAAAGAAGAGAGTGTCAACATGAAGGAAAAGAAGAATTGGAAAGAAGTCATGCTTCTATGCAATCTGCATGGAAACTGTTACATCATTCAGGTAATACTCTCACCCTTTCTCCTTCCATGAACTCTACCAGGAAAATGGGGCAATCTAGGGCTTTGAGGGGATAACATGTGCGGTAAAGGCTAGCTGGAAGTGCTTCTAAATCCTTTTTCTCGATGCCAGTTTAAGTTCTTTGGAAATCCATATTGGGTAATGGCTCTAACATCAATCGCATATAGAGAAGTATACAACGAAGCAGGGCATTGGAACCCAAAATGCATAGGATTGAGAGGAAGAAGCTGCCATGAAGACGCCTAAGCTTGAGCCAACTCTCACATTATCAAAGAAAATAGTGGCAGAGCACGATGTGTCGTATTTTAAAATGGTGACAAAACTCGACGTATCTTTTTTTTAGTGGATAGAGGAGGACGAAAATGCAGTCTTGTGATTGGTTGGGGTGAATAATGTTTGCTCACCCCAACCCCGCAGAGATAACACATTTCGGTGTAATTAATTTTAACATAGTAAAATCACTTTCACTATTAGTAAACCATTTTATTAAATTATTTCTTATTAAAATTAAGAAACCCCATGAGAATAATTGAATAAATCAGTGTTTATTTAATTTTCTATAGGAATGATTATTAAATCATTATTTGATAATTATTCCTTGTCATATTTGACTAAATCACCTAGGAATAATTAAATAAATCACTATTTAAATATTATTCCTTAATTCTATTTTTTGAATAATTATTAAACCATTATTTAATAATTATTTCATTTTCACACCTTTCTTAATCCTCGCGAAGTGATTAATAAATCATTTTATTTATTAATTACTTCTAAATAAAGATATTTGACCATTTTGAATATCTTTCCCCTCTCTAAAAGATAATAAAGTATTCCTAACGGTTAGATCTGGATGCGATCAATAATATTTTATTATTTTCCATTTTCGAATCCAACCCAATACTTGTTATAAATAAGAGGGTTTTCCATTCGTTATTGACCATGATCACTATCATCATCACCATTATCATCTTATCACATTCGAGCTCCCACTTGAGTTCCATTCTTTGTTTTGGGGTTTTCACATATTGAGAGAGAGAATAGATCATTGAAGCACACGAACATCAAAGGACCCATCCCATAGAGGGGCATTTGCAGACCCTTGTTGTAGATCTCCTTCACCAGGTGTTTTTAATAAAAGAACATTCATTTAAAAGTATTCTTATATTGGGTTATTATGTCGGATGTTTCTTGTTGTTTTATGTTTTTCATCGCATACAATATTTTTGCAGCAAGGTTTTCTTATTTTTTCATTGCAGACCTGAAGCGTAAACAACCATATTTTGTTGTTAGGGTCACTTTTCACCAATGAATTAAGTGAAGCATTTTTGGTACATCTTACTGAAATATTTACACTAAGAAATGGTGATTCCATTGGGTTTTTAGCTACATAGTCGTCAACAAATGACGACTCCATTGGTGTAGGAATTCAAATCCTTGGTGATTTTCGTTTCGATGGTTTTCAATATTTTCTTCAACTATTTTTAGCCTCTAAATTTCTATTTTTAGCTCTCTTTTCTTTTTTCTAGCAAAATTTTTGGATTATGTTGGTTTTCCAGTTCTTTTCGCATGTTACAAGTACCAACTGAGTAGGAGACGACATAATTTGGGCGAGATCTTCCGATCAAGAGTCCTAGGAGAAAAACACACTTTTTAGCCTCTTTTCTGTGTTATGGAACACACTTTTGGCCCAGTTTTCTGCATGCTGCACTCTTTCCAAGTCAGAACTTTCATTTTTCACCTTTTCAGAAATTTTTCAAATTTTCCAACTGTGTTTTCTGTTGACTCAGAAAGGTTTTATTTTCTCTTTTGAGTCACCCATAGACCTAGATTCTCTTAGTTTTTTCTCTTTGAGGAAGGAAAAAATCCCCTTAGGGTTTTGAGTACACCTCCACCTTTTTAGGAAGAGATTTGCTGAGTTGAGGAGTCTAGGGTTTAGCATTTTCAATGACTAAATTTAGAGGTCCAATCCAGTGTTTTACAACCCTTTAGGATAGGTTTCTTCACCATCTAACTCCCTTTAGAGTTTAGTGTTTCCTTCCCCCCTTAGTATCCCCCTGTGTGTCCTAGATTTTAGTGCTTCTTTCCTATCCTTTGCATCTTTTTTCACCTCTGATTTTTGTTGTTTTTCTGCACCATTTACAATAGATTAGTGCCTCTAGATCTCAATCCCTTTGACATTAAACATTTTAGGCCATTTGTGTGTCTTTGAGTAGCTTATTTGCCACTTATTTTTTAACTGTTTAAAAGCCTTTTTGGGGGGGGTTTGTATGCTTTGATTAGATATTTATTTTACTATACATTTACAAAACTATTTACAATTTTTCATCACTTTATTTCAACAGCACATGGCATCATAAAACATGCTCAATTAAATCATCCACTGAACACACTGTTTACACACATTTGCACGCCAAAAGCGAACGTGAGGTTGGTTAACACCGTCAAGCCAATACTTGAAACAAGCCATATATTACTAATATAACACACATATATTAAGCCCACTTGGGCAATAGGGCGAAAAAATCTATGTAGTTAGGTGTAGGATTAGTGGTATAGGCTTCCAATAACACCCATTGATCACTTACATTGAGATATAGAAGTTGATTTATTAGGGAGCTTAAAATCCTTCACCATCCCACGGTCCAAATCTAGATTGCATCAAAAAATCAATTCAAATAGGGTTAGGCTATGTCATCGTGCGAGTAGTTCTCCTCAAGGCTACCCAACTTGTGGTAGGGAATTTTGTGTAGTGGCTATCACCAAGAAGCTCAAGATTCGACCACCCATGTGGGACAAAGGTAACCGTAGTGACCAATCATAGGAAAACACCCTATAGGATTGAATGTGGGCAACAATCATTTCTCTACCCCACCTTTCTCTAAACAGCTCTGCTTGCAGGGATCCGATTCCGTTAAGAAATAACTCTTTTGAAAGGCCATTTAAAACAATATATTTAGGACTTGTTTGAGGATTTAGACCACCTATAAGCTAGAGGTCATTTTTATTTGATAGGACTTGTTTTCTTGAATTATAGTAGCATCTTAATATAGTTAGTTTACACTTGGCACCACTGCGCTAAGTTTTTTTGTTGTTGTGTGTTGCTCTTTTTATCCTATCATCCTTTAGTCCTTTGAGTCATCATTGTCTTGACATCATTACGCCCCCTAGGCATTTGTCGTGGAGGATTCGTGGCCTTCGCCCCTAGTTTCCGTTAAGACATATCACTCCTCCCCTTCGAGTTAGAGTTCATCCTCCTAGTCCTCCATCGAGTCCTCATTTTGACTCTGGTTCTATTGATCCTTCTAGTTCTTCCTTTGATTCTGCATCTTCCCAAACTCATACCATCACCATGTTAGGTACCAACGTGTGTACGATGAACAAAGGTACTGCCCATGGTAACCCCACAAGCGGAACCTTTACTGATATGGTCACTCCTACTCCATTGTTACCCTTTATGGCTAGTTTGAATCTCCCTGATTTTAGCTAGCTTATCAATGAACCTCTTATCCATGACCCCAATTGGTGTGCTATGCCTACCAAGATTCCTTCTGACATACCCAAGTTTGAAGGAAATCATGGAGAATATCCAAGAAATCATGTTCACTCATTCCATATGTGGTGTTCATCCAATTCTATCACTAAAGACTCCATCCATCTTCACCTCTTCCAACACATCCTTACTGGAGCTAATGCAAAGTGTTATGTAGATCAATAGAGGGCCTCTCATTCCACTTTTGCAACTCTTGCCAAAGAATTTCTATCCTATTTCCAGTTACCTCTCTGTTATGACACTAGTATCGAACTCTTAACTTATTTTTGTCAAACTTCTTCCACTCGCCTATATGAGGAGGAGTATGTGTAGGTCCCTTGAATTTGAAGTCAGTGTTTACATGGATTGGTTCCTTAGATTTATTTTGGACCCCATAGGTAAAGATGTCGCCTCAAATTTCCCTCATTTTAAGGAATATGCGCTCCAAGTAGCTTTGAAATATGTCTTGATCTATGCACAGTCGGGATATTTTTATACCGTCCTTCCTGATCTGCCTCAACCCGGTGTTGTTAATGCACTATAATAATATCATGCCACAAATGGCATCGTTGGATCAATTTCACACCCTCAACCTCCACCATATACTCTACCTCCAATGAGTTATGGTCAACCCCAGGGGGGGACCAGTTCCTCTTACACCTACACCCCCAATCATTCACATGGCTACACTTATCCAGGTCCCAACACGTCATATGCCTATCTCCATCCACATCAACAGATGTTAGGACTAGTTGGTTCTCCAATTGTTTATTCTAATGTTTCCCCATCTCCTTACTCTTCGTATGCACCGCCTAGCTCTCCATCCCCTCTGACACTAGTGCCCCAACCCCCCATGACTCCTCCACCTCTGCCACAACAACAACCTCGTACACAAGGTCAAGTGTATGCTTAGCAAAGTGCAACCAATATCCCCAACCCCAATAAATGGAACAAGGAGAAAGGTAACTGTAACCAACCATCTCAAGGTAATCAAGGTAACCAGGGTCCACCACCTAATGTCCCTTAGGGAAACCAGCCTAATCCCAAAACCCAACAACTGGGTGGAGAATCCAAGCAAAACGATGCTCCAAACACTTTTCCTGTTGCGACATATTTGGCCATTATACTCATGAGTGTCCCCTTTTACCTCAGATGCACCAAGTATGGGACACTCAAGCAACTACTTCTATAGGACCTCATCCCATTGCTCCACCTCTTCCTCCTACGTCATCTCAACCGATTGTGCTAACCAATCATTTTCCTCATTAAGGATATATTGTTGCTCAACCTGCACAAGGTTATGCATATCCCCAACATTCACAATCTAGTCACAATGATTACCAGATCCTTATGATCAATTCCTATGAAGTCAATACAAAAAAAATCAACCTTTAGACTCAGTCACGCCAATATGTCAAGACTCCTGCAAATTCACCAATCAATTCCCAACCTCAAGTTTTCACCAAGCCCCTGTCATCATCAAATGGTACCTTACATATCCCTTCACATAAGGTAGAGGTTGTCCATAAGATCCACAAAGGTCCATTATGTCGAAATACTGATTCTTCTAAAGTCACCCATACATATAGAATAGTAGATGACTTGGTGCAATACCTTGCTGCCATGTCAACACTACGAGTCCTCCAAATGTGCCCATCCAAACGGAAATATCTACTCTATGCTTTGGGTGTTGTGGATCCTTCTGACAATCATGTGATTGTATTTGATGTTGAAAAAGCACAACATCCCCCCATTCCTTCAATTTTTTCCTTTCAAATACCAGTCTCCATAAGAAACGCCATTGTTCAGTGACGTATCATAGACGAAGGCGCCTCCACCTATCTGATGGATGCTAGTGTTTGGAAGCAACTTGGTTCACGTAAACTGTCCCCGTACACCATCAATATTCGTGCTTGGGATGCTCATCCCTCACAACCCCTTGCATTATATCGCAATTTTCCAATTACTATTGTCGACAAGACATTCTTAATTGACATCGAGGTCATTGATGCCTCATTAGATTATAACATCCTCTTGGGTCACAGTTACACTTATGCTATGTCTATTGTCGTGTCTATGGTCTTTTGCAAGATATGCTTTCCTCATAATGGAAAGATTGTCATTATCGATAAGTTGACTTGACTTACTATGATCCTAAGTTGTCTTTGGACCATCCCATGATCCAAAGTTGGAGTGCGTCAAAAACCCGATTAAAAATAAAAATAAAAATTATTTTATTAAAAAAATATATTATTATAAAGAACACAAAATAAAAAAATTATTACTAATAAATAAGTATAAAGTTGATTAAATTTTAAATAATTTTAAATTCATAAATTTTTTTTATGTTTAATTTTAAAATATGTTCATTAAATAAATCTAATTAAAAAATTTTAAAAAATGACATTATCTTTATGGAATGAATTTAAGAACATTTTATATAGAATAGTGTAAATATAAATGAGAAATAAAAATGATCTATTCATTCTACTTAAGAAGTTTAATATATTATCAATTCAAAATTTTTTAATATCTCATATTTATATTTTTACTTAAGTAATATATTATCAATACAATTTTTTTTAATATCTCATATTTATAATTCTACTTAAGTCTTTTAATTTTATTTGGCTACATAAGTCAACGACTCTATTTAGACTTTTCTTCTATATATTATTTCACCCCATTCTTCTTTTACACAATTATAAGATTTTCAACTTCCAAAATTTCTCTTACATCCAATTTTCTAAATGCCAATCTCCACTTTCACAACTAACTTCTTCAGATTGGTTTGAAGTCATCTTTTGCTTTCTTCTCACTTGCAACAATTATTTTGGACTTTTCCTCTTATAAAACTTTAATCCCTTTTAAGTAAATCTTTAAAGTTTTGTTTTGTTTTGAAGTTTGGGAGGACTACATCTTTTATCAACATGTCCAGATACTCACTCTGATCGGGGAAGGGAATTGAACCTGTGATGAGTGTTGTAACAACCCGCCTCATCACCATTTAACCAAGACCCCACGGACCAAACCTTTAAAGTTTTGAAAAAAAAATATTAAACTGAATATTTTGAAAACTAAAAAATAAATTTTAGTTTTTTAAAATGTAAATTATTATTTTTATAAATGGTTGATGACTAATTTTATGTGGTTTTATATTTAATTGTGAGATATAAAAATTATATTAAAAATAAAAAATATAAAAAAAAATTATATTCGCCAAATGTCATAATAATTATTGTTATTGCAGTCTTTGCACAAGACAATGCCAAGTGGATAACTTTTTTAAGCAAGTATTTGCATAAAAAATGGATATGAATAAGATGTAAATAAGTTTAAAAATTATATTAAAAAATTAAATAAAAATAAGTAATTTGGCATAGGCCAATAATTGTTAAATATAATATTATTTATTTCGACTAAAGAGCAAAAAACATGGAATAAACCTTTGAGTTATTTATCTCCATGGATGGAGCTTGCTCCATTTTTTCCATGATGTAGGGTCTTGGAATATTTTGTCCTAAGTTTAAAATAGTTGTAGACCTTCTTTTAAGTACATCTTTAAAGGAAACTGAAGTTCCATTTGATGTCCTGGCACTAGGAGCACCCCCATGTAACCTTAAATTTAATATGAGAGTTGACTTTTTTGTATTGTTATAGTCATTTATCTGTGATGAGTGTTGAAGGATCTTTCCAAAAAATTACAGACTTTGAAATAACATGGGTATTCCCCATTTCAACTTAATAAAATCCTTTAATGAGTAGATAATTTATATGTCTTTGGTGCAAAATGTTAAGGATTTCCCATTTTAATTTTTAAATAAACTTTGAAAATGTTAATTCTTTGACCACATTTTCTGATGTATATGTGGAGCTCCATAGGGGAGTAAGCCAAAGTATGAAAAATTTCTACCAGAATCGACAAAATAAGCACATGAATGGGGGCAGGAAATCATATAATGGGACCCTAAAGAAATATTCTGGTGTAGTAACATCAAACCGGTACCAAACCACACATAGTATGGATTCAATCTCTGTAACGTTTCAGGATCCATAACCACCAAAATATACCCCCAAATAGTTTCCAACATATAAAAAATATAACAAATATAAAAACAAGGGAAGGAGAATACCCTCGTTTTCCAAATAAAGTGTACCCCTCTCGCCCTATCCAGCAAAGTGTGAGCACCATATAATGTTGACAATAAGACATGGAACACCCTTTTTCTTACATATGGTGAACACATGATAATCCCCATAGAATGTGGCCACCGCAAGATAGAACACCCCTTCTGCAACAGACTCCTTGAACGCAAAATGCCACAAGCCTAGTTGAAACTTCATTTGTGGGAGAAATACATTGCAATGACCCAACTCATGAGCCCAACAGAATCCAGAGGCCTAATTTCAATCGTCACCTTGAGAAATAGTTGGGGGCATGTACATGGTGCTCGAGCCAAACTTCGAGGAGAAAATAAATGAAATCGTAATTCAAGTGAAATCCATTCAATATATATATATATATATATATATATATATATATATATATATATATATATATATAATGAGTTTTAATATAATACTACATTTAATATAATATAACATTTTATAATGCTTGAATATTAAGTTTCAAAATTATATGTATTAATATTATATTATATAATAAAGAGAGAGAAAAGGGAGGGAGAGAGAGAGAGAGTTACAAGGGAGAGATGAAGAGAGGATGAGGGGGAGAGGAGAGTGGTAGGGAAGAGAGAGAGAAGGGGAGAGAGAGGGAGTTTGTTGTGAAATCAGCTCCAAAAATAGAAGAAAAGAGAGATAAACACCTTAGAAATCAGCCACTTCGAGGGGGAAACCTCCAATACATTACATAAATGAACAATTCTTGGATGATGCAAATGAAAAAAACTCCTTTCTATATATAGGAGTCCATGGGGCCATAGTGTAATCCTAGTGGGGCCACAAGGTAATCCTAGCCGACCTAACAATAATAATTTAAGGGCACAATAATAACAATATGGGGGTTACAGGGGCACAACAATAATTTTAAGGGGGTTACACTAACAAAAATAAGGGACTATACTAGTAATATAGGAACCTAACATGCTCCTCTCCTTGAAAAAAGTGTTGTCCTCAACGCTTGAGTAGCTCCGGGTGCTTTTGTATAAAATTCTCATCCTCCCATGTAGAATCTTCAGTGGGTAAGTTATTCCATTTAATGAGATACTCTAAAATTGATCGATTTCATAGTTGTTGAGTTCTTGTTTTCGTGACTGCTTCAGGTTCCAATATGGTTTTTCCTTCCTCATCAAGTTCTGGCAATATTGTTTGAACTGGAAGTTTGTCCCCTATGACCTTTTTTAATCATGAAACATGGAAAACTGGATGCACTCGCGAAGAGGCAGGAAGCTCCAATTTGTATGCCACAGTACCAATATTTTGCAAAACCTTATAAGGATCATAGTACTTTGGCAATAATTTGTTATCCTTCTTAGCTTGCTTGAGGGACATTTGTTTGCATGGTTATAGCCGTAAAAATACCCAGTCTCCCACATCAAAACTTCTCTCACTGCGATGTTGATCTGCCTGTTGTTTCATTCGATTTTGTGCCAAATTTAGGTTATCCTTTAAGAGTTGGAGAACTTCTTGTTGATTCTCGATGTGATCCTCCACTCCTTGTACCCTATAATTTTCCCTTAAAAAAGATGTGATGGATGGTGGATGATATCCATAAAGTGCCATAAATGGGGTCATTTTCGTTGCAGTATGGAAGGAAGTGTTATACCATAATTCAACGAGAGGTAACCACTTGACCCATTGTGCTTGCTTATCAAATACAAGACAACGAAGATATCCTTCCAAACATTTATTTAGTATCTATGTTTGACCCATTGGATTGAGGATGATAAGATGAGCTATGAGCTAGTTGAGTACCCAAATATGAAAATAATTCCGTCCAAAAATTTGCTGTAAAAATGGGATCTCTGTCACTTAGAATAATCTTCGGGTTTCCATGTAGCTTTTGAATCGTTTACATAAATGAAATATCAACTGTACTCGCTTTAAATGGATGAGATAATGGAAAAAAGTGTGCATACTTGGTAAGTATATCAACTACCACCATGATGAAACTCCTTCCTTCGGACTTAGGTAAACCTGTGATAAAATCCATTGAAATATCCTCCCAACGTTGACTTGGAATGGATAAAGGTTGTAGAAGACTCGGGGTCTTAATTCTCTCAACTTTATTTTTCTGGAAAACCAAAATTTCTGCCACAAATTTTTGAATATCAGATTTAAGGCCATCCCAAAAAAATACTTTCTTCACCCTGTGGTAAGTTTTTAAAAATCTCGAGTGTCCTCCTAAAGGAGAAGTGTGCAATTCCCAAAGAATCTTTTGTTTTAGTTGGGAATTCTTGCAAATATATAAGTGATATTTGTACCATAAGGAATCATTTTTCCAACTAAATGTATCAGATGAACTAGGATCTTGCTGCAACTTTTGAATGAGAGTCCACACTTCTTCGTCCTTCTTCCATTCATCCCTTGCTTCGATTATCCAATCTGGTTGGATAACTGAAATGGCACAAAGCAATGCTTCCACCTCTTCATCCTTTCTTGAGAGTGCATCTGCAACAACATTTAGCTTCCCTTTTTTGTAGACAATTTCAAAGTCATAACCCAACATCTTTGTGAACCATTTTTGCTGCTCTTTGGAAGATAGTCTTTGTTCCAAAAAGTGTTTAAGGCTATCATGATCAGTTTTTACTTTGAAGTGTCTTTCCATTAGGTAAGGTCGCCATTTCTTTAGTGCATGTAGTATTGCCAACATTTCCTTCTCATAAATAGCTTTATGTAAATACTTTCCTTTAATTAGATGACTTTCAAAAGAAATGGGTATTCCTTCTTGTTTAAAATCGCACCAATTCCATTTCACGAGGCATCACATTCCACAATAAAGGTTTTTGTGAAATCTGGCGTAGCTAAGACTGGTGCTAGGTACATTGCCTCTTTAAGATGCTCAAAGGCCTTAGTTGTTTTAGGAGTCCATGAAAATTCATCTTTCTTCAATAATGTTGTTAGAGTTGCTCCTATTCTCCCATAATTCTTAACAAACTTGCGATAATGCCATGTTAACCCGAGAAATCCTCGCAACTGCTTTATGGTTGTGGGGACTTTCCATTCCTTAATGGCTTTAATTTTGTTAGGGTCTACCTTAACACCCTCGTGAGATACAATATGGCCCAGATATTCCACCTCTTGTACTCCAAAGAAACATTTGGATGTTTTTGCATATAATTTTTTCTCCTCCAATAGTTTGAGCACCCTGTCAAAATTTTGAACATGATCCTTCCAAGACCTGCTGTAGATTAGTATATCATCAAAACATACTAGAAAAATTTTTATAAGGAAGGGTTTGAAAATGGAATTCATCAACCCTTGAAAAGTAGAAGGTGCATTGGTAAGGCCAAAAGGCATGACCAAAAATTCATAATGACCCTCATGAGTTTGAAATGTTGTTTTAGGAATATCTTCAGTCTTCATTCTAATTTGATGATATCTTGAATGAAGATCCTACTTGGTAAAATAAATTTCTCCATGTAATTCATCCAATAATTCATCAATCACAGGAATGGGAAATTTATCTTTAATAGTGAGCTTATTGAGCTCCCTATAATCTGGACACATGCGCCATGATCCATATTTATTGTGCACCAGTACTACTGGAGTAGAGAAGGAAATTTGACTAGGTTGAATTATACTAGCCTCTAACATTTCTGTAATCATACGTTCAATTTCGCTCTTTTGAACATAAGGATATCTGTAAGGCCTAATGTTTGGAGGAACACTTCCTGGAATCAAATGAATAGCATGATCATGATCACGAATAGGTGGGAGTCCTTTGGGAGTATTAAAAACCTTGGAATGATTGTCCAAGACTTTTTGGAGATCTGGAGAAATATATGATTTTGATGTTGGAACTTCTAGTGAGCATAATTGTGCAATTATGCCCTGTTTTTCTTTCTCTAGAAGATTTGTCATGAAATTAGAGCTTATTATCTTTCCCGAATTCCCTGCGATACCCCGTAATTCGATTTCCTTTCCTTTAAAAAAAAATTTCAAGAAAAGTTCTTGAAAATTAAAAGCTACCGTCCCCAAAGATTGTAACCATTGTACTCCTAGTACAACATCAACACCTCCCATTGGGATGGAAAGAATTGGAATATTCAATACATATTCCCCCATGGATAGCTTTATATTATGGCATTTTTCCGAACATTTTATAAGTTCCTCCATTTGCAACCATCACTTGACAAATGCAGTGATGGTATAAGGCTAATTCCAATTCCTTATATACGACAATGAATAAAATTATGGGTACTACCCAAATCAATCAACACTATTACATTTTTCTTCTTGATATGTCCTTTTATCTTGAGACTTTGAGGAGTGGTAATTCTTGCTAATGCATTACATGATATGGTCAGACTCATTTCTTCTTCTGCTAGGGCTTCTTCCTGGTGTATATCCTCTACTTTTGAATTTTCTTCTTCATTTTTTTCCTCCTCTTCACAATCTATGTAAAATAATTTCTTCTCAGCGCAATTATGACCTTTAGTGTATTTTCTATCACAATTGTAGCAAAACCATTTTGCTCTTTTTTCTTCCAATTGTTGTGGTGTCAACCTTGTAGGTTGTGGAAGTCTAGGAGTAGCAACACTTCCATCTTTATAGATGTGAGTGGTAGGCTTCCTTGTCACCATAATTTTACATTCAATTTTTCTTGCCAACCTGAATGCCTTCTCCAATGAATCAGGTTCCCAAACTCGAACTTCATGTTGGATGTTATCCTTTAAAGTCCCTATGAAGACTTCAATCCTGTGTTCCTCTGGAATATCAGTTACCCTTATATTCAATTTTCGGAAGTCCTCAATGTGCTCCACCACTAAACCCTTTTGTTTGAGATTTATCAATTGGATAAAGAAGGTGTTGCTCTTTGTATCCTCGTAATGTGCTATCATTTCTTCCATAAAAATTGACCAAGTGACAATTTTTCTATGGGAGAAAATCCATCGATACCATACAAATGTATTTTGTTCTAACTATAAAGTGGCAATGCGTACCTTTGTGTGTTTTGCACATTATTGAGATAAAAATATTGCTCCATCTGTAGTATCCATGTTACGGGATCCTTGCCAAAAAAATTCCACGCCTTTTTTCAAACCATCCATATTATTATTCAAACCATCCATCTTCACTTCCATGCCTTTCTTCAAAATTTCCATTTCATTTTTTGCTGCTCTTTGCGAGAGCGAAATTTGGTGCACTTGCTCTTGTAATTTTGACAGATCATGTTGCAATTCTTCATCTTCATGAGTCATAGTAGAGTATTCTGAGGGCTTAATAGGTGTTGAATTATTTTAGGAGGAATTTTAGAACCCAATACATAAATATATGCTCAATAGGCCCTTAGAATCACTTCAAACTAATTTTTTACACAAGACTTATGCAATTCAGACAAAAAAAGTACACACTTTTTTCTTGCTTTTGAGGAGCTAGATATTGAAACTGAATTATCGCTGTGATTTCAGATCTTCAATATTTTAAATTTGGCCTTGTGGGATCCCTCTAAATCCTCTTTTGAATGCCACTGATCTGACCTGATTTGGATTGTTCAAGACAAAGTTATGTCCAATCTCCCAGGATGACCTAATTATCGATTGGTTTAGTAGAGTGAAGTTGTATGGATTTCCACGTGTCACTGTTTCCTCCTTCGGATTTGAAATTGATAGAGAAGAAACTATAACCTATGTACTTGTGGCCACTTTTTACAGAATTCCAATCCGATGCTCAGAGAGAGAGTTATGAAGATTTTCCCACGATCACCTCTTTGAGATGAAATTCAGGAGCCTAAAAATAACCTAACTTCCATAGACCATATGTCCAAAAATATTTCGAACCAAGCTCTGAAATTTTGTGATTATCTTTTTTCAGGATTTCAGCTTCTCTCCTTAAATATTTCAGCTTCTAAACCTTCGTAGAAATTTTTTTATAGCGAAAATTCCACCATGACCTGTTTAGGTAAAATTCAGGAGCCTGCAAAAATACCTAACTTCCACAGATCATATCTCTGAAAATATTACGAAAAAAGCTCTGAAATTTTGCAACGATGTTCCTTAGGATTTAGGCTTCGCACTATAAAAGTTTCAACTTCTGATCCTTCATAGAAAAAAAATTATAGCGCAAATTCAACAATGACCTGTTTGAGGCAGCGAAACCCTAGAATCCAAACATCTGATACCAAATGTTGTGAAAGTAGCTCCAAAAATAGAAGAAAAGAGAGATCAATGCCTTAGAAATTAGCCACTTTGAGGGGGAAACCTCCAATACATTACATAAATGAACAATTATTGGATGATGCAAATGACAAAACCTCCTTTCTATATATAGGAGTCGATGGGGCCACAATGTAGTCCTAGTGGGGCCATAATGTAATCCTAGCCGACCTAAAAATAATAATTTAAGGGCACAATAATAACAATATGGGGGTTACAAGGGCACAAAAATAACTATAAGGGGGTTACACTAGCAACAATAAGGGACTATACTAGTAATATAGGGACCTAACAGAGTTGGGGGGAAGGGGGAGGAAGAGGGAGAGAGAGATAGATATATATGGAGACAGAGTGTGGGGGGTGATATAAAGAGACAAATAAGGAGAGACATAGGGACACAGAGATATACATGAAGGGGGGAGAGAGGGAAGAAGAGAGAGACATCCTGATAGAGGGGGGGAGATAGAGAGACGAATTGAATGTAAGATATGCATTGATTTCAATGTACATGTTGATTCCTAATCCTATTTTATTGATTGTACAAGATGCATTGATTTCAGTGTACTTGAATTCTAATCTTATTTCATTGCTTGCACTAGATGCATTGATTTCGATGCAGATGTTGATTACTAATCCTATATAGTTGCTTCCACTAGATGCATTGATTTCAACATTGATTTAGGATTTGATGTAACTAGATGTATGATGTATATTAATTTCAAGGTAATTAGATTAATAATGTGCATTGATTTTAGTGTAAGCACAAAAAAATATTAACCTCGTGCGTTGATCTCTGTGTTACAAAAATTCAACCTAAAATAACATACTTGAATTTTAATCTTACCTGAAATGTTTGCTTCTTGAAACTATAAACTATTTGTAATTGACTACATTTTTATTATTACCATTTTCCATCATCCAACATTGTTAGTCACTTTGCATTCAAATGAGGTAATAGAAAAAAAATACCATTGAAAATTACTTGGGGTTTGACACTTCATAAAGTCACAATGATTGACTTTGGAGAAAACTATTATTAATATTGGAGAGCCATAGAGACAAGGTATGACGTATCCTACAATAAATCGAGTTAAAGATTTGAATGGTCTATGAATTCAACCACCCTTTTCACCTGATCGATATGAAAAGATGACAAAACTAATAGGTGTGACAATAAGAACAATAGAAGAAAATAGTTTGAGATTGATCACAATGAAGACTATTTTTAATTGATTACATTCTTATTATTCACATTTTCTATCATTCAATGTTGTTACATTGTCACTTTTCATTCAAAATAACATCAAAGAAAGATAAAAACAAAATTTTGTGTGATTGAGCATGAGTGAATCCATGCTAGATCCATCTTAACCCTGAATATATCAAGTGTTGAGATGGATCAAATCTCTCGAGGTGCAAACATCTTTTTTGAGTGCAAAACATGATCAATCTCAACGCTTGATAGATCTCAGGTTAAGATGGATCTAGACTAATAAAATATGTCAAAGAAAAATGTTATATATATATATATAATATATATATATATATATATATATATATATATATATATATATATATATATATATATATATAATACTAGCACAATGATATAAATTAAATGACACATAAACACAAGTAGAAGTTAAAATACTTATGTGGAATTTGCAATATTGAGAATTTGTAATGATGGTTTGCAAAACCTTAATTTCATTTATTGGATTGTGTATACAACAGATAATATTCTCATATTACTAAATCTAAACAATTCATTTTTTTTTAATGAAATTTCTAAAGGTCTTATTCTTATTAGCGTAAAAATAAGAAATTATATATATATCATAGTAATAAATTATAAAACCAACTTACCATAAAAATAATAATGATGATTTATATTAGTAAACATGATATTTCAAATTCATATTTAAATTTAGTTAATAATATATACAAATTTAATATTTATAATAACCTTTTTCACATTAAAAATTAAAAAACAAACTATAAAACATATTAAAAAATGTATTGGACATATGTATGTATTATATGTATTATAAGTGTCTTAGTAAAATTAAAATTCAGAATATTTTATATCTGGAGATGTGAAATTTATATGCAATATAAATAGTGATGACGATGATGATTGATGTCCACTAATACCAATATGGTCTATTGGACCTTAAGAAATTAAGAGATTAATTGAGACTCTTTAACATTTTATTTCTATGACTGAAAAGAAGGGAAAGAAGCATTCCTATATCACCATAGTTTTGCTAACTTAACAAGTCAAGAAGATTGGTAGTGTGGCAATTTTTTTGAAAATTAGAACAAATCTGAGTAAGGACTCGACAATCCAAGAGAAAGTGCTTTTCATCTTCAACGCTCTTAGTATCACAAAGGTGACAGACTCTTTCATCCCAAGTTGTTTTGGGAATTGAACAACACATGCTTTCACTTTGAAGCTCATGAGAATTAGTTCTTATCTTAGCAATGTTCATTTTCTTCTTAACACTAGTCAAGACAAACAGATAATTCTAGTTTTCAAGAATAGGGTTGATCACCTCCTTATAATACCTTAGCTTCCTTTTCCCCTCTAACTCCTTATCATCCCACAACTTATCGTTAAATTTGGAACTAATAATATTTTTAATGTTATCATTATTCTTCAAGACGATCTCCTCATTTAACCCCCAATCATCTAGCCAAATCTAAGCATCCTTATGCCAACCTCACTTGAGCCAAAGGTGGGGGTTTTGGCTAGAGTTAGAAGCAATTTTAGGAAACCTCTTGGCTTTCATGTTGTATAAATTATTCTTATGCATGAGATACCTAGCCATAACTATGATTTAAATGGGGGAAAGGTTGGCTTCAATCAAGAGGATAGGGTATATTTCCTTTAATCATGAGGTTGTAGGTTATAAGTTGCTTATAGATTAGCTCAATATTCCTCTATGATTCTATATATATACTACAACCCCAAATCTCACATCTATATAGAATAACAAGGGTGACGAGAGTCTTAAATAGGAACTAGTTTTTACTCCATATCCAAAATTTTTTCTACTTAATATTGTTTCAAGCCCATAATAAGCTTTCCAACCTCCAATTATCATTTTCTCAATGCTATAATTCCAATTGAGCTTATGATGAATGTTTATTCCCATATATTTTTATGAAGAAACTTTCTTTGACTAGTTATTCAACATAAATGAAATTATCATAGTTGATATTTTTGGATTCAATTATCAATACTTTAGTCTTGTTTGTATTAATAGTCATACCCATCTTGGAGGATTTTAAGTTGTTTGTCAAGATCGTCATGGATATTGGCTAAAAGAACAATATTATCAACATAAAGAAGAAAATTAATGATCATACTAATGAGCCAAGGGTCATCACATCTTGTAGCTTCCAAACAATCTTCTATCTTATTAATGTAAATGCCAAAAAGGGTAGGGGATAAGGGACACCCTTACTTAACTTCAATATTGCATTTAATTTCTTCTGAAAAATTCTCGGAGGTCCTAAGCTTGGAAATATCATTCTCATATAACGTATTCACAATAACTCTTAACTCGAGCATAACCATTATCTCTTTTAATATCTTCTATAGCTCGTCTCGAGGAACGATGTCAAAATTTTTTCTAAAGTTAACAAAACATCATAAAAGACAAATTTTATTGTATGTAGTTATATGTATTATAAGTTTCGACAAATATTTTGATATTATAAAGAATCAATATAAATTTATTTTAATCTTAAGAGCACTCAATTTTTTTTGGGTGTAAACTTTTATTGAAATTTTGCTTTAAAAAAATATTTGCATTTTAAAAGATTTGATACACTAAAAAAGAAATTGCATCTTAAAAGATTTCATTGGTGTCAAATCAACATTGAATTCATCATTTCCCATCAAGGGTCTTTTAGCATGCCATATAAGTGTATACTGGCAATTGCACCGAAAGGTGCAAAGGAATGCCGATAAGAGAAGTGGGAATGTGGAAGGAAATAATCAAGCGAAATATATGAACAATGAAATACAATCGAAATTTGAGTTTCTATATATCTTCAAAATAATGTATTAGGAAGTTAAATTTAAGAATAAAGTTACACTAATATAAATGTCCCAGAATAATGGCAATCCTTGCAGGCACAAAGTACATACAAGAGGAATTCAATTTCTTTGGGGGTTTTTAAAATGGCATGAAAATTAAAAATAAAAAATAAAAAATAAAAAGATAAAAATAAAAATAAAAAATAAAAATAAATAAATAAATAAATAAAATAGCAAAGAAACCTCACCTTCTAGCAAGGTATTCCCCAGTAAGGGTTTCATATGGAAAATATTTGTGTCTATTGTGGATGGTGAGAGTATATTTTCTATTTTCAATTGCTCTCAATTAATCAAGTAGAGAATCAACTAACTAAAGAATCTAGAATCTAAGAAAAAATAAACAGTAAACATTTAAATAATTTTTTTAGATTTATTGTGACAAACTATTCCAATGGAATATCTACGACAATTTATAGATCACATTCAAATTCATGCAAATGCTCATACAAAAAGGTTGAGTTCTTAGCTTTATAGACCTTTCTTCACCCTACAAGAAAGTGGAGGGTTATCCAAATTAGAGGTCATGGATGACTCTAAATTGGTGATAAATTGGACATGTAAAATTGTTGTGTTGGATAATGTATGTCTTGCCCCCTTTATTTAGGAAATAAAAAAAAACTTATCCTTTTCAATGGTACTCTTTCAATCACAACTAAAATGGTTTAATCAAAAGGTAGATGAATTATAAGAGAAAGCGTAGAATATATAGTGTAGTCTTCTTTATTTCTATGAGTATTCGGATAGCTAGGAGATGGAAATCATGGAGTTCCATTTCTAATTATGATTATTAGCGGCTCATAATTTTTAGTATCTCTTTGATGTGAAAATGTTTTTGAGATGTTTCTTGAAACAACTTGTTAAGCAACAAAATTTGTTATCATTATGGAAATGTTTTTGTTTTGTCAATAAAAATGGTGAATATAATGTCATAATTATAGTGGTTATTTAGACTTTTAGGGAAGTGGCTATTTAGATGTTGAATTTTGATGTGTCCTTCTAATAGTAACATGTGTGTGTATATATATATTCATTCTCTCTTTGTATTCAACTTTTCTGAGCTCCATATTTCTAACAATGTCTCCACATGAATCTTTGCATCCTTAGGAAACAATGCATAATATAAAAAGAAAATCTATAAGTCACAATTAGATAAACCATTATAACTCCACCTTGGCAGTTTATAGAGCTTGACATTAATGGTGTTCCGACTGGATATGAAGGAAGGGTATGCAATTCTCATCAAGGTCAAAGCACACCTCCACTCATCCATAATCTATTTTTTCCTCATTGATGCAACAATTGTGTTTAGGCCCAATGGCTAATCTTGACACTCAGAGGCATTTTCTCTAGCTATAACTTCTATGTTCTCCCTTGGAAGAGCCCCAGCTATAAAATATATTTTCCTAAATAACTCCCAGCCTTTTTCTACAGACAGAGGTTGTATCTTCAAGGTGTATTCTTTTCTTGCCTCCATTGCAAATATCAATTCTCTGATGCGACTGGACATTCATACATTGCTACAACTATGATCCGCAAATTGGCGCCAACTTCATCAATGAGATCGATTGAATGCCACATATCATCCATGATTAAAATAAATTTCTTCTTTTTGAGTGATTCTAACAATTTCATCCTCCTTTTATAAATCTTTAAGTGATATTTATATTGCATATTAGATGAATACTCATACAAATTTGCAAGTTGAGCTTGAACATATTTCCAAGTCTAATTTGAACATGTTTTCTCTAAATTATTTGAAGATAGTATAAAGGTTATATATGAGTGGCTTCATTTTTATATATATTTTCTTAAGTACCCTTGCTAAAGGACTCAAAGATATCTTCCACATGAAAATAAGAATATAACCTAGACTTGATAATGGATCATTTAAAAGAAAAACAACACACTTCAAAAGGTGAATTCTCTACTACATTATTGAATATGAAGTTGTAATTATGACGCATATATAAAATGCTAGCATTACATGTCTTCCAATAACTATGATTTAAAATATGTGATGTGATTTATTAATCTCTATATGTCCATTCTCTACAATTGACACTTAATTTGTATAAAATCAAGTTCTACATTAGATAGTCATAAAATTTTTCTACTTGTTGGGCTATTTCAATTTTTTAAAATATCCTCAAGAGACATTAGAGGTATAAAATGAGCCTCCCAAAAATATAGTAAAATAAGAATTACAAATTTTCAAAATGAAAAAAAGAGAAACTATGTTTTTAAATCATTTTTTCTATTTGCAAATAAATTTGATTGAAATCCTTAAACCAAATTATTCAAATTGTAAAAAATTTGTAAACCATTTACAATGAAGTGATATGCACATCACCAACACACTTAAGAAAAAAACCATTATTCTAGATAATTCTTAATACTTAACATTGGACATAATAGTAAAAGGTAATTGTTATCTTAGAATTAGCTCCAATAATGCACTTATTGATGTGATTAACTTTGATAAGTGACATAAAAGTGAAATTGACATGCTACCAAATTAATTGGGTACTATATATATATATATATATATATATTAATTGATGTGCTATCAAGAAAGTAGCATACCAAATCAACCATTAACCTATGCAAGGAGTTGGTATGCTAAATATTGATCGCTTAAATGTTGAGGACTAGGCAATTATTATAGGAACAATCTAACTAGGCGTAGGAATTGCCCAGCTTCCGTCATCGATCCGAAAACCTTCCAACCCTAGTCGACCATTTCTCCAACCTCCAACGCGTCGTGTGCTGTCAGAATTTGATCCGACAAAATCTAAAAATGTATCTACCCAATCCTTGGATGTGAATCTCTCTCTGTCCAGGAAATTAATGCGAGGCGGGTGGAGGAATGACTCCAATTCGATTCACTCCCAATAAAAAAATTGTGCCTTCCTCGCTCACTCCTCTTCTGCTTATTTCTCCCCTGCTCCCCCTACAAAACCAGAGACTACTTCGATGCTCAACCACAAAACGTTGCTTAGCAACACACTTGTCTCAGTAAGTAACACCATAACACAACCATCTGAATTAATGGTAGATATGTTTATGTAAGAAATTTTTGTATCACAAACCAATCAGAAAAAATAATGAACATATCGAATTCCTGCTTGAATTCAGGATGTTCAAACTTTAGAGTGAGTCAACAATAGTAATATCAAAAAACTTCTGAGAATTAGATGAGTCGCTATAGGCTTGAAATACTATAATTTTCCTATGTATGTCTGAAATATTCACACCATATTATAACATTGAAAATATTTCTCATGATCTTCCTTCAGTACCTTCATAATATTTCCAGAATATGCCTATCATAATTTAATATTGGAGGCATGTGTCTAGTGTGCCACCATAATTTGCTTTATTTATAATTTAAAGCACACTTTGCTTAGAGTACCGAAAAAAGAATCACTGGTTTATATAAGATAAATTTTGTGTGTTCAAGCCTATTACCATAATACCTAACCCTAAGAATTGTCGTTCAGAAGAAATATTTCTCAACGATGCCCCTTTTGCACTGCTAACCTCATATCCCTTCAGAAGTTGCAATAGTCACAAGAATTTCTTTGGTTTTCACATTCATTAGCGTTTCCTATATCTGAATATGAGTTTATGAAACAATAATTTCCTAAAACTATTTTGTATATATAGGAAATTTGTATCTGATGTAGTGAAGAGTGTGTAATTATTTCTCAAGGGAAAAATCATTACCTAATAATGCATGTAGCAGGCCATAACCACTAACATTCAATATGGACGCAATTGGGGTGTAGATGCAGGTGCGACTGATAGGAAAAGTTAACATGTTTGAAAAGTATGGCAAGTTATTTTAATAACAATAGGAATTTTTCATTAGAAAGGGACTTGGCTTCACTGGTTTTCATTATAATACAAACATATAAAAAGAAGGCCATAACAGGCAACCAAAATTCCAAGTCTAAACTCTAAAAAACAGTGCATGCTAAATTGGAAGAAAATGTCAATAAGTTGGTGCATGGAGGAACCCCTCTTGCACTTGGATTTATTTAGCCGGATTGATCTTGATCCTCTCCATGTTGGGGTGGTCTACAAGATGTGATTCTAGGGCCTCCAAGTTAATCTCCTCATTGACAACGAAAGTCCTAGGTGGGGAGAGGTGCAGTGAGGGCCCTTTCAAGATATATGCAAAAGACATGATATACCCGTTATCAAACCCATATGCATTTCTAGTGTTAGATACGAGTCTCTTATGAGTGCATGTAATTCATGTTTTTTTCCATTACCCTTTGAACAAAAATTTGGATGGCAATCTCAACCACGTCTGTCTCACTTCTTGCCTCCATGAGCATAGTTTACCCCCACATGTTTTTCCAATATTGATTTTTTCACATCTTCTTGAGCCTTTGTAATTCCCTACTCAAAATGTCTCATTTAGCTTTTAAGTTCTACCAATTCACACTACACATGCAATTTCAACATTGTGACATTGGAGTGCTCACATTAGATGATGCCTAAGGCCACATACAATGTCCTTTATTAAATGGCCCACTCCACTAATTAGAAGCATCCTACCTAACCTCAACCCTTCACACCCTTAATGGATAGATAATTGCAATGTCAAACAAAAATAAGATAACTTCTAAAGACAAAAGAGAATTAAACCATGGAGCAGAAAGAAGAGAAACCATAAAGGAAAATTAAGCCCACACAAACGCAAGAAGTTGTAAACCCTCTTGCTATCTTCCATATGTTTCTCTTCATTGGTGCCTTGGTGTATGCGAATGGGGGCAAAGGATGTGGTCATAATACCCTATCCTTTAAACCTTTCAAAGGAAGCCACATGCACCCTGCAACCATTAAAAATTTAATGATAAGTAAAATCATGAGAAAAGCATGGGAATTGGTGTTGTGCCCCCCCACCTTTTATTTTAAGTAATCCTTCATCTAATTGTACGTCAAGATTGACAATATGATCTACATATCCATTGTGAGCCCACAACACCTACAAGGAGGAAATGGACTCACAACTACTTAGTTAAATCCAAAGTTCTCCAAATCGATTGCTTTAAACCATTAGATTGGGGAATGGAGAGATTAAAGAGGAATTTAATAATGATCATGGAATATTTGATGGTTGTTGCTTCCGTGAAATTTCTGAATCCTTATTACATAAACCCTACTACAATATTCTGATTTACTTCTTCTACTTGTTTCATTTAATTAACAAGTTATTTTTCTGAATTATTCAGTAAAAAATCAAAGTAAATACTACTCCATCCTACACATATATATAGATCAAGTACTGAAGAATAAATCTCACATGACAATATTTTTCAGACATATATCCCTGGAAAAACCCAATGTGGGAAAACCGATGCAACAAATCTTGAGGGTTTTATTATTATGCATAATTCTGAATACAATCAAGGGCACAGCTAGTGGTTTTCTCAATAGAGAAAATCTTGACAGATGTATCTCTATCCCTCGGACATAGAAAATATGGCTCATTCAACTAAGGATTAAGAACCCCAAAGGTGCCTACGCAGTCACTGCATCACCCTTCAGTGAGGCTGCTTCACACTTTCTGGATCTACCGAAAAAACTACAAGGAAAAGACCCTCTAGCGGATGTTTTTAATGAACCCCACAAAAAAATAACCCATACATCCATTTCTAGCAGAGGTTACTAGAGGAGGTTGGTGGGCGGAGGGTTTTGCGGATGTTTTCTGCTCAGTGCGCTTATCATTAAATGTCGCCCCGGTGCTCTGGAATCACGAAAGCACTGGTGCGCACAAAAAAATTGGCACACTGGACATTGTGCACTCCGTACACACCCACCCGGTGCACCCTATTATTCTGTAGCACTGGTGCATCACAACTCTTCCGCGTCGGTGCATTATAAAACACTGCGCCAAAACCAAAACCACCCCGTGCGGTAGAAGAAACCGCACTAGTGCATCATAAAACAACGCGCCAAAACACAAAATGACTGGTGCGTTCGTAAGAAACAGAATCGGTGTGCCTATAAACCATGCACACTAGTAAAGGGTTAAATAAAAAAAAAGTTACAGCAAAAAACCCAGATTTTGCATTTTTTCCAGTGCTCCTGAGATCTCAATTACCGGTGCGCTCTACCATAGAATGCACCGGTGCGCACAAAACATTGGCACACCGTACAACGTGCGCAACGTACACACTCGCCCGAGGCATCCTATTATGGTAACACACTGGTGCTTCACTACTCTTCCATGCCAGTGCATCATAAAACACCGTGCCAAAACAGAAATGTGCCAGTGCGTTCTTATCCAAGAGAACCTGTGCTTTACGACTATTTCGCACCAGTGTTTTACGAATATTTCACCCCGGTGCATCATCAAAACATCGCGCCAAAATTGAAACATCCCGGTGTGGTGTTAGGGAACTGTCCCAGTGCATCAAAAACAACATGCCAAATCCGACACTGCCCGGTGCGCCTATAAAACCCCACGCACCGAAACAGGGTTAAATAAAAAAAAATTTACGGCAAAAAAACCGCATTTTTCACTTTCCTCAGTGCTCCAGAGCTCTCAAGCACCGGTGCCATTTCCCATTCTCTAAGCCGCCCTGACATTGGTGCTCTCATTGCACCCATGGCACGCATTGCTGCTTTGCATTAACCACCAATCTCCAGCTTGCATTTTGAAAAATGGTGGGAAAATTTTCTTTTGCAAATTTCACAGCCAATATGCCTCCTCGACGATGAAACGTACAAGTATTTTTCTAGTTTTTCCATAATTAAGCCTTTTAGCAGATTATAATTTGAAATAACCTTAAAAATAACTATTAAAAAAGAGAAAAATTTGTCGTGCGGTGTGCCTGAGCCGTTCAGCTCGCACTAGATAGTGGTGCTACCTGTAAAATTTACAGGCCACACCGCCACTGATGCTAACGGTATCCGCACCATTTTCAGGGCGGTACCAAAAGTCGCCCCACATAATTTTAAATTGAAATAAAATAAAATGATGTGCACTTATTTAGCCAGGCACATTGTTGACCATGGGAATAGCAGTGCAGTGCGTTAACGAAATTATTTGCCCTGGTGTATGTCAGTGCACCGCATTCGTCATTCTGAGAGGGTCAACGGTGCGACTGGGTAAAAGACCACAATGTCGACTATGTAATTGTCATGAAGTCAGTGCGCTGACATGAATATACACTTCGGGGTGTATATTTCAGTCAGTGCACCGCTATTATGACCTTAGATATAGTCAACGGTGCTTGAAAAAAGACAGCTGCACTGAGGCCAATGCGTTGTATTTCATTAGGGGCACCGCCACCAGTGTGCTACAAACTTAAGCTGCACCACCACCAGTGCGTGACTATTTTTGTGGCACACCGACTGGTCTATTTAAAAAAAAAAAAAAAAAAAAAAAAGTATATGTATATTCCTAAATACATGTCTGTTTTAATAAATTTTTTATTATTTAATATGTCAATGATTCAGAGAGAAGAGGAGGAACAACAACAACAACAGGTGGAACAATATGACATGATTCACCAATGGGAGACCCGAGAGAGGGAGAGAGATGCATACCCTCTCCCTATTGCAACAGATACCCATGGGATCCTTAGGCAGGTAGGCCTCCTCAAGTTCTATGAGGAGGCTACTTCCCTAAAGGCCCATACTGTGTTTTTTAGATTTCTTATTCGCAGGTGGAATGCCCACCGACAGGCTTTCTAGGTTGGTCCTGACCAGTGGTACACACCCGTTGAGGAGGATATTTATTTTATTATAGGACTATTGAGGAGAGGGGTGGATTTTCCCTAATTCCTAGATGTGCCAGCTGGTTATGTAGTAGGGAGTCAGTTAGTTTACTCCTAAAGATACAATGGAGCACATGCACTGTCTCCTTCAGAGTTTCAGGTACTTGGAGGTCAGTTACGTATAGGTGCATTTAGTAGATAGGACATGCAGTGCCTCTCACTTATCATTTTGACCATTTCACACAACACCAGTGACAGGAAACACATTAGTTGCTTGCTTTTATATTATGTTGATTGTTTACTACAACAGCCACGACTTGTTAGGTGGTCTGCCATTTTTTTTGTGGCAGTTTTGTACAGCCTTAGATAGGTGTCATGCTCATGCATAAGGGAGGGTCAACTTCCCTTTTGCTTCAGAGCTTTTTTGTTTATTTTTTGAGAGGTTTCCAAAGATGAGACCTAGTTTTTCTTTGACACCCTCATAGGCCGATGTTCGAGGCCCGGATGCACATGTGCGGGCAGATGATGGCCAAGGGGGGAGACACTATGTTTCCAGTCAGGATATCACATGATGCACTGGACTTACTAGCCAGTGTTGGAGGGCTGCATCCCTTCATTATGGTCCCATGTCCTTATGCTGGATTATATTGGTGAGGGTGTCCCAACATCCTCTTCAGAGATGATGAGCTGCCAGATGATAGAGGTAATATTACTATTTTATTTATATTTATTCTATCATGTTCTTTAACTTGTTTTTATTAAATTGTGTAATGAAATTGTCTAATTATTATTGTGTACTTGTATATAATTTGTAAACATTGGCTCTTTTGATGGCGAGGAGATGCCAGATCCACCACATGATCCATGTGTGAATCCTGATGACGATAAGGACATCGCCAATGCTGAGGATGATCATGTTCAAGATGAGGCCGGTGCAACAGAGAGACATGCTCCTACTCATGGTGCACCGGTACCGCCTTTTGCTAGGCGCGGTCGACCTGAGACTAGATATAGGATGGAGTTGGGAAACCAACTCAGTGCATTGATTGTTGAGGCGGGCATCATGCCTGCTCATTACAAAGACATACAAGCCAATGATAGGCTATTACAGATGTGGAGAGGCATGTCGCATGACATGTACAGCCTGATGCGGCATGTCGTAGGAGATACAAAAGCTATTACATGACCGAGGAGGACTGTCCGTAGCTATAGATGTAGTCGAGCCGTGGCACGTGATGGAAAGTCCACAAGCAGCGAATCACATGCATTTCATGATCGTTCACCTCACGTCGCGCCTGATGAGCATGATGCTACACTAGCAACATCTAGCAGTCATTATGGAGATGAGGCTGGACCATCGGCCATGTCCAGTCAACATCTTATAGCATCCATCAATACTAGTCATGATCATGAGCAGGCTGGACCATCGACCGTCGAGGCTGCACTATTGACTGAGCATGCCTCCACTACTACTGCTTATATTGATGTTGTACTACCACCAGTTGATGCATCCATTAGTACTAGTGATCATGATCATGATCAGGCTTGACCATCGACTGTCGAGGCTGCACCCTTTACTGAGCAGGCCTCCAATATATATATATATATGGTACATGTATTTTATGTTCATGTTGCAGTTGTACTTAATTTACATGTTGGTGATCATCATGATGTGGCGCATATTGTTAGGTCATGTTAGATATGTTAATTTAATGTTTAGCTTGCAGATAGATGTGTATATGTGATAGCATGAGTTATTTGACATGAGATGTATATTTGATGTTTGTGTTGTGATGATGTTAATATATAATGTTAATTTGATGTTTGAATGTGTTTTTTAGTCGAATATGATGTTAGTACGATGGTTATCATGATCGTGATGATGTTTATTAATTAATTTAATATTAAATGACCATGATATTTATTAAATATTATGTCGTGATTGTAATTGAAATTTAAATTTTAATTGTATGCAAAATTGTAAAATTGTATTTGTATTTGTACTAATTGTAATTTTAACTGTAATTGTATGTAAAATATTTAATGTAAAATTTTAATTGTAATTTTAATATTTAATTTATTGTGAAATGATTGTAATTGTATATATGAAAAATTGTAAAATTGTAATTGTAATTGTAATTGTATGTAAAATTCTAAAATTGTAATTGTAATTTTAATTGAATTGTATGTAAAATATTTGTAAAATTGTAATTGTAATTCTATGTAAAATTGTAAATGTAATTCTAATTGTAATTCATATATGTGAAACTAATGTAAAATTGTAATTGTAATTGTAATTGTATGTAAAATATTTATAAAATTTTAATTCTATTAATGTGAAAATTTTAATTGTATTAATGTGAAAGGATTTTATTAAAATATTTAAATTTGTAAATTTGTAAATAATTGTAAAATAACAAATCTAGAATAATACAAATTTTTGTAACATAATAAAGTTTAGAAAATAATGAAAATAAATTCATGTACTTTAGAATTATCATTATTTTATTATGATCTTACATACAAAAAAAAAAAACTTTATACAGTTCGGTGCGCTTATCATCATAACACGCACTGGTGCATCACATTATGAAGATGGACCGGTGCTTCATAACTCTTCTGCATTGGTAACGAATAAACGCAAATAAAAAAAACATAACTCTATTTTCTTTAAGAGAAAAAAAGCAGCAATTTGAAAAATGGGTGGCAAAATATTTTCAAAAATCTAATTTCATAAAATAATTCTTTAAATACTAAACACTTTTCATTATTTCACTATTTTTGCTAAATTTTTTAGCCAGATATTTGCAGGAGATAGACCTGGAGCAAAAGAGCACGAGGGCACTGTGGAGCAGCGAAATATGTTCGAACATAAGTATTCAGAAAATCAGAAACCAAACCTCTGGTGATTCAAACCCTGTATCATAGATTTTCAAACCATCTCGTGATTTTTTTTTCCCTGCAGTTTTATCCATTTTTACCCTAAACCCTTCATTTTTTTTTGTTTTTGCCCTTTATTCTCCCTGTTTCTGGTATTTCAGAATTAGGGTTTTTCATTTTAGATTGACGTCCAACCCACGGGACGACTTGCATAGTCGGATCCCAATCCATTCGGCCATTGCGTGAATTTTTGGAAAAAATGGATTTTTCTTTATCGGTGCGTCCTGCGTACCCTACCGTACCGGTGCGCTATATTATACAGAGCACCGCGCAAGTACTGTGTAATTAAAAAATTGAAAGAATTTTTTCTAAATCCGTGCGCCATATCTGAAATAGGGCACTGGTGCTCCATTTAACGAGGATAGCATCGTATGGTGTATTACACTGTTTTTGCGGTGCATTTATAATACCCCATGCACTGTACTGTCTATTACACTATTTTTGTGATCCGTTTATAATACCCAATGCACCGTACGATCTATTATATTGTTTTGCGGTGCGTTTTTAATATCCCCATGCATAGGCTGCGATGTGTACCTCATGAAAGGCGCAATGATGTCTTGAGATTTATTTTCTACCTGATAAGTTGATAATTTATTTATAAATATATTAATGAATGATATGGTATAGGTTTTAGATTGATAAATAAATGCCTGACAAGAGATAAAGTAACAAAAATATTGATAACACATCAAGAAAAACAAAAAAGACAAGTTCTTTGTAAATTCTTTACAAAAAATATTATTTTTGAACTATATGTAAGTTTAAATAATATGTATTGTTTACTGTGTATCATGCAGAGCCACAAAATGACGAAGCTCGATATGATTATTTCTGATCTAGGACTAGAAGAGCATAAAATTTTAATGGAAAAATTGCAAAAGGATGAATCAGGTGAATGAAAAAATACTATCGATCCAATATGAGTTTCTTTTTTTAATTATCATTAATAATATACTTAAAATTATTAGATAACATGTGTCAAATAGTCTAATAATTCACATCTGTTTAATGTTCTACAGGGACCAACAACTCAGAAAAGGAATGTTGTTCTAAGAAAAGAAAAAAATAGAACATGTAAATGAAAATGAATTGCTCCTTAGCTCATCTAGAGTGGTGCTAGAAGTTAACGAAAGGGGGAAAAACTTTTACAAAAGTTTGAGGGATTTAGTGGAATGAATGTATAGACATTCTTTCCACTTACAATACAAAAATCAATCCAATGATTCCAAGAGCCAAATTTTATCTAAACTACAGGAAGAGTTTCCAGAGAATTGGATAATGAGACATGTCAGACTTTTAATAGAAGAAACGTACAAAAAAAAGGGAAGGAACGAAAAAGTAATATTCCTTTAAATGTTTGTCTAGAATTATTTATAAATATCACTTTTGTTATATTTGTTTTCATATATCAATATTAAAATTAAATATTTCATTGTCATGTTACATTTTTAGGAAGATTATGAAAATCTCAAAAGATGAACAAGCTGATATCAGAAATATGCCATTAGGAATGTCCAAAAAGGTGTACAAGGAGATGGTCAAAGAAATGGACAAAATTGCATCGCAGGAGGAGCCATCTCAACAACAACGTGCTTCAAATGTAATATGTAATCATTGAATTTTTCGATCATTAGGTACAATAAATAAACAATTTAGCATTAAATATTAATTTTCAATAATTTTCTTGCAGAAAAGAAAAGAAAATGGAACCCATTCAGCACATAAAACAGGACGACAAGGAAGAAAAGGGTTGATCTCTAAGTTTGTGTGTAATTGTTACTTCCTTATAACAACTTAACTATATTTCATTTTTGTATTTTTTAAGTTGTTTTACAAAAATCATCATTGAATGTATTCAAACACCTGGGCTAACATACAAAGAAGAACCATCAGATGAATTGATTGAAATTGGGTTAAATATGGGTTGTGAGTATATGTTGGGATATCAAAATTTAATTGTGGAATTTGAAAGCATCTATTGATCTTGTTTTACTTAGCTCCGTCTATAATTAATAGAACAAAAACATCTTTTATATTAAATATATGATTTTTTATGGGTATAAAACTTGCAGGAAATAAAGTATGGAATTGCGCCAACAAATGAAATTTTGAAAGATGACATGGTACATGGTTTTGAAAGAATGTTTATAGTTCATGAGTCAATTGTTGCTATGGTACATCATTTTTATTTTCGATTTACATTGATGAATATTATTTAATATTGAAATTTTCATTGTTCTCACCATTGTATATACACTCATTTCAGTTTATTTTTATGTTTGTAGATGGAAGGTGAAGAAGAAGAAAACAATCAACGCCGTGAACAAAACATTCTTGAAAATAACCCAAGTCATGGAAGTAGCTCTAGCAGTGACAACAATTCAAGCGAAGAATGATGATCACTATGTTTGGATATCAAAGCAAGGCATTTTATTTTTTGAAATATGTCTGTGAAATCAGACGTTTTGTTTAATGTAATGGACATAGTGTCCCAATTGAAAGACAAAGGGATACAAATAACTGTCCCATTTTGTATGATAAAGACTGTCTTATAGATATATATAATCATAAAATATGTTTTAATTTATTCTATTGCATTCTTCATTGTCGTTCTCAAATGCACCAATAAAAATTTAATTCATATGAATATTGCTATAAGATATATATGTGTTGACTTTTGATGAATAATGAATTTTAAAAAACCACAATAATTTTGATATGATATAATAAATTAATCCAAATAGCACATTCAAATGAATTAATAAAAATGTAATTAATATGAATATTATTATAATATGTGTCGACTTTTGATGAATAATGAATTTAAAACAATCACAATAATTGGACTGTCACAGGTCGATATTTCTAAAAAAAACAAAATGAAAACCGGTGCGTGTTAGTAACTGTCGACCGGTGCATTTATGTGTCTATACACATCAGTGCCATTGTACGATCTATGGGCACCGCACAAATACCGATACTAGTTATAAATATCGGTGCGTTTGTGTGATACTGCGTACCGAGGCGATTATGTATCTATAAGCACCAGTGCATTTGTACATTTATTTTTCTTCGAATTCCGAGTGAACGATAAAAAGAATTGATTCTAGAAATTAGTTTGCTGACTAAGCCCCTACCTAACCCTCTCTATTCCTCGATCCATGGGCACCGCACGAATACCGATACCAATTATAAATCTCGGTGCCTTTTTGTGATACGACGCACCAGTGCATCATAAAGGTATATGCACCCGTGAGTTGATACAACCTATGGGCACCAAAAAAATCCCAAGAACAATTAGAATGGTCCCATGTGTTGTATGACCAACACTACGCCCAGTGCGGTTTTACACCTAAACGTCCCGGTGCGTTCGTTCGACTGAGACAACCTCGGGGGGCACCATCTTCATGTACGCATCGGTGCATCAAATCCAGATTAGCGCACCGATGAAAAAACATCCATAATAACCTCCGTCCACCCATTTATTTTTTAGTTGTGTTGAATTTCCGTTAAAATCTTCGCTAAAACCTCCGTAACCATAAACATATGTTGTAGAAAATGGTTTTTTGACAGTTTTGGCCAATTTTATAACACTAAAAACCTCCCTTATAACCTCTGATAGAGGGTATTTTCTTTGTAGTGAAATGATCCCTTTCTAGCCCACTGGAACCCCAACACTGCCTTTCCTAGCTCTGTGTCAGCCCTCCATCCCTGTGTGAGCCTCTGCGCTGCTCTGGCTAGGCCTGCGTCACCCCTTCTGGGCCTACGTTGCCTCTTCGTGAGCCTGGCTGGGCTGTGTTACGCTTACTGTGTCTCTGCATCGCTCTCGTATGGATATGCCTCTCTGCTAATGTATTCTCAGCCTCAGATCTGAAATCCCATTGTTGATCTGCCCCTCACTACATTGGAAGCTCACTCGAAAATTCTCAACAAACCACGCCCCAAAATTTCGACTTAGCTCACGTGCTGCCACTCTGTGTGTGTTCTCCAACTAACCCTAGGCCTTCTTTTAATATTTTTCTTGTTGAAAAATCAGTGACTATGATCTAATCTCTAATCAATGGCTAAGATTAGAAATGACTTGATCCATGTCACTTAGAACATTCTCACCCACATGTTTAAATTAATTGCCTTTAATTGTTTAATTTCCCTAAGTTAGACTTAGGGTCTCCATTCAAATAATTAATTATTGGAATAACTTAGGCTTTGGGTGGAATTTCTCCAAACTATTTCTGGGTCTTGGAGATCTCATGTGTTATAGCCCCTCCACAAAGTTTCAGAGCTAGAGAACATCCGATGCAACCCAAAATCTCAACACACTCTCTTAGAGAGGAATGTGCTCTAGCAACACTTCACTCCTGAAGCGTTACTTTGATCCATGGAATCGATCCCTTGCACTGCTGATGCTCAGCCTGTTGCCCCTCATCCACTATGCTGCTGCATTCTGTAATACTGCCCATGACTTTGCCACAGTCACTTCCTCATTTGTACTACAGCTCCATCTGAAATGTTTCTTCATGCTGCCCATAACACTGGCACTGTTAACTAATACACTGCAAATCAGTTGCTGAGAAGTAAGCAACTGAAGGACATCAACAAAAATCCTAACAGATAATTCAGTCTAGCTGCATCTCAATACTGAATCACCCTCTGCTACTGAACTGTGCTGACCCTCTGAAGCTCTGTTCTGCTACTACTTTGCACTGTGTAAGCACTGCCCCTCTGCGCTACTAAAGTCCCATCAGCCTCTGCGCTGCTGCTTCCATGCTGATACTGCCTCTACACTGCACTGCTCTAGTATTCAACGTCCTCATTTCCACCGTGCCTCCATAATCCTATACACCAATTGAATCCAGTCATCGTGCTACTATCAATAAGGGCTCTTGTAGCTCGTATGTGATCCAAGAGTTTGGCCACCTCAAGGATTCTACCCCTACACCATCTGTAGCTCAATCTACAGATCTCTGTCACCCCACCTCTTCTCTTGAGGTACATGAGCACTCATATCCACATCAGCATCACTCCCATCATCGCCCTTCGCTGTTGTAGCCTTCCTTTTCCTTTTTCTTCCGAGGACAAGTATTGGAAAAATGTCATGATTCGCCACATCTGAAGCACCAGACCTTGGAGAGGTCCTTTTTCTTCTTCCCTTGTTGCTACCACTGTCCCTTAGATGTGATAGATGCATATTCCTCCTCATTATTCTTAATCTTAGCTCCTCCATTGTTGCTGCCCATCTTGGACATTCTCCTGATCTCCTCTTGATGAAGAGTTGCCCACATGTCCTCCCAATTTTGAAGTTGTGCTCTGCCCAATATACTTTGGACAAAGGTATCCCAATAATCGGTGAATACATTTAGGGCAATCCTCACCATGAGACCATCATCAAGAGTTTCCCCCATAGCAACTATCTGATCTCGAATTGCCTTCAATCTAAAGAGGAAGGGGTCAATTTCCTCTCCCTTGTGCATCTGAAATAATCACAACCAATTTTATAGAAGCATCTTCCTATGGAAAGAAGTACCTTGATACAATGTGGTCAAGGTCGTCCACATCTCATTTGTCGTATTCTTCTCGGAAATGTGTGGGACCACATGATCCTTTATCCCGTCCATTATCAAGCACTTGGACCTTGCTTGCGCTTCCTCATACTTATTTAATGGATCAAATTCAATAGGAACAACTAGAGGCTTATCGACATAATCTTTGATGCAATATTCGTTAAGGACTAACATGATTATGGCCTTCTAGATGACGAAGTTATATGAACCATCTAACCTATCCTAATCCCTCAATCCATGTGAGGCCGTCTATGCTCAAAGATGTCGAAACAGATGCTCTTCTCCCTTTTTCTGCTGCTTCTCTCAACAAGAGACCAAATATGGGTTTATTGGCGATAGAAACCCTTTAGAGAATATGCTCCCTCTGACTAGTGATTTCCCTCCCAAAAATCCTCCACCAATTCTCTCGAATCATCCCTCTCCAATCACTCCGCTGGTTGGATCTCAGACTTCTTGGCTAGAAAGTATGTTGAGGAACTGTTTCCCCTTACTTTGTCAACCCACCTAGACATTGTTCTGCACCAACAGAAACAATGTCCTCCCAGCAACTTCGAAGAGCAAAATTGCATTTCCATCCATGAAAACTAGCACAATGTCACCCCCTCTCGGACTACGTCACCCTCTTGGGCTTGCATTAGCTCTGCGTGAGATAGACAATGTTAGGTCCCTATAATACTAGTGTATCCCATTATTGTTGTTAGTGTAGCCCCCTTATTGTTATTTTTGTACCCATGTAGCCCCCATATTGTTATTATTGTGCCCCCTATAACCCCCATATTGTTATTATAGTGCCCTTACATTATTATTGTTAGGTCGACTAGGATTATATTGTGACCCCATGGATTCCTATATATAGAAAGGAGGTCTTGTCATTTGTATCATCCAAGAGTTCATTTATGTAATGTAAAGGAGGTTTCCCCCTCGAATTGGCTTATTTATAAGGCATTGATCTCTCTTTTCTTCTATTTTTGGAGCTGGTTTCATAACATTTGGTATCAGAGCTTTGGATTCTAGGGTTTCGCTGCTCCAAAAAGGACATCGTGGCATTTTTTCTATAAATTTGTTTCTACGAAGGCTTAGAAGCTGAAATTTGTACCACGAGAAGCTGAAATCATGAGGAACTTCGTGTAAAATTTTTAGATCTTGGTGCACCATATTTTTGGAGATATGATATGTGGAAGTTAGGGTTTTTGTAGGCTCCCAAATTTCATCTAAAAGAGGTGACCTTGGGAAAATCATGATAACTCTCTCTCAACATTGTATTGGAATTATGTAAAAAGTGGCCAAAAGGACACAAACTATATTTTCCTGTGTATCAATTTTAGAGCCGAAGGAGGAAACAATGATACGTGGCATGCCGTACAAGTTTGCTCTACTAAACCAGTTCATAATTAGGTCATTGTGGGAGATTGGGCATAACTTTGCCTTGAATAATAAAAATCAGGTCAGACCTGTGGCATTCGAAAGAATATTCAGAGGGCTACTACAGAACCTAATTTAATATATTAAAGATCCAAAATCACAGAGATAATTCAGTTTCAATATCGAGCTCCTAAAAAACAAGAAAAAGGTGTGCATTTTTTTTCAAATTGCATGTCTTGTTTGAAAATTCAATTTGAAGTGATTCCAAGGGTATTTTGAAGCTTAGATATCAGTATTGAGTTCTAAAATTCCCCATAAAAATTATTCCACACCCATTAAGCCCTCAAAAAGCTATACTATGATGGATGAAGAGGAAGAATTGCAATGTGATATATCAAAATTACAGTACCAAGTGCAACAAATTTCAATCTTACAAAGAGCAACCCAAGATGACATAGATGGTTTAAAAGCATACATGGAGGCTAAATTGGATGGTTTTAAGGATTAAATGAATGTTAATATGGATGATAAAGTAGTGGAAGATCACATCGAACATCAAAAACATGTTCTCTAACTCTCAAAGGATAACCTAACTTTGGTGCAGAGTCGAATGATACAACAAAAAGATCAACATCACAGTAAAATAAGTTTTGAAGTAGTCACACAAACAATAATTCAAAAAATATGAAATCGATCAATTTCAGAGTATCTTGAAAAGTGGAAGAACTTATCCATTGAAGATTCCACATGGGAGAATGAGAATTTTATACAGAAGCATCCATAAATAATAAAGCGTTGAGGGAAAAACTTGTTTGAAGGAGAGGGGCATGTTAGGTCCCTATAATACTAGTGTCTCCCCTTATTGTTATTAGTGTAGCCCCCTTATTGTTATTGTTGTACCCCTGTAGCCCCCATATTGTTATTATTGTGCCCCCTGTAACCCCCATATTGTTATTATTTTTCCCTTACATTATTATTGTTAGGTTGGCTAAGATTATATTGTGACCCCATGGATTCCTATATATAGAAAGGAGGTATTTTCATTTGTATCATTCAATAATTTTTCAGTTATGTAATTTAAATGAGGTTTCCCCCTCGAAGTGGCTTATTTATAAGGCGTTCATCTCTCTTTTCTTCTATTTCTAGAGTTGGTTTCATAATAGATAGGATCTGTGTCACACTGTTGGGCCTGCATCAGCCTCTGCATTAGATCTGCATGAGCTAGACAGGCTCTATGTCACCCTTGATAGGTCTGCGCTGTCCCTCTAATGTTGCATTGCCTCTTTTTGGATCTATGCTGTCTCAACTGCCTTCCTGCAACAAAATTCTTCTTCACTTCATTGATGGCTTCGACTCACCCTGATCTGCAATAGCTCTGATACCATGTGAAAATTTCTGAATCCTTATTACAGAAACCCTACTGCAGTATTCTGTTTTACTTCTCCTACTTGTTTGATTTAATTAACAAGTTATTTTTCTGAATTATTCAGTAAAACATCAAAGTAAATACTATTGCAGCCTACACATACATATAGATCAAATATTGAAGAATAAAGCCCACATGACAAAGGACACATAATATTTTTCGTGTTAAAATTTACCGTAGAAATAAATTTTACAAAGAGGAATAAACACAAAAACCAACAACAATCATAAATACATAAACAAAAATGTTTATCAAGGAAAAAACCCAACTTCGGGGAAAACCCATCCAATGAAATTTCATTAACCATTCGACAAAACCATCACCAATCTGACCATGTGAGCCTTCACTGCTCACCTCCCTGGCCTCTATTACACTAAAGTATTCCCAACCTTTATAGGATCCATTAAATGCAATACCATGGGATGAAAACCATGGGTGCACAATACCATGTGCCCCAAAACAACCTGATTGTTTAACCTGGTCAACCTTGACTCTAACCCCGAGTCAATTTACCTAACATTCCCCCCTTAAACTTGACTTGGGTTCCTTGACTAAATCCATCCAACCTTACCAAGTGATTATACCCATACCTACTCACTCTGGCCCTTACCCCCTCAAATTTTTTACCTAGGTATCTGTTAAACCAACATCCCCCCTATCACCTAGGTCTAACCCAGACTTTACCATTTATTACCCAGGGGTACGCATGCCTTACCAGGTCTTATAGCCATATGCCCATGTAGATTTAAAAAAAATTACCTCATTATAATAATTAATAATTTTTTTTTCCCCTTGTTGTTGTATTGATTCATCCTCTCACGTTAACAAGATCTAAGTCTCATGATCTCCATAACTATGTGCAATATAGACTTTCATAGTGCCTTTGCAACTTCATCATTTCTCGATCCATGATTCCATGACTGCTACTATGCCCTTCACTTGAAACTGTATTGCTGGATGAGCGCCTTACTCACAGATCCATGATGTAATATCCCAAAATGGGAACAACGACACTATTGGGAATAATTTGAGTTATTACCAATGTGGAGCTTTAACAAATCATTAGCATTGAAATTTAGAGTAGCTCATTAGATGTAAAATAAAATCATACAGGCAAATGAAAGAACCTCAGCAACAAGATGGCCTATATTCTCCTTCCAGTGTGGGGAAATGTAGCAATATAGGGCATAAAACAACTGTCTTTAGAAAATAACGCTATACAAGTGAGAAATGTGACTTGGATCCCTTATAAGACATGATATAAAACTCACATGTAGAATCATAGGTGAAATAAATCACTCTAGCTCATATAAACTGATCTCCCCAAGTCAATGCAGCTCAAATAAGCCCAAACCCCATAGCCTAGCTCATGCAGAAAGTACTGAAGCAAGTAATGCATTATCTTACTAAGGGTTTATGCAGAAAATAATGAGAGAAGACTAATATGGAGCTTGTATTCATCAAATAACAGAGAAATGGAGGTTTAACCTCTTTTGCATAAAGGAAAAGACACCTGGCAAGGGTTTCCGGCAATATACATGCACAAAAGCACCACTGCAGAAAAGAACGCAGTTTACTGCAAAAATGTATTAAAAATGACTGAATATGACATTAAAATAGCTGAATAATACAGAAAATGGTCAAAGGCCCTTCTTATTAGATCTTTCGGAGGCAAATAAGCACCTCCTCCTCAAAGACTAGCACAAAATCAAAGGGTGCAACACTGCTGCTGCTAACCCTGCATAAAAGACGCAGTTTCTAAAGGGAACTGAACTGTAGATGAATATGGATGAATATCCCCAAGCCAAATTCTGAATTGAAGCTCAAATCCTTCCCTCTTGATCCCTTAAGCAAGCTGATCCAAAGAGAGGATGAAATTCCCACTAAGAGGGAATTCTTTGCACTAAGCAGTGCAGCAGCTCCGGCTAAACAGCTGAAGCATGCAAATAGTCAAAAGACCAAAGATAGATTAATACATGAATGATATCTTCAATGATATTCCATCCTTTTTATCTTTGGTGAGCTTCCTCTCCCCGGACCCCACACATTGTTGAGGTGACTTCCTAGTGAAGATTCCTCCTCCAAAACTGCGCTGCCCTAGTTGGCTTCCCTCCTCTTTGTAGCAGTGCTGTTGACTTGGTAAAATAGAACTAATCCACCTGAAATGCCTCTTTTCACACTAAGGGATCTTCAATCCGGTTCTCATATGTGTGTCTAGGCTGATCCTTATTCACATTGAGCTAGTTTACTTGGGTGATTTCTTCCTCCTCAAGAATGCATGTTGACTTAGTCAAACTTGACTATGTCCCCATCTATTTTTCCCTTGTTCACACTTGGAAGTGTAAAAACAACTCCTAAGGTGATCTCCTTACTTACTAAGGTGGAATTTATTCATATATTTATTGTTCATGGGCCTCCTTTCCCATTTATTCCTCTCCTAAGTGAAAGCTTCAAAATCTAATATTCCAATTTGCTTATGTGCAAATTTTGGAATATTACAGTCCTCCCCTCCCAAATGTTGCTTTTCCTCAAGAAACTGCAAGGATAGGACTGAAGAGAATCCTCTTCTCCCCTGTAGCAACCTCATAAGATGAAATCCTCCAAAGATCAAGGTGCTGCATCATCAATATATCTCCAAGTTGCCCCTCCCAAGTGTGTAAGCTATCTAAATAGCTGGCATTATGTGACCATGAATCATCCATGGAGGCAAAAATGGGCTGTTTTAAGGACCTCTTGGGGCATGAAGGCTGATATAGATTGGGATTCATCATCCCCATTTTAATCTCTCCTCCCCAAGATATCAACCAAACAAAATGAGTCACCCTCCAGGATGGAAACTCTTGATGGATCTCTTCCACCTTGAGCTCATGCAGAATAGGTGGGCTGTAAATCTGAATATGGTAGGCAAGATAGCCTACCCCACGTTGTCTTCCTCTCCACTTAAGATAAGTGTAGAGAATTTTCTTATCTTGGGCTTCCATAATGTTGCCTTCCAATGGCAAGAAGGAAACTAGACCTCCAAAGGTCCCTTTCCCAGCACTATGAATCAAGCTGGCCCAAACCATCTCATACATGATGGATAAGAAATCACCACCATATGGCATCCCATCCATCTCATGGTCCTCCTCATTAAGAAAAAAAGATTTTTCTGTAGAGGACATGTCTCTTCCCATGCTCCCCTTAGAACATGTAGTGCAGAAAGTGTGGGGATCCTCCTCCCAGAGAACACACCCACTCCATGTGTTTCTCCTCCAATCATGCTCCTCATAAAAGCAAGAATAATATCAACAAATAGGATCATGATCAACATCATAACGAAGGAAATACTGGAGGTTTTATGTAGTGCTGGGGGGTACCAACAGTCTCCCAAGTGGTCATAGTGCAGTCTTCCCCACTGCAGCTTCAGACAATAGCATGGCAAGTTGTTTTTCGACAAATGGCTAGTTGTGTAAGTCACCACATCTACTAGCAAATAGTGGATGGCTGAATTTATCAACTGAGCATACAAAGAGTGACCAAACACTTGCCCTAGATAATATAGTAGATGGCTATCTCCATCATAATACCTATCCAAAAATGGTCCATGGAGCCTAAAGAGAAACTTTCCCCTTTGTAGAGCAATGCACTGCAAGGAAATGGTAAGAGCATACAAATATTGTGCTGAACAATCAGTTAATGTCAAAATATAATTCTTACCATGTAATGGAAGCATGATGGTGACTAAATCCATAGATAGGTCCTCCATAGTGGTATGACATATCCATATGAAGAGGAATGAACCACATGCTGCATGAAAATCCTCCTTCTCATGCTTTGAAATCCAAGTCAAGGAGAACATACCACAATAACCAATGAGTCCATCCACCATTCTATCAATCTCACCTCCTCTATGCCTACCAAGTGCATCAAATATGAAGTGATCTTGGGAACACTCCCTCAACAAGCTCATGCTCCAAAGTGACAACGCTGTTGCCCTATGCAAATAGGCTCCTGCCAACTCATAAATCCATCCTTTGACATATTCAATGTCAAATACTTCTCTCATGATGTTGCCATCTCCTCCTATTGCAACATCATGCAAAATGTGAGAGAAACTCTGCCCTTGCTCTCTCTTAATCCTCAAAATCAACAAATGTCTTTGCTACCCCATCATACCTCCATCAGACAACTTATGTGGTGGAAACATAATGATTATATCATCATAATGCATCCACACTCCTTGCTGCCCCATGATGCAAATACCCTACCAAGTTCCTTCTATCCTCATACCCTTTGGAAAAGGACATGCCTCATGATGGACAAACTCTCTCAAGAGTAGCCAACGCAATCTTGCCTCTTGTTGCCCTGTATCATAGATTTGCAAGTAGCTCTCCAGCTTCTTGCTCTCTATCCACATCCACTTATCCACCGATGGATGCCTCCTACCATTCTCCATCTTGGTACTCCTCCAAAGAAGATTACCATTCTCCCATATCAATTTTTTCTCCTCGCATTCCATGGGATGCTGAAATGAAACTCCTTGGAGATCTCCTAGAGAAGATCTCACATAGATGATCATCTTGAACCCATAAGGATCCAAGGGGGCTGAAGGCAAAGCCTCTTTGCTGCTACCTCTTGACAGCGCTGTAACCCTCCTCCAAGGTGTTTTGGCTATCTCATGTCTCAACTCCCGGATGAATATTTGACTTTGCATGAATTTGTTTGGAGCAAATTTTACTCCATCCTCCAAGAATTCATACTCCACCCTCAAGGATTGTGTGTAACTCAACAAGGGTCCATGAGAATGATGGTTCATTTGTTCCTTGAACCATTCAAGCTTGCACAGTGCAGTGCAATCCTGCTGCTCTACCTCAGCAACAATGTTTGAACCTGGGCCATATGAAGACATATTTCCAAAACTTTTAGAAAGATTTGCTGCAACAAGTAAAATTGGAAATCTTCCCATACCTTGATGAGATGCGGGAACCTCCTGTAGTGCTACAAAGTCTCCTCCCTCCAATGTAATGGTTGCCCTTGCTGCTGATGTAAAAGGCTGCTCTCCCAAGGCTATGACATCGCTGGTACATGTCTCCTCCCATAGTGGTGTGGGCCTAATTTCCTCTGACGTTTCTCTATAAAAGGTTCTAATCATCCCTTGAGTGAACCCAGAAAAATAAGTCACTCTTGTATGGTTTAAGTGACTAGACCACCAAGCATTGGCTTCACCCTTCAGGTGCAACATTGCAACTTCTACTGCCTCCCTCTCTACCACTGGATGAAGTAGGAAGAATGCCTCAAGCTTCCTTGCCCAAGATCTTGCTGTAGTTGACCGATAAAATGTAGACAATAGGAATCTATTGCCTTTAATTTCTCTTTTGCTTCCAGGTCTTCCTTCTTCTCTCAGTTGAATAAACTGAGGAAAATCTAGGGTCTTTTTGAAAGCCCTAGGTTGGCACTTGTATTCAGCCAAATACCCACTCAAGATCTCATGCTCTAAGTGGTATCCTTGCTCTCCACTTTCTCTATGAGAACATGAAGTGCATGCATCTTCTTCTTCCTCCTGAAACCTTCTAGATGTCTCACTGCAGCTCTCTCCTCCTTGAAACCCTCTTGGAGTTTCAATGCATTTCTCTTCTCTCTTCTTAGATTTGAAAATGGATGAGAGTAATATCATCCTCTCCATAAATTTGTTCTCCTCTACTTATTATATTCTGATTGGATCTGAAATCCACAAGCTTAGCCAAGATGGCAGCTCTAATACCACTGTAATATCCCAAAATGGGAATAGCTACACTATTGGGAATAATTTGAGTTATTACCAATGTGGAGCTTTAGCAAATCATGAGCATGGAAATGTAGAGCAGCTCATTAGATTTAAAATAACATCATACTAGTAGATTAAAGAACCTCAACAACAAGATGGCCTATATTCTCCTTCCCGGGTGGGGAAATGCTGCAATACAGGGCATAAAACAACTGTCTTTAGAAACTAATGCTATAAAAGTGAGAAATGGGACTTGGATCCCTTAGAATACATGATATAAAACTCACATGAAGAATTATAGGTGAAACAAATCACTCTAGCTCATATAAACAGATCTCCCTAATTCATTGCAGCTCAAATAAGCCCAAACCCCATAGCCTAGCTCATGCAGAAAGTACTGAAGAAAGAACTGCGTTATCTTGCTGAGGGTTTATGTAGAAAATAATGAGATAGGATTGATATGGATCTTGTATTCATCAAATAATAGCTAAATTGAGGATTAACCTCTTTTGCACAAAGGAAAAGACACCCAGCAAGGGTTTCCAGAAATATACATGCACAAAAGAAACACTGCAGAAAATAACGTAATTTATTGCAACACTGTATTAAACATGACTAAATATGACATAAAATAGCTGAATAATACAAAAAATTTCCAAAGGCCCTTCTTATTAGATCTTCCGGAGGGAAATAAGCACCTCCTCCTCAAAGACTAGCACAAAATCAAAGGGTGCAACCCTGCTGCTGCTGCCCCTGCATAAAAGACGCAGTTTCTAAAGGGAACTGCACTGTAGATGAATATGGATGAATGGACCCAAGCTAAATTCTAAATTGAAGCTCAAATCCTTCCCTCTTGATCCCTTAAGCAAGCTAATCCAAAGAGAGGATAGAATTCCCGCATGTGAATTCTTTGCACTAAGCAGTGCAGAAACTCCGGCTAAACAGCTGAAGCATGCAAATAGTCAGAAGACCAAAGATAGATGAATACATGAATGATCTCTTTGATACAATTCCCTCCTTTTTATCTTTGGTTAGCCTCCTCTTTTCCCGTACCCCACACATTGTTGAGGTGACTTCCTAGTGAAGATTCCTCCTCCAAAATTGTGCTGCCCTAGTTGGCTTCCCTCCTCTTTGTAGCAGCGCTGCTGACTTGGTCAACTAGTACTAATCCACCTGCAATGCCTCTTTTCACACTAAGGGATCTTCAATCCAGTTCTCATATGTGTGTCTAGGCTGATCCTTGTCCACATTGAGCTAGTTTACTTGGGTGATTTCTTCCTCGTCAAGAATGCATGTTGATTTAGTCAAACTTGACTATGTCCCCATCTATTTTTCCCTTGTTCACACTTGGGAGTGTAAAACCAACTCCTAAGGTGATCTCCTTACTTACTAAGTTGGAATTTATTCATATATTTATTGTTCATGGGCCTACTTTCCCATTTATTCCTCTCCTAAGTGAAAGCATCAAAATCTAATATTCCAATTTGATTGTGTGAAAATTTTGGAATTTTATAGTCCTTCTCTCCCAAATGTTGCTTGTCCTCAAGCAACTGCAAGGATAGGACTGAAATGCATCCTCTTCTCCCCTGTAGCAACCTCATAAGATGAAATCCTCCAAAGATCAAGGTGCTGCATCATCAATATATCTCCAAGTTGCCCCTCCCAAGTGTGTAAGCTATCTAAATAGCTGGCATTATGTGACAGTGAATCATCCATGGAGGAAACAATGGGCTGTTTGAAGGTCCTCTTGGGGCATGAAGGCTGATATAGATTGGGATTCATCATCACCATTTGAATCTCTCCTCCCCAAGCTATCAACCAAACAAAATGAGTCACCCTCCAGGATGGCAACTCATGAAGGATCTCTTCCACCTTGAGCTCATGCAAAATAGGTGTGTTGTAAATCTAAATATGGTAGGAAAGATAACCTAACCCGCATTGTCTTCCTCTCCACTTAAGATAAGTGTAGAGAATTTTCTTATCTTGGGCTGCCATAATGTTGCCATCCAATGGAAATAAGGAAACTAGACCTCCAAAGGTCCCTTTCCCGACGCTGTGAATCAAGCTGGCCCAAACCATCTCATACATGATGGATAAGAAATCACCACCATATGGCATCCCATCCATCTCATGGTCCTCCTCATTAAGAAACAAAGATTTTGCTATAGAGGCGATGTCTCTTCCCATGCTCCCCTTAGAACATGTAATGCAGAAAGTGTGGGGATCCTCCTCCCTAGATAACACACCCACTCCATGTGTTTCTCCTCCAATCATGCTTCTCATAAAAGAAAGAATAATATCAGCAAATAGGATCATGATCAGGATCATAATGAAGGAAATATTGGAGGTTTTATGTAGTGATGGAGGGTACCAACAGTCTCCCAAGTGGTCACAGTGCCGTATTCCCCACTTTAGCTTTAGACAATAGCATGGAAAGTTGTTTCTCGACAAATGGCTAGTTGTGTAAGTCACCACATCTACTAGCAAATAGTGGATGGTGTTAGCCACCTATAAAAATTTGTCATATCAAATGGTGGCTAGATCATTTTTTAAGCCTTTAAGAAAAAAATTTATGTCAAATTGTTAGTTCTTAAAGTCTTAGGAAGATAACTAAGCCTTTAGTTGATCTTCACTGCTGTTTCCCTCATAATCATGAAGAATCTGTTGTTTTCCTAAAGAAGACTGCTCAAAATCCCCTTTTTCCCTTCATTTTACCCCTCATTTCACTCATAATTGACCTCTATTTTTATCCCCTTTCCTCCATAAAAATCCCTCCATAAGCCTCTTTAAACCTTCAAAATCACCCCAAGACCCTTTTAAAATCATTTGGTATCCTTCCATTTGGTTTAAAAAGCCTCCATTTACCTACCAGAAGCACTAAATTGGCTTAAAACCCTGTTTTTTAGCCTAAAAACACTCATATTACATTATATGGAACTTTAGCCCTCGAGGGCTTAACTCATTTAATCTCCTTCCTCACAGGACCTTAAGCCCCGTAATCGGGTGCTTAAGGGGCCTAAAAGTCCTTAAATCCTCTTTCAAAACCATTTTTCCTTTTATTTTATCATTTCCCCTACGAAAATGTTAAGTCGAGCGTGGATCGTTGATCTTCGTAGATCAACGACCATTGTCGCTCCCGATCAACCTATCACCCTTTTATTCTATTCATTAACCTGCCTCTTTACGCAATCCTGACCGTCCATTTAATAGATCTAACAGACAAGATCAAACACGACAATATTTTTCCCTTTCCTTCAGTATATATAACTCCGCCCGATCGTTAAATCTCGGCTGTTCGTGCTTCAGATCCTACGGTCGGGATCTAACCCGATAATACCCCCACCTTGCAAAGCATCCGCCCAATATAGACACGACACGTGGACTCCACTAACTCCCCAACCCGAATCTTCCTTGGTCGTGTGCGATTCGCACCGTTGGATCTCCGACCCCCCATCTAACAACTCACAATCGTTTTCGAATTTTTTTGCATTCGGGGTTTAACGCCTGAAAAAAACATGAAATGGGCGGTTTTTGAAAGACACGTGTCAAGCGGTGATGCATATCACATTTTTTTTGAAGATTTTTGAAACCACTTTGAAGCCACGCGAAACCAACAGTTTTTCCCACTAAAACCACCCTTTTCCGTTCCATTGGCTTTTTAGCTTTTAATCTCGACTATTGGTTTTTCTCATCCAATGGCTTCGATTACACCACATCTCCATTCTATTCTCCCTCCCCCTTTTCTCCAAGAGCCTTCATCGCTTCATCTCCACCGTTCATCAGTTTAATTTGATGGCGCAGATCACTCTGCGACCCCAAGTTTTCCACCCTTCCCCTTTGCTTCCAAACACTCCTCCAGATGATCCCGACCATTGATTAATCAAAATCTACAGTTCTCCTTACATCGCTTCTCCATTATATTATCCCTCCCCCTTTTCTCCAAAAGACTTCGTTGCTTCATCTTAGCCGTTAATCAATCTTAATCCGACGACTGGGACTTAATTTTATCACCGTTCCATCCAACTGCCTCCCCATTGGCCCATCAAATGATCTGGGCCATTGGTTGATCTCATCCAACGACCACGATTAAACCTCACCCCCAAAGCGGCCTTATCCTATTATTTCACCGATTTTTCATAACTTTTGTGTATTTTTGCAGGTTTTGAAGTTTTCTCACAGTTTTTTAAATGAAGTCAAGGGCCGAGGATGACGATCCCCCAGGCCATTATCCATGAAGACAAGGATCTGCAGGGTTCGAATTACCATTTTACCCGTGCCTCATGAGCACTGGTAACGTTATAAAATCCTCTGCGCACCTGCAAAAACAAAAAAAACACAGTAAAACTTTAATTATGAAGAGTATCGGTGTTACAACATTAGATCAAAGCAGAAGTGAAGACTAATGATTTTAACCAGGGTTTAAATGGATTGGGGACATAAATTAGACTATCAAAAGCCTAATGAAGACCAGAAGACAAAAATTAGGCCTAATTAAGCCTAAAATACAGGATCATGATAAATTAACAACATTTTAGGATAAAACAAAGAGAAATATCAAGCCGAGAAGCCTCCACTGCCACATCAGAGGTTAATTGAATCCTCTCCAGCTTCCAAAAGCCACTGGAAACCTCAAAGAAATCAAAGAAGGCATAGTTATTGCTTGTTTTACAGATATTTTCATAAAGACAGCTAAACAATTAATTCAACCAAAGAAACTTATTGCAATCTGCTAGCAAAGTTAATACAAAGATAAGAAAGTGCCCTGAAGTAAATCTTCTCATCCATTAAGCCTTAGAAAGCAGAAATAGAGTTATGAAACAGAGATTTAGATAGAATGAATTCCTGCCTTATGCCTTGCATGGTTTTCAAGGCCAGGAAATGCATTAAGTGTAGAATTAATTATATTTGAACCCTAGAAACTCTTCCACCTCCTCATTTTCCTATAAAATCTCCTTGAGGAGCACATTGTAAAGGGTTGGTTGCTGCACTTTGATGTAATACTTGTAGTTGAAAACTTTCTATAGGTAAATAGTTTTTAGAGGCTCTTGAAGCTCTGTTAGTGATCAAAGAAGTTAGGCTGAGAAGAAAAGATGTTGCTATACTAAAACACTGGTCTTGAAGTATGTAACTGGATTGACATCAATATACGAGCTGATTTTTGGGATCCTGGTCTATATCATTGGTGAAGTACTTCTTAATGTTATTTGTTTTCCTTTCATGTATGCCATTTTTTCCACCTTTTCTCTAATAAAGAACAACAAATATAGAGCTAGGATTTACTGTTAAAAGTACCCTACTCTCACTGATAAGCTTTATCCTCATGTTTTCCTCCAATTATAAGTTTAAGAATGACTTAATCTAAGTGTAAACATTATCAAGGAATTTTGGTTTGTCCTTGCCTTGATGTGCAAAACTTGAAAGGAAGTTCTTGAATGATATTTTCATTATATGTTGAGCAGAGTTAGACTGGAAAAGTTTACGGTGGTCCCTATCTTCTAGTTTCTTTCTCCAAAGGTTGTTTTGAAGGTTTCCCTAAGAGTATGCTGAAGCAGGCTTAGATTGTAATATATCTTGCTTGATCTCAAGCTGCACTTTGTTTTCTTATCTGTTATCATCCCTTCTGAAAGTAGTCATGTGGATTGCTGGATTGGTTGTCTGATAAGTTAGCTTAATACAAGCTTGTCCAAAGAAGTTTAAGGTTAGCCCTGTCTTTGGTTGGTTTCAAATAGTTGCTTAAAAGGCTTTTCTTGTTTTGAAAGTTGATAAATCCTTGTTGAAATTATTGACTTATTCCACCTTTTCAACACTTTTAATGTTCCATTCATCATTTAATCTAAAGGATCTTTTGATATAGATTACTTGCCCCTTGGATCACTCTTGAAATTGTTGCATAACTAAACCCATTTATGACTCCATAGCCCAATGGATTAAGCCCTGTTTCATATCTATCCTATAAGCTAAGTCTTGTTTTGATTATTCATATCTTCACCCCTTTGAAGCTCTTTCATTTTTAGGAATTTCCACTCAATTAAAAATCATGCTCAACCATCCAAACAAACAAAAACCCTTGTTCTTAATAACTAGCCTAATATCAAACCTAAAAGCCTTAAAGATAAATCAATATTTGCACTTATAAGAGCGATCCCTTTCTGGATTCAGGAGGGCTAGATCCTAGAATCCCAAAGTGGTTCATAATGTTGTCTCTGCAGCTTTAGTCTTGCCAATATGCTAAAATTATAGGGAAATAACATTTCTGGTGACTCCGCTGGGGACCTGAGTCAAATTTCATCTTAGACACCCTTAAGACCTCAAAAAACCCCTTGAGTACAAGTAGCCCTCTTCAATCACTACCAAAGAAAATGGTAATCATGATAAAACTTATTTGAGTCAGTGACAAACTAAGTAACCCTTAGGATTCTCATAGAGTTTATCAAACCTTGAAGGAATCAACTAGCTTAGCCACAAGAGTAAACTTTCTTTGTCTCATCACTATAGCTAAGTGTTGAAATAGATTTAGGACACTCTTAGAACCCATAGGACTGAAAAAACTTAGAAAAACCCAAAAATATTTTAGATTGGCATTCAAATAAACATGGTGGTGGACCATAAAACATTTTACCTCCAAAAGAGCTAAAAATTTCCACCTGGTGACTCCACAATCCAAAATAGACCAAAGACTCCACTGGGAAACCAATTATCATCATAACATCATATAAAATCAGTTAAGAAGAATTTAGGATTAAAGTTTTCTTGTTTAAAAGATCAATTAGCCTCTTAAAGATTGTCATATTTGGTTGAATTTTCTTGTAAGTTGGGTCTAAAAAAAATTACATAGTGGCTTCTAGAAGAGTTCATACTAGAGCCTATCCTGACCCAAATCCTCCTGAGATAGTTGATAACCATGAAAGAATACTTAGGAAGTCTCCTAAGGCCAAAGCTCCAACTATTGTTAGAACACTCCATAGAGCTAATTCTGTCCCTGAAAACCTTGCAGTTCTACAAGAATCACAAGTTGACTTAAGAAATCCATTTAGAACTAGGTCACTTGATGATATAGATCAGATAGATTTAGAGTCGCCACCTTCATCCCAAGATAGAGGTGAACATCTTGGTAGTAGAGAAACTACTCCACCTGATTTACATTTCCTTCATAATTTTGGTTTCTCTCATCCAAGATCAGCTCAACAATCTCTTGCTGGTCCATCCACTTCTATTACCCATACGCGCATTGTCCAAAACACTTCATTCCAACCCACTTTCCCACTTGTAAATCCACCTCTACCTCCTATCATGGCAACATGGTATGCCCCTCTAGTCCTTCCTTTGCCTCTAGTCAATCTTCCATAGGACTATCAGTCCAAGATACCATTGTATGATGCCAATGGTGCTACTACTGCTTCACAACATGTGGATAAGATAAATGACTACTTTGACAGAAATGAAATTAATGATGAAACTGTCAAACTTAGGTTATTTGCTCAAAGTTTAGGGGGAGAAGCAAGAAAATGGTTCAAAAGCTTAACCCCTAACAATATTAATGATCTTCAAGCCCTCCATTAGTTATTCCTAAACAAGTGGGAAGTTAAGAAAAATCCTCTCCAAATTCTTTCAGACTATAACAGCCTTAAAAGAAACACTGGGGAGAGTGTTCAAACTTATTGCAATAGATTCAATAGTGTGTATAGTGCCTTATCCCCAAAATTGAAACCTCCACAAGGCTCAGCCTTAAAAAGGTTTCTTGAAGGGTTTGATCCTGAAATGGCTTATGAGCTGAGAGAGAGAGACCCTTTGACTTTAGAAGATATGCAAAAGGGAACTCTAGCTGTGGAAGTTAATCTAATGGAGAAAAGAGCTAGAATGAGGAATGAGAAGAAAGTATCCTTTAGGGAGGAATCTGCACCTTCCACATCTAGCTCAAAAATGGAGAGAATGATGGAAGAAATGATGAAAAAGATGAGCATACTTAAGAGAGCACAAGCTAGTCAAAACCAATCAGCTCCTCAAAACAGGAATCAAAATCAAAATCAGAATTTTAGGAGAAAACAACCTCATAATAGACCAAGGGAGGATGATCAACAAATTACACCTCCTTTTCACCAAAACTATGTGAGTGAGGTTGAAGAAACAATTGAACAAACAGAGGAAGATGACATAAACATGTTGGGAGTAGAAAATGACAATTTTGAGGTTCATTATAATAGAAAAAAGGGTCTTTACACACCCTATGATGGTAAAATATCAGAGGATGAATATTACTATCTGGCCTATATTCTCCTTCCTGGGTGGGGAAATGCAGCAATACAGGGCATAAAACAACTGTCTTTAGAAACTAATGCTATAAAAGTGAGAAATGGGACTTGGATCCCTTAGAAGACATGATATAAAACTCACATTAAGAATTAGAGGTGAAAAAAATCACTCTAGCTCATACAAACAGATCTCCCCAAGTCAATGCAGCTCAAATAAGCCCAAACCCCATAGCCTAGCTCATGCATAAAGTACTGAAGCAAGAAATCTGTTATCTTATTGAGGGTTTATGCAGAAAATAATGAGAGAATACTGATATGGAGCTTGTATTCATAAAATAATAGAGAAATGAAGGATTAACCTCTTTTGCACAAAGGAAAAGACACTCAGCAAGGGTTTCCGACAATATACATGCACAAAAGCAGCACTGCAGAAAATAACGCAGTTTACTGCAACAATGTATTAAAAATGACTAAATATGACATAAAATAGCTGAATAATATAGAAAATTGCCAAAGGCCCTTCTTATTAGATCTTCCGAAGGGAAATAAGCACCTCCTCCTCAAAGACTAGCACAAAATCAAATGGTGCAACCATGCTGCTGCTGCCCCTGCATAAAAGACACAGTTTCTGAAGGGAACTGCACTGTAGATGAATATGGATGAATGGCCCCAAGCAAAATTATGAATTGAAGCTCAAATCATTCCCTCTTGATCCCTTAATCAAGATGATCCAAAGAGAGGATGAAATTCCCGCACATGAATTCTTTGCACTAAGTAGTGCAGCAACTCCAGCTAAACAACTAAAGCATGAAAATAGTCAGAAGACCAAATATAGATGAATAAATGAATGATATATTCGATGCTATGCCCTCCTTTTTATCTTTGGTGAGCCTCCTCTCCCCGGACCCCACACATTGTTGAGGTGACTTCCTAGTGAAGATTCCTCCTCCAAAACTGCGCTACCCTAGTTGGCTTCCATCCTCTTTGTAGCAGCGCTGTTGACTTAGTCAAATAGGACTAATCCAGCTGCAATGCCTCTTTTCACACTAAGGGATCTTCAATCCGGTTCTCATATGTGTGTCTAGGTTGATCCTTGTTCACATTGAGCTAGTTTACTTGGGTGATTTCTTCCTCCTCAAGAATGCATGTTGAATTAGTCAAACTTGACTATGTCCCCATATATTTTTCCCTTGTTCACACTTGGAAGTGTAAAACCAGCTCCTAAGGTGATCTCCTTACTTACTAAGGTGGAATTTTTTCATATATTTATTGTTCATGGGCCTCCTTTCCCATTTATTCCTCTCCTAAGTGAAAGCATCAAAATATAATATTCCAATTTGCTTGTGCGCAATTTTTGGAATATTATAGTCCTCCCCTCCCAAATGTTTCTTGTCCTTAAGAAACTGCAAGGATAGGACTAAAGAGCATCCTCTTCTCCCCTGTAGCAACCTCATAAGATGAAATCCTCCAAATATCAAGGTGCTGCATCATCAATATATCTCCAAGTTGCCCCTCCCAAGTGTGTAAGCTATCTAAATAGCTGGCATTATGTGACATTGAATCATCCATGGAGGCAACAATGGGATGTTTGAAGGTCCTCTTGGGGCATGAAGGTTGATATAGATTGGGATTCATCATCCCCATTTTAATCTCTCCTCCCCAAGCTATGAACCAAACAAAATGAGTCACCCTCCAGGATGGCAACTCATGAAGGATATCTTCCACCTTGAGCTCATGCAAAATAGGTGGGATGTAAATCTAAATATGGTAGGCAAGATAGCCTACCCCACGCTATATTCCTCTCCACTTAAGATAAGTGTAGAGAATTTTCTTATCTTGGGCTGCCATAATGTTTCCCTCCAATGGCAAGAAGGAAACTAGACCTCCAATGGTCCCTTCCCCAGCGCTGTGAATCAAGCTGGCCTAAACCATCTCATACATGATGGATAAGAAATCACCACCATATGGCATCCCATCCATATCATGGTACTCCTCATTAAGAAACAAATATTTTTCTGTAGAGGCCATGTCTCTTCCCATGCTCCCCTTAGAACATGTAATGCAGAAAGTGTGGGGATCCTCCCCCCTAGAGAACACACCCACTCCATGTGTTTCTCCTCCAATCATGCTTCTCATAAAAGCAATAATAATATCAGAAAATAGGATCATGATCAACATCATAATGAAGGAAATACTGGAGGTTTTATGTAGTGCTAGAGGGTACCAACAGTCTCCCAAGTGGTCACAGCGCAGTCTTTCGCACTGCAGCTTCAGACAATAGCATGGCAAGTTGTTTCTCAACAAATGGCAAGTTGTGTAAGTCACCACATCTACTAGAAAATAGTGGATGGCTGAATGTATCAACTGAGCATACAAGGAGTAACCAAACACTTGCCCCAGATAATATAGTAGATGGCTATCTCCATTATAATAGCTGGCCAAAAATGGTCCATGGAGACTAAAGAGAAACTTGCCCCTTTGTAGAGAAATGCATTGCAAGGAAATGGTAAGAGCATACAAATATTGTGTTGAACAATCAATTAATGTAAAAACAGAATTCTTACCATGTAATGGAAGCAGGATGGTGACTAAATCCACAGATAGGTCCTCCATAGTGGTATGACATATCCATATGAAGAGGAATGAACCACATGCTGCATGAAAATCCTCCTTCTCATGCTTGGAAATCCAAGTCAAGGAGAACATACCACAATAACCAATGAGTCCATCCACCATTCTATCAATCTCACCTCCTCTATGCCTACCAAGTGCATCAAATATGAAGTGATCCTTGGAAAACTCCCTCAAAAAGCTCATGCTCCAAAGTGACAGTGCTGTTTCCCTATGCAAATAGGCTCCTTCCAACTCATAAATCCATCCTCTGACATATTCAATGTCAAATAATTCTCTCATAATGTTGCCATCTCCTCCTATTGCAACATCATGCAAAATGTGAGATCAACTCTGCCCTTTCTCTCTCTCAATCCTCCAAAGCAACAAATGTCTTTGCTGCCCCATCATACCTCCATCATACAACTTATGTGGTGGAAACATAATGATTATATCATCATAATGCATCCACACTCCTTGCTGCCCCATGATGCAAATACCCTGCCAAGTTCCTTCTATCCTCATACCCTTCGGAAAAGGACATGCCTCATGATGGCCAAACTCTCTCAAGAGTAGCCAACGCAATCTTGCCTCTTGCTGCCCTGTATCATAGATTTTCAAGTAGCTCTCCATCTTCTTTCTCTCTATCCACATCCACTTATCCATCGATGGATGCCTCCGACCATTCTCCATCTTGGTACTCCTCCAAAGAAGATTACCATTCTCCCATATCAAATTTTTCTCCTCGCATTCCATGGGATGCTGAAATGCAACTCCTTGGAGATCTCCTAGAGAAGATCTCACATCGATGATCATATTGAACCCATAAGGATCCAAGGGGGCTGAAGGCAAAGCCTCCTTGCTGCTACCTCTTGACAACGCTGTAACCCTCCTCCAAGGTGTTTTGACTATCTCATGTCTCAACTCCCGGATGAATATTTGACTCTGCATGAATTTGTTTGGAGCAAAGTTTACTCCATCCTCAAAGAATTAATACTCCACCCTCAAGGATTTTGTGTAACTCAATAAGGGTCCATGAGAATGATGGTTCATTTGTTCCTTGAACCATTCAAGCTTGCACATCGCAGTGCAATCCTGCTGCTCTACCTCAGCAACAATGTTTGACCCTGGGCCATATGAAGACATATTTCCACAACTTTTAGAAATATTTGCAGCAACAAGTAAAAGTGGAAATCTTCCCATACCTTTATGAGATGCGGGAACCTCCTGTAGTGCTACAAAGTCTCCTCCCTCCAATGTAATGGCTACCCTTGTTGCTGATGTAGAAGGCTGCTCTCCCAAGGCTGTGACAGCGCTGGTACATGTCTCCTCCCATAGTGGCGTGGGCCTACTTTCCTCTGACCTTTCTCCATAAAAGGTTCTAATCAGCTCTTGAGTGAACTCAATAAAAGAAGTCACTCTTGTATGGTTTAAGTGACTAGACCACCAAGCATTGGCTTCACCCTTCAGGTGCAACGCTGCAACTTCTACTGCCTCCCTCTCTACCACTGGATGAAGTAGGAAGAATGCCTCAAGCTTCCTTGCCCAAGATCTTGCTGTAGTTGACCCATAAAATGTAGACAATAGGAATATATTGCCTTTAATTTCTCTTTTTCTGCTAGGTCTTCTTTCTTCTCTCAGTTGAATAAACTGAGGAAAATCTAGGGTCTTTTTAAAAGCCCTAGGTTGGCACTTGTATTATGCCAAATACCCACTCAATATCTCATGCTCTAAGTGGTCTCCTTGCTCTCCACTTCCTATATGAGAACATGAAGTGCATGCATCTTATTCTTCCTCCTGAAACCTTCTAGATGTCTCACTGCAACTCTCTCCTCCTTGAAACCCTCTTGGAGTTTCAATGCATTTCTCTTCTGTCTTCTTAGATCTGAAAATGGATGAGAGTAATCTCATCCTCTCCATCATTTTTTTATCCTCTCCTTCTTATCTTCTGATTGGAACTGAAATCTAGAGGCTGAGCCAATATGGCAACTATGATACCACTGTAATATCCCAAAATGGGAACAACTACACTATTGGGAATAATTTGAGTTATTACCAATGTGGAGCTTCAGAAAATCATGAGCATGGAAATTTAGAGTAGCTTATTAGATGTAAAATAACATCATACCAGTAGATGAAAGAGCCTCAGGAACAAGATGGCCTATATTCTCCTTCCCGGGTGGGGAAATGAAACAATACAGGGCATAAAATAGCTGTCTTTAGAAAATAACGTTATACAAGTGAGAAATGGGACTTGTATCCCTTAGAAGACATGATATAAAACTCACATGTAGAATTATAGCTGAAAAAAATCACTCTAGCTCATATAAACAGATCTCCCCAAGTCAATGCAGCTCAAATAAGCCCAAACCCCATAGCCTAGCTCATGCATTAAAAAATGAAGTAAGAAATGCGTTATCTTACTGAGGGTTTATGCAAAAAATAATTATAGAAGAATTATATGGAGCTTGTATTCATAAAATAATAGAGAAATGGAGGATTAACCTCTTTTGCATAAAGGAAAAGACACCCAGCAAGGGTTTCCACCATATACATGCACAAAAGCAGCACTGCAGAAAATAATGTAGTTTACTGCAACAATGTATTAAACATGACTGAATATTACATACAATAGCTGAATAATATAGAAAATTTCCAAAGGCCCTTCTTATTATATCTTTTGGAGGGAAATAAGCACCTCCTCCTCAAGGACTAGCACAAAATCAAAGGGTGCAACCCTGCTGCTGCTGCCCCTGCATAAAAGACGTATTTTCTGAAGGGAAATACACTGTAGACGAATATGGAAAAATGAACCCAAGCCAAATGCTGAATTGAAGCTCAAATCCTTCCCTCTTGATCCCTTAAGTAAGCTGATCCAAAGAGAGGATGGAATTCCCGCACAGGAATTTTTTGCACTAAGCAGTGCAGCAAATCCGGCTAAAAAACTGAAGCATGAAAATAGTTATAAGACCAAAGATAGATGAATACATGAATGATCTCGTCAATGATATGCCCTCCTTTTTATCTTTGGTGAGCCTCCTCTCCCCGGACCCCACACATTGTTGAGGTGACTTCCTAGTGAAGATTCCTCCTCCAAAACTGCACTGCCCTAGTTGGCTTCCCTCCTCTTTGTAGCAGCGCTGTTGACTTGGTCAACTAGGACTAATCCACCTGGAATGCCTCTTTTCACACTAAGGGATCTTCAATCCGATTCTCATATGTGTGTCTAGGATGATCCTTGTTCACATTGAGCTAGTTTACTTGGGTGATTTCTTCCTCCTCAAGAATGCATGTTGACTTAGTCAAACTTGACTATGTCCCCATCTATTTTTCCCTTGTTCACACTTGGAAGTGTAAAACCAGCTCCTAAGGTGATCTCCTTACTTAATAAGGTGGAATTTATTCATATCTTTATTGTTCATGGGCCTACTTTCCCATTTATTCCTCTCCTAAGTGAAAGCATCAAAATCTAATATTCCAATTTGCTTGTGTGAAAATTTTGGAATATTACACATGATATGACCCTCCAAAGTTGTATGTGCACTAAAATATTAACCTATTAATACCACTTCGCTACTTCCTCCAGGAAAAAAAAAGGTTTCTCGACCTCACCACAATCATCGTAGGTTTCGTTGCCACTGCTGGAAACTTGTCACAGATCTTTTTTGGTGCCAACATGACCGTCACCTTGTTCATTGTAGCCATAGTTATCACTGCCTCTAGCGAAGCTTCCTTCACCACGATCACTAAAGCCTCAACCCTTGCCCCATGCACATGCTCTGTCACGAATCTCATATCCACCTGCAGCAACATTGTCCTCCAGCCTCGGCCACTGGTGTCCTCTTCACGACCCCAACCTTGGCCAACTACAAAACTTCACCCACCGACATATCCTCTGCTTTAGTGTTGTATTCATCACCCTCAAAGCGGCTAGCACTGCCTCCACCACAACCCTGCTTGCCCCTTACTCTTCCTCTATTCTCCCTCACGACCTCGATGGATAGAAGGGGTTTGGAAGGGAGTTTAACATGTTGATACTAAGATGATGACGACTATTGTCGGTCGTTTTTCTTGGAAGTGGAATTGGGATTCTCTCGTCTCGATATTTCTTATTGAAAAACACCACATATCAACACACACCACGATTCGTGGAGATCTGGCCTCGATTACACCTTTACACCGTTTGTATCCAGGTCCTCTTGGAGCCCAAAGAACCCAACATTTCCGACTAGAAATGGATCACAATTTGTATGCTAAGATCATCTGTTGACCCCCACTCCACGAGCATCAGAGAGCTCTTGGTGCTATATGACTCGACATAACTTATTCTTTGAATCATAGTGAGCAGAATACAACCATCTGTTTCTCTTTAGCAAGTCGATCTGTCCATCGCACCGGGGTTTCTTCCAAATTTCTGCAACATCCAAGCACCGAAGTCACCCTGCAAAAAGTACCTTGCAAGGATATTTGTGTGCGCTCCTCATTCACATCCATGTGAAACCTGCACACCATAACAAAAAAAATAGAACCTCAACCTGTACATTATTCTCATTAATGTTTACATCAAAAGTATCCATCGGATAAACTCAAATAATTTTATAAAAATGAGCCATATATCCATGGAAATCAACAAAATTTAGATCTCTCATTTTTTCCCACTACAACAAGATCTATTCATCAGACCATAACCCCTTGAAAACTGATGCGCCCCTTTGAAGTCAAACTAGCTCTGATACCAATTGTTAAAATTTACTGCAGACATAAATTTTACAAAGAGGAATAAACATAAAAGGCAACAACAATCATAAATACATAAAAATAAATGTTTATCCGGGAAAAACCCCAACTCCGGGGAAAACCCATCCAACATAATTTCATTAACCATTGGCCAAAGCCATGACCAATCCGACCATGTGAGCCTTCACCGATCACCTCCCTGGACTTTATTACACTGAAGTCTTCCCAGCCTTTTATAGGATCCATTATATGCAATACCATAGGCCAAAAACCATGGGTGCATAATACCATGTGCCACAAAAATACTTGATTTTTTAACCTGGTTAACCTTAACTCTAAACCCGAGTCAATTTACCTAATATTTCAGAAAAATTTACCCAAAAAAACCCAATGCGGAAAAATAGGCACAACAACTCTTGAGGTTTTTATTATTATGCAGAATTCTGAATACAATCAAGGGCACCAGTAGTGGTTTTCCCAATAGATAAAATCTCGACATGTGTACCTTTTTCTCTCGAAGACAAAAAATATGGTTGATTCAGATAAGGATGAAGAACCCCACATTTGCCTACGAAGTCACTACATCAACCTTCAGTGAGGTTGTTTCACACCTTTCGGATTTGCTGAAAACGAGCCCTTTCTAGCCCACTAGAAATCCAGCGCTACCTTTCCTAGCTCCACGTTAGCCCTCTAGCCCTATGTGAGCCTCTGTGCTACCTCTGCATTGCTCTGGCCGAACCTGCGTCACCCCTGCTGGGACTACGCTGCCTTTGCGTGAGCCTGGCTGGGCTGTGTTTCCCTTACTAGGTCTCTGCGCTGCTGTCATATGGATCTGCTTCTCTGCCAATGTATTCTCGGCCTCAGTTCTAAAATCCCACTACTGATTTGCCCCTCACTCCACTGCGAGCTCACTCAAAAATTCTCAGCAAACCGCACCCCAAAATTTTGACTTAGCTCAAGTGCTGCCACTTTGTGTGTGTTCTCCAACTGACCCCAAGCCTTCCTTTAATAATTTTCTTGTTGAGAAATTAACGGTCATGATCTAATCTCTAATCAACGACTAATATTATAAAATACTTTATTCACGTCACTTAGAACATTATCACCCACATGTTTAAATTAATTCCCTTTAATTATTTAATTTCCCTAAGTTAGACTTAGGGTCTCTATTAAAATAATTAATTATTGGAATAACTTAGTCTCTAGGTGAAATTTCTCCAAACAATTTCTGGGTCTTAGAGATCTCATGTGTTCTAGCCTCTCCACAAATTTTTGGAGCTAGAGCACATCCGATGCTACCCAAAATCTCAACAGTTTCTTAGTAGCATATCAACATAACATAATATCCAATTGAATTGGGGCTCAAAGAATAAGAAATAGAATTTATGGTGAGATATAATATGATGAATCTCTACCTCATTACTGAATCAGAGCACATAGGTTCCAAACTACAAATTACATTCATGCATTAAGAGTGATATGGAAAGAGAAGGGTAATTCAATTTATGTTGCAATAAACATAATTTCATTGGATAAATCTCCATTTCTCATCCATGAAAACTGAAAATATGTAGACAACCTCAAGCCAAGAATCCAAAGATGGCGCATAACATATTATATAGTCTAATTTGTTTTGTTTAAGCATATCTTTCTCCTATGAATATTACATGGGAGAATGGATTCACTTATACAAGTGATTTATTAATCGAAAAACATGTGTCATAACCATACACATGTAAAGATAAATCGACATGTTTCGGTAATCATGCATATGCAATGTTGTTAAAAGAGTTATGTCTCGATATTTTGTCTACATTTCATGTATGCACATGAATACTAGTTTGAAGCATCACTAATAAATATTTATTATTGGTTGATTAATATTTTATCTAATGATGATATCAAAGTTTGTTGACAAGTAGCAGTTGCAGGAAAATATTGTGATGTATGTGAAAGATAGATTATGTTTAACATTATGATAGGTATTGAGCTAGTGGTCCATGCAGGTTGAAGAAATGTCATATGCAAGATAATCCACTAGAAAGAAGAACTAGGCCACAAAGAAATAATGTTCGAGGATTTGTGGTTAAATGATATCATGATTATTATAATAAAATTTTATAATTTATTTTGTATTTACTATGATATGTCTTTGTAATATTTTATGAAGATGGCCAAGGGATGGAATCCCTTATATTTTGTAAACCTTTGAGCACTACTGAGAGGGGTGGGGGTGAATCAATAGTGTGATCTATATACGATTTATACCAATTATTAACTTCACTGACTTAATCACACATACATGCACCAAAAAATCATTATATTATCCATGCATATGAAATATAAGCAAATAAATCATAAACCATGTGATAAACATAAACAATAAATAATAACACAATTACATCATCACACATCAGACACAAGATTTCTGGTGGAAACCCTTTTGGGAGAAAAACCACCCTTATTGTTGTTGCTATGCTCTGAATTTATATTAGTCAAGCAATTAGTCTTTTACATAGCTTTTTGACTCTCATCAACATGGAGACTCGACCTCATATACATAATTGCAACTTCCATTGACTAGGAGACTCGATACTACTGATCAACTTAGAATAATATGTTCTCTACAGATCTACGGACTACCATCTACCAACTACTGATCCTTTCCCAACTACCATTGGACTATACAATTTTTACCGGGATAAATCCCTCTTGTGGACAAGAGCGATCTCCATAGAATTCTAAAGGAAAACTAGAAACAAATAGACAAAACTATAACTCTTTCCTTAGCCTATAAATATTATTACCTCGATAAATCCCTCTTGCAGACAAGAGCGATCTCCATAGAATCCTAAAGGAAAACTAGAAACAAATAGAAAAAACAATAACTCTTTCTTTAGCCTATAAATAAAACATGAAACATGTAGTATGCGAAGGATCACTTACCTATTAATGAAGTGCTTGTAGAAGTCCTTTCAGTTCTTTCTACAACCAGCTTTCCCTCAATGCCTTAGATTCTTCCCGAATTCTTTCCACAACTTCTCCATGATGATCCAAAACATATATGCATATAAAAAACATTCAAAGGGATCAAAGCATCTAGCATATAAAATCAAAGGCAAATGAAATCTCTAATCTAGAATACAACATATAATTGAATCAATAATCAGTTATAAACCATGTGAGTGATAAAGGAATCCCACAAATAACATCAAGAACATATGAAATTAGGCAAGAAAAATTAACTTTGTATTAAATTCAAAGGGATAAAAAGCTTACAACCTAGTTGCCTTATTGTCACTAGCCTCTTCCAATGGTCTCCTTCCCTTCCCTTGATGACAAGATCTTTAGACCCAAAACTAACAACATGAGTTTACAAATCCAAGTATCCCGTTCCTTTAGTCCTATGATGAATTTATAGGAAGGATGAGGAGGTTTCTAGTTCCTTTGCTCAAGGGATATGATGCTTAAGAAAAGGAGGTTAGTTCCATGTACCAAGGGATGAAGCGCAAGTATGTAGTGGTATGAGGCTTCTAATTAGGATAATATTCCTCAACTAAAGCTTCTATAACTTACTTTTTTATTTTTACCTACATGAACAGACCTATTCAGTTTATAGTAGAAGAAACTGTGCAGATTTGTGCAGTTTAGAGTGGAAGAAACTGTGCATGTGCGGGTTTTGTTCAAGAAAATTGCGCATATACTCAAAAATAGGTTTTAATCACTGAACACCAAAATTACTTTTTCCCCTGGTGTTTTTTACTTCAAGCTTCATAGGGGATTCACTTTAGACACTCCATTGGATTGCAATATATCCAAATTGACAATGATGGTGACAAATTTTAGTGTAACAGATTACCCCTAAAGTGAAAATCCATAGAATATGTTTGATGATTGAAGCATTTTATCATGTAAAAGGTTTGGATTAAAGACCAATTGGTTGAGGACTTGAAACAAACAATCAAGGATTAACGTATCATGCTTTCATATAAAAATCACTCAGGTAGCCATTCCCATACTAAGAGTAAACAAACTCGTGAACTAGTAAGGAAATACACAAAGATCCATTTCAACAGTAGACATAATATGGATGCACCCATCAATGGGTCTATATTTACAATCATGAATATTTAATAACTCGATACAACCTAGGTGGATGAAACCAGATCCAGGGTCTTGATTTCCATCTCTATCTATGTACAAATCTAACCATGTGAGTAAATGTCTTGAAGTTGAACATGGTAGAAACCAATTGATTACCGGTCAATGATGTGAATTGTTAACAAGTGCAAGAGAAACCACCAATAATGAAAATGGCTCTCAAAGTACTCCAGTAAAATCTATGAAGTGTGATTAAATGTTTTGAAGTCGAACACTCATAGAACCATACGTTTGAAGGCCAATGACGAGAACTCCGTTAGGTCTCTATAATTTGTTAGCAAGATTGGGAGAGTCCAATCACAGAGTTAACATCATTTCAACAAACTTTGGGATTCTAGGATCTAGCCCTCCTGAATCCGGGAGAGGGATCTCTCCAATATGCACAAAGATGGATATTTTCTTTGAAAAGCTTAAGGTAATGATATTAGGCTAGTTATGAAGGCCAAGGGTTTTGTTTTGTTTTGGATGGTTGAGCATGAAATGTTACTTGAGGGGAAAGTCCTAAGTGTAAAAAGTTTCAAAAGTGAGAAGTTGCAAGCAAATAGAACAATTTTGGTAGATAGATAGATATAACGCTGGTTTTTAGTCCATTGGGCTATGGAGTCATATCTGGGCTTTAATTGAGCAACAACATCAAGAGTGATCCAAGGGGCAAGTCATCTATACCACAAGATTGTTGAGTTTTAAATGATGGAATGGAACAATAAAGTGTTAGAGGGATGGAAACTGATGATAATTTCTCAGAGGATTTATAGTCAGTCCAAACAAGAAAAAGCCTCTTAAGTAACTGTTTAAAACCAACCAAGGACAGGGCTAACCATAGACTTCTTGGGCAAGTTCTTATTAAAGCAGCTTAATTGACAAACAATCTAGTGATCCACATAATCACCTTTAGAAAGTATGAAAACATATAAGAGAAACGAAGTGTAACTTAAGATCAGATAAAGTACTTTTAAACCTAGTCTGCTTTCAGTCAACACCAAGGGAAACTTTCAGAATCTGCCTTTGGAGAAAAGAATCTAGGAATCAGGGCAAACCATATCTTCACTAGTCTAACTTTAATAGCAAATAATGGAAATAACATTCGAGAACAATGTTTGAGCAAACAGAAGGACGAGGGAACGCCAACATTCCTAACTGTTTAAACTGTATTGAATCATTCTTAAATAAACAAATTTGAAGAAAACATCAAGATAAATATTTCTTAGCCAAAGAAGGTTACTGATATACAGTAGGTCCTAACCCTGTTTATACTGTTCTTTACAGCAGAATATGAACAATATGGCATACGTAGAAGGAAAAACAATTAACAAAGAAAGAGGCACTTCACCAGTAATATAGACCAGGATCCCAAGAAACAGCTTGTTATTGATGTCAAACCAATTACAGTCTTCAAGTCCAATGTTTCAGTTCAGCAATCATCTTCACTATTCAGCCTAACTACTCTATCACAAACAGAGCTTCAAGGGCCAGTGAACACTATGTACAAATATAAGTCTCCAGCTCAAGTGTATTTCAAAGTTCTGCAACCGAAAATTTCTCATCTTCTTCTGAGGTATTTATAGAAGAATGAGGAGGTGATCTAAGAAAATATCTCTCAGGATAATTAATACAGGTTCAAGACTTCTCGGCCTTTTGAGGGGCTCGAGGGAGAAATTTACAGGTGGATCACTGTATTAACTTTTTACAATAAATATCAAAGCTCAGTGGGAACTTTATTTGACTTTGAGGCTCTGTACGCTGTGTGGAGTAACTCCTTGGCTGCGCTGGAGGCGAATATCAGATTTTATTCAATAACTTCGGCCTCTGTTTGAATGCTTTGAGGCAACAGGTGGCTTGGTGGTAGCTGAGGAATCAATTTGCCCCAGATGTGGCGGTGGAGGCTTTCTATCTGATAAAACACTTTAGGTTTTCTTTTAAACTGTGTTTTAGATTAGGGATTAGGATTTTGATAACTGTCTTAGCCGTAATCCCTATAAAAACTGTCTTCGATCTTCATCTGCTGTGCTTTGTCTTCAAAACTGATACCCTTTAACTGTGTTTGAATTAAAACAATGTCTTGTTAATGTGTAGAGCCGCGCTGGGCTTTACGGCACCAATACTCATAGAGTACTGACGAAACATGGAATGGAGCCCCGTGGATGGCTTCTCTTTACTGAAACGAGGGCATGAGAATCGTCATTCCCAGCCCTCGGCATTTCTTCGTGATACAATGAAAAACCATTTAAAACACCTGCATCAAACACAAAACAATTAAGAAATCCTGCGAAAATAGGTTAAACTGCTTCAAATGGCGGGGAAAGAGCGTAGCCGTTGGATAAAAATATCTAACGGTGGAGATCGGTGCAAAACAGGAAAATGAGAGCGGGGAGAAGAAATAAGGCGGGGTGGTTTTGGACCGTCCGATCCGGACACGTGGACGGTCCAGATCTAATCGGAGGATTGTAATCAGAGGGGAGAAACAAAAGGAGCGATTGGAAAATGCCGATGCGATTGCGCGATCGGGGGACTAGTGCGATCAAGCGATGACCGTTGGATCAGAAAGGGGATGGACGGCCGGGATCAAATCGAAAGATTTCAATCGGGGTGGCGCTACCGGGCTTTGCAATTGCGATCAGAAATGGGTTTGCGATTAAGCGATAACCGTTGATCTCGGGTTCAGATCAACGGCGGGGATGTAATCGGAGGGGCAGTGCGATCGGGGGATCGGGAGAGGACTTGCGATCGGAAGTTGCGGTTAGAAACTTGCGATTGAGCGCTAACCGTTAGATCTGAGGGTCAGATCAACGGCGGGGAGCGAATCGGAGGAATCGAAATCGGAGGTCGCAGACATGGGCATGCGATTGCGCAATCGGGGAAAGTTGCGATGCGATTTTGGGCGGATCGTTGGATCGAAGGACCATATCAATGGTCAGGATTGCTTGGACTTACGCACCGGTGGAAAAACCTTTAAACATATGAAAACCAAAGTTTTTGCAATAAAACAAGTTATAATGGATCGGGCGGAGAATATATAAGTAAAGGGAAAAGGCGCCCGATTGCGGGGCTGGGAGATATATGAACTGTAATATGCCCGGGGCCTGATCCTTTAAAGGCCAATCGCAATCAGAACCGTGGGCCTGGTCTTTCCGATCTACCCATTGTGAATTCTCCGATTGCGATTACGCGATCGGTCTTTTTGATCAACCCATTTTATATTTATCACGTGACTTTACGTTTTAACTTAAAACTTTCGGAAAGTGGGTTTTTGGGTTTACAAAGGAAAATATTGATCGGAGAGGGGCCCCTCAATGGTTCAGCGCCCGATTGCGGGCTCTATGGTTATATGAGAAATAATATGATCGGGGGTTTTATATGCAAAGGCTAATCGCAATCGGAGTTTTGCAATGGTTCAAAGACATGCACCCTTGGATATTTGCGATGCGATTAGAGCCGACAAGCTTTGGCATTTGGTTTTGACGCATGGGCATGTGGGGGGAAGTGGTTTAGAACTTAGCCCAAGGGGCTTAGGTCCATAGCAATAAAACTTTGTTTTTTAATGAAAAATTTCAAGGTTTTAAATGGATTTGGGGGTTTCGGCACAGCTCAAAAAGAAGTTTTAAACCATGTCAGGAGGATTTTCACGAATGGAGGGAGAAACTTATGAAAAGTAGGAAAATAATATGGAGAAAAGGGGGAGTAAATGAAGGTTAGTTATGAGTGGGAGAAAGGGAAAAAATGATGGTTTCTTCAGCAGTTTCTTACAGGAAATCAGCAGAATTAATAGGAACAGTAATGAGGATTTTGGACAGAGGCATGAGGCCTACAAGGAGTCTTCAAGAGCCAACAAATTTTTAGTGATATGTTCCTTGGAGGCTCCAAAAGTCTTAGACACCTTTTGGTATAACAAAATATTAGAGGTGGCTACCGTAACCTATCATTGAAAGTGAGAAACCTTCCATTAAGGCATGCAAGCCTCAAGGTACTAAAAATGGTTTCTAGATAAACTTTTTGTATAGTGAGCTAAAGTCGATAGAAAACGATTCGTCACAGGAGGGCCTACGACACGAAACTTCATGTCAAGTTTTGAAGAACAAAATGGAGTTATTCAGTATTGACTCAGGGATGGTCGACGCGATTGAAGGTTATTCTTTGCAAGGTAATTTTTACTATGGTTGGAATTCTCTTGAAGATATTGGCGACACGACATATGAATTTGTAGCATTTGACTCAATGATAAGACCTAAAACCAGTTGAAGAATTTCAATGAGGTTCAATTAACTGTGAGACCTAACTCAGACACAAATGTGATGGAGGGTCATGTTCAAGAACGACATACTGCCTTTAATAATACAAAAATGAACGTTATTCCCCAATCCCCCCACACCATTATTATAAAGTAACTCTTTATTTATACACAAGGCTGAGGAGGATAACATATTCTTGTCATATAAGCTCATCCTTCGAACGAGTCCTCCAAAGTATTTTTAACGAACCCTAATAAGGAGTGGTTCGGTCCCATTGTAATCGATGAGTCCTTCACATCTTAAGTTTTACGAGTCAAGTGTAGGGTTAACTCAATGTCGTTTTGTTGTTTAAAGAGTTTGAAAAGACACAAAAAGAAAACTCATTCAATTCCTTCAACGTAAATTTTTAACGAGCCCGAAGAAAGTAAAACTTGGTGTTTTTCAATTTTAGGGAGTCAAGATAAAAACAAAAGTAATCTCCATAGTGTTATTTTCATAAATTTAGTCCCTCAAGCCCGAAAAAGTATAAAATGATGCAGGAGAGAACTTTATTGACCATGCTTAGTCAATGTATACCTTTTTCGTAAATAGTCTAGTTCAGTCCGAAAAAGGGGTAAACTTATACTGAATAGACGACTGTTCATTTAATTTTACGAGTTCAAATAGTCAAATGCTCAATGAGATTTCACTTTTTGATATTATGAAAAGGGATTAAAAGATAAATCCAAGGTTTCTCTTTTTCGTAAGCTTTAAAGAATCCAAAAAGTGATAAAAAGTACTCATATCACCGAATTTAAATTTATTAATGAGCAAGAAAAGAAGGAAATAACTCGACATTTTCATGTGTTTTACAAGCAAGAAAGAGAGCAAAATAATCTTGGGATTTTCATGAGTTTAATGAGTCTTGAAAATAATAACCGAAATGGACTCGAGATAGTTTTCATTTTTATACAAGCTTGAAAATAGAGAAAAACTATGATTGAGAATGGTTTCATTTTTACACAAGCTTGAAATGTAGGAAAAATGTGCTTGAGAGTGTTTTTATTTTTACACAAGCTTGAAACAGTGAAAATTTTGCTTGAGATAAGTTTCAATGCCCCCCAAGCATAACCTGCAAGGGAACATGCTCCCCGAGCTTCATTTCATTCACCTAGGTAGACTACTAGTTACTAATAGGTGGATGGAATGAAGATCCATTTACGAGATCTAGTGAGAGACTCGAATTGATTAGGGGAGGATTTGTTTCATTTTTTAACAAGGTTGACACAGCAAAATAACTATCTTCATAAGGAAATTTTCATTTTTTAACAAGCTTGACATAAGAAAAGTAACTATGCTCATAGTGACCTGATTCATTTTTCATGAGGTTGACATAGTAAAATAACTATCCTCATGGGAACCTGTTTCATTTTTTAATGAGGTTGACACAATAAAAAATACCATCCTCATAAGGATCTGTTTCATTTTTTAACGAAGTTGACATAGTAAAAGAAAATATCCTCATAATGTTAGGTTTCATTTTTAAACGAGGTTGACACAGTAAAAGTAACTATCCTCATAAGGATTTATTTCATTTTTTAACGAGGTTGAGATAGTAAAAGAACTATCCTTATGGAAGTTGTTTCATTTTTTAACGAGGTTGACACCATAAAAGAACCATCCTCAATAATATCTGTTTCATTTTTTAACGAGGTTGACACAGTAAAAGAACCTATCCTCACGACCTGATTAATTTTTTAACGAGGTTGACACAATAAAAGGAACTATCCTCATGGGAACATGAATATGGCTTCCAACTAGAAGAAACACATGTCAAGGGACACACCTCAATCATGGCTTCCAAGAGGTCTTCATCAGAAGGAAGAATAGTTCTCTGGAAGGAACACATGTCAAGAGACTTAATAGGGATAGAAATATTGGTTTCAAATGTCACCATTGAAGGGTGCACCATGTCAATTACCAGATATAAATCAAAATATGTCGAGAAAATAGTGAGAGGCTCTCTTGCATCGATACCTAAAAACATGGGATTGGTTGCCACATAATTAACCCGTGGTTGGGTAGATACCACTTCCATATAAGGAATATTCAAGGATGTAAGATGTGTTAGTGTCTATCAGTCCTGTCAGTCACCAGTGATCAAATTATGCTCTTTCATATGGTTGATAGCGTCCTAGGGAATTTTTTTTATATATTTAATAGGTTTTAAAATAAAAAGTTGATCATTGGTTAGTCTACGTAGGTCATTACTAATCCTTTCATATTCATGGTCAATAAACATCATCATGGTCAGGTCATTATTCTTTGGAAGAGTGTCTTAGTCATTTTAGTCATCATTCAAATTATCTTTCCATGTAATGTCATCATTAGGTCATATTGTCAAAACCATGTAAATAGGTCATGTCATTATCAAATTCACTATTAGAAGGAGTAGTAATAGAGAAATTTGATCAATAATTATTTCTAAAGTTCATTTGGATCTTTATTAAGATGTAAATATATGTAATAAGGTTTCAAAACTGCAGTACATAAGTAATCAAGTCAATTGGTGAAAAGATAAGGTGGGGTCACATCACCACCAAAGAGAAAAATTGATTTCCAGCATTTTAAAAGACCAACCAAGCATGCCATTTTATCATTCTACCCTCATGAGACATCATTCTATCAATAAGGAGCTTTCCACCCTCTGAAAATTAGTTTCTTGCCTTGGAAAGCTAAATTTCCTTGCTGCGCTGCGATTTTCTCTTGCTGCACTGTGCTTTTCTCAAGTTTGCTGTGTTTTTCTTCAAGAAGGAAATAATTTATTCTCTAGTGGTTTCTTCATCAAGGGCAGGTCCCAGCTCATTAGATACAAGTAAGTGGGTCACCATACACCTCTCTTTCACTTCATTGCATTCTTGAAGGCGCACAAATCCCCTTTGATCTGAATCTGAATGTTAGTTTTGTTGCGCTAATTTCATCTTCAAAATTATAAACAAATTGCTGATCACTTGCTTCATGTTCATAGGTTTCTTGAGGTGTTTGTGAGTGTTAAACATGTAAATGTATTGAGTTTTATGTTAAATTCATGAGAATTTTAAATTAAAAACAAAAAATTGAACAACAATAATAAAATGTACAACAAACCATCAAATGATCCATTAACACAATATTTTGATGAAGGAGTTCACCCTCCTGGGCTACATCTCCTTCATCCAGCTTCCATGGTTTTGGCCTCTGTATTAGCTCAAATTTGCAATACGTGTTGTTTACAATCATCTACTACTCCTAAAACATGCTTCAATGTGTTTAGAATGTCCAAATAATACAAAATAGACTTTTCTTGAGCCCAATTTGGTCGAATTTTGTAAAAGTTATGGAAAAAATAGTTTGGCCTAGGAAATCTCCATTAAAATTGGAGCAAACTCTAGTTAGGGCTGCTAATTTTGGAGATCTGTCAAAATTGGCGAACTCCACCAAACAGGCCACCGTATTAATCAGGATTAATTAACTGAAAATATGGATTAACTAAAGGATAAGTGTGAGTTTAAATGCTCTAAGTGTGTTTACCATAATCCGTCATTAGGAAATAGGACTAACGCTAAAACAAAGGTTATGGGTTAATAAACCTGTATTAACTTTAATCGCGTGCATTATGTATTAGCCTCCACTCCTAGTATTTGTAAGTGGTTCTATGGTGACGGGGCTGCCCCCCTCCTTACCCCCGCCGATAAAACTTTATGGTAATAAATATATTTCACATGCAATAGATGTTAAGTTCTTTGGTGCAGACACAATGGTAAGCAATTTGTGTAGTGCGGGGGAGGTCGCGGGTTTGACCTTGACCTCCCACCAACATAAAAATTTTGCTCCATAATATATATGGTTAAAACCTTGGACTTATGAAATTTGGACTATATACAACCTTTGATATATGATAATTCGGACTTTGACCTTGGTCCACTAGAGGGGGCACGTGGCGGCCCCTGGCTGCACCACATGTCCACCTCTGATTGGAATATTTCAACCATATAATAATAAAAAATTTCATTCAACCATTGAACTAAAATTCAAAAATTCGACCTTGGTGGTACAAAAAAAATTTCACCTTCCAAACTCTCCAACGAATCCTGCAGTGATACTTGTCACAATGTCATTGGGAAAAAATGACAGAATATTCCCAGAATATCCCTTTTTTGCTGACTAGGATGCCATGTCACCACTCTACCTTTTCTGCAATTTTTTTAGCTATTTAGGAAAATGAACAATAGACTCTATCTTCCTCATTCGGAGTCGGTTTTTGATGAAACGAATTGCACCAAATTCCCGGCAACGAGCTCTTTGTTATCATTCAATTTTCAATTGATTCCAAGCACTTCCATTTTTGATCTTAACACTGAGCACCTGATAATTCCTCCCCACTAGAAGCCTTTTGGACCCAAAAATATATTTTATTAGTAAACATGTGGATGAGGGTACAATTCCCTTATCCTTCCAGTCTCAATCCACTGAAATTTTCCCATTTTTGCCAACTTGAGATTTTCACAAAAACTAAGCTTTTTCCTTAACTCTTGAGACCCTATCTTGCCGTTGTAGAAAATTCATCATGATGCATCGAGTTTTTAGAGCAATGTCGTTTCCAAAAAACTTTTTCCCACCTCAGTCATCAATCAAAGGAAACTTAAAAACTGTCTCACCTCGCACACTGTCGTCATGGCAATTCTTAGCTACTTTTGCTTTGTACTTGCGTCGAATTTTGACCAAGTATTTTTTCCATTTCCATTTACCTTTTGGAAAAAAAACAAGCACTTGTAGAACCTATGCCTTCTTTTTCAAATTGCTTTGCTGCTTTCTCTTTGACCTTTGCACTCTCTTGCACTGACATCTTGTTTCCAACACTGCTCAACACTGATGTTGACTGTTGCAAATATTTCACATCTTGTTTACCTCCTTTCAAAGGAAACCTATTAGAGTCATGAAACATCTCATTACAAGCATAATAAACTTTAATGAATTCAAATTATTCATTCGATGCATCTTTTTGAAAGGTTTCAATCAAAACATGTCTATGCTTAATCATTAAAAAAGTCAAATTTTGACTTGCATTCATTATTCTCTTCATTTCTCCTGCATGTATTAGAGACAAACTTGTCTTCTTCTTATGCGCTCTAAATATGTATTCAATTACATATTTAAACAAGTTATTCTTATTCTCATGGCGATGAAATACTAATTTCCTATCATAAAGATATGGACTTCCTAAAACAATACCTGAAATCTCAAGCGGCACTACATCAAGTTCAACTTCATCAAGAAAGTTTGAATTGATGGAAAATCTTAGAATGCACTTCCTTGTTACCTGCAAGTTTGAATTCTTTCATATCCACCCTAAAGGATAAGGTCTTGGATGTATAACAATTTCAAGGTTTAGATCCTTAACTAAGTCTTCAGAGATAAAATTAGCTTGAGAACCATTATCAAATAGTGTGTCTATCTTGGTATGTTTAGAAACGAATCTAATATGAAAGAGTTCAATTCTTGTATCTTCATCTTGAGTTAAATTGGAAAAACTTGGAGAACTAGTGCATGCTATGTTCTTACCTTTCAAACGCGTTGCTGTAATTTTGGTTTTATCTCCTGAATCTGAACCTAAGTCATGTTCAATGATTGAAACAATTTTTCCTTTTTTCTTTGGCTTTTAGTTTGTTTGGATTCAACTCTAGATGAAGTTGCCAACAATGGACTTCATCATGGCCATTATTCGAACAATTTTTTCATGTTAGTTTCTATTTATCTCTTTTTATAGAGCTATTTCTCTTTCCTCTTCCATTAAAATTTCCCTTTACTTTACCCTCATACTCAAGGAAACTATCACTTTTCTCATCTACATTTTGTTTCCCTCTTGCTTCTAAATGTGTGGCTTGAACGCAAACCTCATCTAAGTTTTTGGGATTGAACATGAGAATAGCGTGTCTAAGGTAATTGTGCAAACCCCCTATATAATTTAACAAATTTTCTTGAGAATACAAATTAATACCCAAAATAAGAGCTCTTCTCCTAAATTCATGAGTATAATCTTGCACACTTTTCCCTTTCAATTTTCTAAATTTTTTCTAGTCCATAATGGTTTTTTTCATGTAAGTTAGAGGATAAAATTTCCTTTTAATGGCAGCAATAAAACTTTACCAAGCCATTGAGATCTTACCATAGTTTTTAATCTCTTCTTGAGTCCTTGCTTCCCACCATACAAGTGTTGATCCCTCCAACCTCAAGGAAGCCAATTGAATCTTTATGTCATCTTCTTGAAGGTAATGAATTCTTCAATAAACCTCCAATTGATGAATCAAATTATCCAACCTCTCTGCATTCACTTCGCCATTATACATTGGAAGCTCAAATTTGACATCAAGTTTGAGTAAGGGAGTTTTTCATTTTTGGGTTTCTGAGTGAGTATGTGTGGTTTTGGCTTTGGAAGTGGAATATGATGATGATGGTGATGATGAGGATGATCATATGAATATGGTGGAGATGGAGGAGGCTTTCCTCCACTGCCCTTTGAATCCATCTCTTCATCCTTTTTGTCTCTCTCTTCAAAGAGGATCCTAACCCTTTTAGTTAGTTCATAGAAAGCCTTATTCTATTCTTCCTCTTTTGAAAGACCTCCAGTCTCTCCAACACCTGACTCGATGGCTATGGATTCAAGCTCAGCTTCTGGTGCAACTTGTACCTCTTCAATCTCAGCTAGAGATAAAACTTGAGGTACTTCAAGTGCAGCTGTGAGTGAAAATTTCGGTGGATATGGTGACCTTGTGGCTCTCCCTCTTCTAGTCCTAACCTCAGGACTAGCAACCAAAAATTTCCCTTCTCCTCTCTGCAACTTCAACCTTGTAAGCATTACAAATTTGCAACCATTAAAGCCCTACTTGCACAAAACTCAAGCAAATCAAGCAAATAAACTTTCAACCTTTGCTTTGATACCACCTTGATCCGAATCTGAATGTTAGTTTTGTTGTTCTAGTTTCATCTTTAGAATTATAAACAAGTTGCTGATCACTTGCTTCATGTGCATAGGTTTATTGAGGTGTTTGTGAGTGTTAAACAAATAAATGTATTGAGTTTAATGTTAAATTCATGAGCATTTTAACTTGAAAAAAGGTACTTAACAACAGTAATAAAATGTACAGCAAACCATCAAATGATCTATTAACACAATATTTTGATGAAGGAATTGACCCCTCCTAGGCTACATCTCCTTGGTCCAACTTCCATGGCTTGGGCCTCTATATTAGATCAAATTTGCAAAAGGTGATGTTTAAAATAATATACTACTCCTGAAACTTGCTTCAATGTGTTCAAAATGTCCAAGTCATCTAGAATAGACTCTTCTTGAGCCTAATTTGGTCGAATTTTACAAATGTTAAGGAAAAAATAGTTTGGCCTAGGAATCTCCACTAAAATTGGAGCAAACTCTAGTTAGGGCCACTAATTTTGGAGATCCGCCGAAATTGGCAGACTCTGCTAAACAAGCCACTGTATTAATTGGGATTAATTAACTAATAAGCTAGATTAACTAATGGATAAGTGTGAGTTCAAATGCGCTAACTACGTTTACCATAATCCGTAATTAGGAAATAAGATTAGCACTAAAAAAAAGGTTATGGGTTAGTAAAACTATATTAACTTTAATCCCACACATTATGTATTAGCCTTCACTCCTGGTCTTTGCAAGTGGTTATATGGTGAGGGGGATGGCCCGCGGGGTTGGCCCCTCCTTACCCCATCAGTCAAACTTTATGGTAATAAATATATTTCGCTTGCAATAGATGTTAAGTTCTTTGGTGTGGATGTAGTGGTAAGCAATGTGTGTAGTGTGGGGGAGGTCATGGGTTCGACCCCGACCTCCACCCTTTCGCCAAAATATGATTTTTGCTCCAAGATATATGGTTAAAACCCTGGACTTATGAAATTCGGACTATATCCAACCTTTGATATATGATAATTTGGATTTTGACCTTGGTCCAATAGAGGGGGCACGTGGCGGCCCTTGGCTACATCATGTGTCCCCCTCTGGTTGGACTATTTCAACCATATAATAAAAAAAATTTCATTCGACCATTGAACTGAAATTTGGAAATTCGACCTTGGTGGTAAAAAAATTTCACCTTCCAAACTTTCTAGCGAATCCTGAAGTGACACTTGTCACAATGTCATTGGGTGAAAATGACAGAATATTCCCAAAATATCCCTTTTTGCTGACTAGGCTTCCATGTCACCATTCTGTCCTTTTCTGCAATTTTTTTAGCTATTTAGGAAAACGAATAGTAGGCTCTATCTTCCTCATCCAGAGTTGGTTTGATGAAATTTGCAACAAGAAACAATGAAATGGAATCCAGAAACAACACACACACTTGTGTGGGATCACAGGTCACAGAGTGATGGATCCTACGACACATTAGTGTGCAACCAATTTTTAAATAAATTGTAATCTTATCTCATAACAAATTGTAATAGTTAACAAGTGTGATAGAATTAGTTAGCTCAAGAATTTCGAGTTGAGGGTCAAAGGATACGCATGTATAGTGATTCTATTATTAACAGGGTCTAGTTGTAGTTATAGCACTAGTGAAGTGTGAGTGGGATCAGTTAACTCACATTAATTGAGTTAAAATCAGTTTAACTAGTTCTAACTGTTTTATGAGCTAGTGTAAGATCAAGTGAGTTAAAATAGATTTAATTCACCAATAGTGATATACCAAGTAATTGATCATTCACTATTTATAGCTGCATGCATGCTAATTCTGGTGGATACCCAGTTGAGAGAAAGGTTCAAGGAAAGTAAACTATCAGTTGTATTTTTAGCAAACTGCCCAAATGTAGTTACATAACCACAGGAAGCCCATGATGAATTGCGCAATGAATGAAGGCTGAATTTCTTATTTAATAGGGGTTTAATTCTCTAGGGATTGTGTAAGAAGGGTAGGCTGATAATTGGCTATGTGTTTGTCCAATTTTTCCTAGATCAATGCGAAGAAATTGGTAGAGTGTATGAGGTTGTGGTGATCACAAATACATTGTATTGTTTCATGATTCCTTGGTTGATTATACAATAAATATGGAGGGGTTTTGAGCAGTTGGTTTCCCGAGGAATATCTGGTGTTTTGTATTAATTTACTTCTTTCTCTTACTTGCATGGGATTGAGCGATCATGTTTTATATTCCGCAAATATCGTAGAAGGATTCAGTATCTGGTTTTAGTACATTACATGATCAGATTGAGTCCATTAATCTAATTTCTACATGGTATTATAGTTGTGTTAGATATTTTCTACATGGTATTAGAGCACCAGGAATCACAATAGTGGAGAGGAAATTGAGTTTGTGTTGAACAATATTCAAATTTGTAGATACTTTCTTTGGAGCTAGAGGCGGATCAAGATGTATTTCAATGGCTTGAGACTCGAATATGCACTCAAGGGTAGTTATAATTATATTGAATGGAAGGACATGATGGAGGCAGTGTTGGAGGACAATGGGTTGAAGGAATTCATAGATAATGATATTCCAAGTCCACAACAGTAGATGCCCAACTTCTTGATGCATGGCAAAAGAAGGTAGCAAAGGCAAGGAGGATCTTGTTAGAGGGAGTTCAAGATCACATTGTCTCGAGTCTCCATGGAAAGGAAACTCCATATGCTATGTGGAAGGCCTTGAGAGATCTATTTCAAAGTAGAAGTGACCACAAAAAATTGGAACTCAAGGACAAGCTCAGGAAAATAAAAAAGAATAAGAACAACAAGAAGGCTCCAAGAGCTGCAGTGGGTGAAGATTTGGCCTCACAATTTCAGTTGGAATTCTCTCTCATTGCATGCATGGTGTCAACTATGATGGGATCTATGTGGTACTTGGATAGTGGAGGATATTTCCACATGACAGGAAACAAATAACTCTTTAGTAGCTTGGAGGAGAAGGACCTTTAGATGCACATCGAGATGGGTGATGATGGGAGGTATAATGCTACCAGGATTGGTACAATTACTTTCGAGAGACAGTCAAGTAAACCTTTCATATTAAAAGATGTCATGCATGTACTAGGCTTAAAAAATAATTTAGTTTTAGTTTCTATGTTGGAGGATCTTGGATATGATGTGGTTTTCAGTGAAGGAAAGGCGTTCCTTGGTTACAAAGCCACAACATAGAAAAAGAAGATTGAGGTTCGTGTAAATAACCTCTACAAAATTGATGTGGATGGTTGCGAAACATTGAGAAGTAAAGCAGGGAAGGTGGTGAGCCAAGATACAGGTGAGTTATGGCATAGGATATTAGGCCATCTACACCACAATTCTTTGAGGATCATGCAACAAATTTCTACAAGTCTTCTAAAGGGCACTCTTACACAAATAAACACATGCAAGGGATGTACCATGGGGAAGTATGAGAAAGCCATGCGATTGTCCACTAAGAGGAAGCTTGACTTGAATGCATATGAGGAACTCTTAGTTCCAAAGGATGAACCTCAGGATGTGGAGCAGCGACAAGAATAGGATCATGGAGTGGCATAAACCACTCATGTAGAGCCATCCACCAGAAATGGTAGGAAGCGCACCAGAGAAGCTAAAAGATTGATGCTAGATGCGACAGAGCATGTAGGAGCACCTAAATCATAGCACAGGTAGAGAAGGTCCCCAAACAGGTACACTGGATACATGGCTCTTATGAGCGAGTGTATTGTGACAAAACCATCCTCTTTTGAGGAATCAATGTAGTAGCCAACATGGGTTGATGCCATGGTTGAGGAGTATGACTCCATTATCAGAAACAGTGCATGGGAAGTGGTCCCAAGACCAGTGGGGAAGTCAGTGGTTGGATCTAGGTGGATCTACAAGGTGAAGCAAGTAGATACCTCAAGGAGGGGGAAATTTCGAGCCATATGGGCAGAGGGAGTACATGCAGCTATACCTCTAGGTGTGAGGTGGGGCGATGTGAAAACATAATCCCAAGAAGAAATTTGGGTAGGGTTCATTGAGATGGTGTGTCTCATGGATTGAACCTGGCTACGAGGAGCCCAAAATACAACAATAGTAGGAAATATTAGTTAGATTGATGCAGTAAGATGTCAGGAGTACATAAATTAGAGTGACAGGTGTCGGATACTGGAGCGCAGAACAAAGTTGGCAGCAGTGCAGAGTGCATGGATGTAGATGTCAATAGTCCAGAGAGTCCAATAGACATGTGCAGTAGCTAGAAGTAGTAATAAGACTTCGATGATAGATACATTATACTAATTCAGTTCTTGGAGGCTATTCAGTTTCTGGAGAGTTGCATGTGTGAACAACAGTAGGAAGTGTTGCATCAAGAACATTCCAAAGGTACCAGATCAGGACAGATTGATTCCTTTCTAGTTGAGAGGTAGTGTTGAAATTTGCAACAAGAAATAGTGAAATTGGCATTTAGAAACAACACACACATTGGTGTGGGATCACATGTCACACATTGATGGATCATAGTGACACATTAGTGTGCAACCAATTTTTAAATAAATTGGAAAATAAATTGTAATATTATCTCATAACAAGTTGTAATTGTTAACTAAGTGTGATAGACTTAGTTAGCTCAAGAATTCGGAGTTGAGGTTCAAAGGATGGGAATGTAGAGTGATTCTATTATTAACAGGGCCTAGTTGCAGTTGTAGCACTAGTGTAGTGTGAGTGGGATCAGATAACTCACATTAATTAAGTTAAAACTAGTTTAACTAGTTCTAATTGTTTGATGAGCTAATGGAAGATCAAGTGAATTAAAATAGATTTAATTTACTAGCAGTGATCTACCAATTAACCGATGATTCACTATTTATAGCTGCATGCATGCTAATTCTAGTGGAGACCCATTTGAGAGAAAGGTTCAAGGCAAGTAAACTATCAGTTGTATTTTTAGCAAACTGCCTAGATGCAGTTAGATAACCACAAGAAGCCCATGATGAATTGTGCAATCAAGGAAGGCCGAATTTCCTATTTAATAGGGGTTTAATTCTCTAGGGATTGTGGAAGCAGGGTAGGATGAGGGTAGGCTGATAATTGGCTATGTTTTTCCAATTTTCCCTAGATCAATGCGAAGCAATTGGTAGACTGTATGAGGTTGTGGTGATCACAAATACATTGTATTGTTTCATGATTCCTTGGTTGATTATACGATAAATATGGAGGGGTTTTGAGAGGTTTCTTTCCTTAGGAATATCTGGTGTTTTGTATTGATTTACCTTTTACTCTTACTTGCATGTGATTGAGCGACCATGTTTTATATTCCACAAATATTGTAGAAGGATTCAATATCTTGTTTTAGTACATTACATGATCCGATTGAGTCCATTGATATAATTTATACATGGTATTATAGCTTTGTTAGATATTTTCTACATGGTTTTCGATGAAACAAATTGTGCCATATTCCTAGCGACGAGCTCTTCGCTTTCGTTCAATTTCCAATCTATTATGAGCACTTCAATTTTTGAGCTTAACATTGAGCACCTGATCACCCTCTCGTAGGGTTTGTTACGTTTTTGGTCAAATAAGTATCTTTGGTGCATATATTGAGAAAAAACCTGAAATTTATGCTCATATACTCTCCCCCACCTTCCATATAGCTCCCTTGTTACTTTCCCTCATCCCTTATCCTCATTTTCATCATTTCCCTACAAACCCTAGCCTACACTACACTTTCTTAGGCTAGGACTATGTTTTTCCCTTTTGCACCCTTTCCCCTCACTCATTTCCTAAAATTTCACTTATCTACACTCCCTAACATCTATCCCTACCCCCCTAATTTTTCCCAAGAGTTTAGACACCCTCAAACCCCTTCATTCCCATCCATTCCTAAAACTGCCCAAAATCCCTAGTTTTTCTACAATAAAACCCTAATTTGCCTTCCTAGTGAGCTAGGGTTTCACATGGATTCAAAGACTACTGAGTAAAGGATGCATAATGGAAGTCAAATTATCAGATATGAACCCACTAGAGTAAATGATATCATGGCTTCACCATTTCTCAAGAAATAATTCAAGGATGCAAGTTGCCTTGCATTTTGTCAAAAGATTGAAAATTTGGTTTTAGTGATAAACTTACAAGTACCTTTGCCACTAGCCTATGGAGGGATAAGGTAACCATTACAGGGGTTGTGTTTACTATTTTATTAGAGGCCATTTCCATAGCCACTGGAATCCAAAACCATGGAGAGCTTTGGTTCAAAAGAAGAGACCTAGATATTGAAAATTACAAGATTTTTTTGAAACCTCCATACAAAGCTGCTCCAAAGCACATTTTTCCATTTAGACACTTGCTTGAAAAGTATGCCCCTCTCATGAAGCTTATCATGAAATATTTCACATGTGAGGGTATGTTTTCAAGGATATATTAGTACCATGTTATATTACTGATGCATTTCACCAGTGTTAATGCTCTTAACCTACCTCACTACCTTTACAGAAGCTTGGTCAAAATGGAAGGAAAGGTACATAGCAAAGGGAAAGATCATCATGCAAGCTTGTTCCATTATGGCTTGGTGAAAATCATCATTTGTCATAAGCTCACACATATCAACTTTCCTTGGGAGGGATTCATGCATTCAACCTCTCTTTTTCCTACTCCAACTCAATCAAGCAGTCAGTCTACACCATTGACTTCACCAAGACAAAAAGAAGTGGGTTCCACAAGGAAACCTGCAATAAGGACACCTAGGGATGAGGTGACCAAAACATATACTAGAGGAAAGAGGCTGATGTTTTCTCCTGCCAGTCTGGAAAGGGCTCAACCTACATCAATGAAAAAAGAGACAACAACACTTCAACATGAAGCACCATTGCAAGAGGAAGAACATGTACATTTTGACACTCACATGGCAGATTTAGAAGTGCACGAGGAGGAAAAATCACCAGAGCAGGTTATCAAGGAGAAAGAAACTAAATTTAGAGAACTAAAGGAAAAATTATCAAAGACAAAATTCATGATCACTTTTCTTCAACAGGAAAACAATCAGCTCTAAGTCAAACAACTTTTGCTTAGCAAGCCCAAGGCAGATTTGGAGAAGGATGGTGGCAAAGGTAAAACAATGGTTGATGTTGATGAGCTTGAGGATCATGAAGATCAAGTCAAACCAAGGAGGCCAAGAAAAATAGGTCTCAAGAGGCACCAAGAGCAACAAACTGAACCATCTCCATCACTAGCTCAAGAAGACTTTGATGACCTAATTGCAACAGAAATTGAGCAAGATAAGGAATCTTGGCTTGAAAAGGTAAATTTTCACTTAGAGAAGCTTCTAGAGAAGGCTAACATGAACAATAATATTTAGAGGCACATTTCCATGCACTATTTCACAAGGAACATGATCTCTCAAATCAAAATCAAGCATTTGAAGAAGAAATTGAGGCAAACCCTAATGAGGCAAAAGAAGAAGGACAAACTTGATTTGTTGGCTGAGACCTCTCTCATAGCCAAACACATCATCTTCTAAATTCATGGGGCAAGTTTGGACAAATATTGAGCAAATTTTGGAAAATTTTGAAATTTTAATTGTTTTTGGCTTAAACAAGAAAATGCAAACAACCAAAAGCACAACACTGGGCGCTTGTCAAAGCCTCGTAGGTCCAAATCACCCAAATTCTAAGCATCAATGGATAGATTTTAGCCTGCTATTATCTCAAATTTATCTACTTTTGTGCTATGTCAATTTTTTTTTTGGGATAAAAGTGAAAAAAACATGTTAAAAACTCACTTTCTGCCACCTTTTTTGACCCAAGCGCCGTGCTTTTGAAGTAACCTTTGGAGAATGCATTTTTTTCAGCCTTGGAGAGGCCATTTTTCTTGCTTAAGGACTCATGGAAAACTAGACATCCTAATATTTCCAATGGTACCTTCACATTAGCATTTGGAGCTCAGGAAGGTAGTCAAAAGTGCCCTGAAGATGACGCTACGCTTTTCCCTGTTGGCATTGCGCTTTTCCCTAGAGGTCAATTTTTCGAGTTTCTTCAGTAAAATTTGGTTTTTCATGAAATAATTTTGTTTTTATGAGTTTAAATGATGTAGATGAATGAAATTAGGCTCAATAATGTCATTTTTATGTAATTATGAAGATCATTAATGATGGGTAGGTCAGTCAAAGGCTAAAAGGAGAGTTTGTTTTAACCTCCCTAGTCTTAGGTTTGGTAGGAGAAATTTGTGTAAAATGTTCCTATCTTGAGGGATGTGACACCTGAGAGAGGGGAAGATATTTTTGGTCTATATGTATCTAGTTTTAAGTCATATTCAAGGTTGGAAATTAGGGATTAGAAGGCTTGGAGCTTTGTGTACAGTTTATATTTGCAGAAATACAAGTCCAGTTGCAGCTATTATATAGGGATTCATGTGGTATGATTTTGTGGCAATGTTTTTATTTTGTAATTCACTTTTATGAATTATTAGTTCGTCTTCTTTCCATATCTATGCTTTTAGTGATCTTCCTATAAGATATTAAACAAAATTATTTAAGCTTATGCTCTGTTTTGGTAGGAATTTCATGTTTATGTTGTTCATCTTCTAATAAATGAACTCATGTTTTTCATGCTCATTTTGATAATTTTATTTTCCACCCTAAACTACAATTGAAAACCTTAAAGTGCCATTGAAACATATCTTCCATGCCCCTTTGTATCTCTGCAACTGCAATCTTTTGGATCTGACCTAGTTTCCTTGACCTATCCTCCTGATCCAACAAAAACCCTAAATTTTCAAAACCATAGAGCTCAAACCTAGCCTAATATATTCTTACCCTCTTTAGTCATATTTTTCCTACAAGATCATAGAGTGAAGCCTATCTGATTTGGTAGGGCTAGCTACCGAATCCTAAGTGGTTTGAGGTTACCTCTGTCGGTTTCCATTCTCAGCCTTGGGACACTGTGGAGGTTAAAATTTTTGGCGCCGTTTCCAGGGAACGAAAGATTACATCTTCCCTGGGATTTTATGAAAAATTCATTGAGATCTAGGCCCGTGGGTGACAGGACCTAGTTTTGAAGAAGGTCGATTCACATTTGTAGAGCCAAAGTGCAGTTTTTAGAACTGGCTCCTAAAAAGAAGTTCACAAGATCAAACCCTGATCCTGATCCACCATCTCTGGTTGAAGACCCTGAGAGGATTCCAAAGAAGAAATATGACAACTCCAGAAAGTTGACTCAAGTTCACCATCATTGGTAAGATCTATTTCACTTCCTGCTGATTTGATTACTCTACAAGGTTTACCTTTCGACATCAAGTTTGAGATTTCACTATTCAGAATTAAATTTGAAACTTCACTTTTAGAAATATTATATGATCCTATAAAAATTGAATTTCATCCACCATCTTTAGATTCTCCATATGAAACTGATAGGACAGTTTGGTCACAATTCCACAAGCTTCAAAAATTATCCAATAACTTGTAGTACACCTCCGAGAAAGCCTATATTCAGTATCAACAAGAAAGCTTGTTTTCTGCCTCATCCTTACCTTCATCATCTCATTCAGCGATTGCAATGTCTTCCACACCTTATTCATCACTTTCTCCAAAAATACCTCCTCACAGAACACCTCCTATTGTTACTCCTGTACCACCATCTGCAACATTCATGGCGAGATTTGGCCCTTTAATCCTACCTACTCAACTCATAGCTTTGCCTCAAGGGTATGGTCAAAGGCTCCCTATTTTTTATGGTACAACAAAGATTACAACCCTACAACATATGGTGAAGGTCACTGATTTCATCGATCTTGAAGAGATAGACAACAATGTTGCAAATATGAGGGCAATTGCCCAAAGTTTTTCAGGAGATGTGAAGACATAGTTTTGTAATCTAACTCCAAATTTAACGCCAAATACATAGCAGTTGAATGATTTATTTTTAGCCAAATGGGAATAAAAGAAGAATCCACTTTAGATTCTTGCTGAATATGATGCTTTGAGAAGACATCCCAATGATTCCATGCAAGATTTCACGACCTGCTTCAACAAGATTTATAATTCAATTCCAAATGACATCAAGCCTCCTCCTGGCTTGGCTTTGCTACACTATCCGGATGCCTTAAATCCTAACATGGCTTATCAACTGAGGGAAAGAAGTCCTACAAATATCAAAGAGATGTAGAGAAATTCAGTGAGTGTGGAGGAAAATTTGATGTTCAAGAAATAAAAAATGAAGACAAAAAGAAGGGTAACAATTAAAGATGAGCCATCTACTTCTTCAGATGGAAATTTGGACTCTTTGATTATAACTATGGAGAGAATGATGGATAGGATGAAAGTATCAGATAGGAAAGTAGAAAATCAGATCCGGAATCCTAATTTCCGAGGACAACAAAAACAACAACCTTAGTTCAGAATTAAGCAAAGATAGAAGAGAGGTAAGGATCAACAAGCACAACAACAAATTAGAACACCACTTCAACAAAACTATGCTCAGGCAGTTGAGGAAGAAGGTGTGATTCTCAAAGAGAATCATCTTTTCGATAATGATGGGCAATCTATTTTCTTAACCGAAGATGAATAATACACACAAGAACTTGAGGTTGATCAATCTGATGATCAGAAATTTTTCCCTTCAAATGATGATATGATAGCAACAGAGATGAAAGATTATTAGAGAGTTTTCGAAAATTCCCTTAGCTCTATGCAAAGGAAATATACTTTGAGGAATAGAAACGTGCCTATCACTTCAAATCAGAAGAGGCCAACTTCTCCAAAGGATACTCAGCCCCAAAAACCGACCTCTACAAATCAGAAAATGACAAGGAGCTTGCTGCTACTAACCAGAAGAAGAACAATGAGGCATCAACCAAAAATCCAAAGAAAAATAAGGAAACCAAAACTGCAGGTCAGAGAAAGGAGATTCCCGCTAAAGAACAGTCTGAAATGAAGGATTCCACTTCCAAAGAGGTAGAGAAATATCCCAATCTATTTAGTTTAGTGAATGAAATTTCCAGGTTAAAAGTTTCCATTCCTCTAACCGAGCTTGTAAAAAATTATCAGTATAAGTTTCACGTAGCTAAGATGCTCAAAGTAGACCAAACATCTGATATGGTCAAAGTTAGCAATGATCACCATGAATTTTTGTTTGGCCTAGCTGTAGATGGAAACTTCCTTGATAGTGAAGTCCCACCATTCTACCTTAGTCTTAGAGTTCATTATTTCATCCTTCATAATGCCATGTTAGATTTCGGAGCATCTCACAATCTTATTCTGAAAGCCATAATGAAAAAATTGGGATTAGACATTACTCTCCCATATCATGACCTTTATTCCTTTTATTCTAGTAGAGTGAGGTGTCTCAGTCTAATTAAAGACTTCGTAGTGTCTCTTGATCAAATTCCTCAAAATAATGTCTTTATGGATGTGGTTGTGGATGATATTCCTCCACGGTATGGGATGTTTCTCTCGTGATCATGGGGAGAAAAGATGAAAGGTAATTTGTAGCTCGATTTCTCTTATGCTACTATACAGTGTTCAGTCAAATAAGAAAATTGTATCGAGAAACAAAGATGAAGTATATGATTAGTAGCAAAGAGAAACCTAATAATAACCCTATACACTCTGTACATACTGACTTAGAGTCTTTTATTTTATTTAGTAATGATAGTCCAGTTGATGTAGATAGTAAGCTAGTAGAGAATGAGGAAATTTCAGAAATTTCATGTAGTGTTGGAGAAGTTTTCAATGCATAAAAGAAGGAAACAAAAGAGATTGATTTGCATCCAAGTTCATCAGATGAGAAACCAATAGAATCAGTGAAAGAAATAGAGCCTGTTGAGACAATGGATCAACAAACATAAAACAAATATCAACCATTCAAATTTGAGATTTCGGATGAGGAAAAGAGTCTTTGGACTATGGATTTTGATAGAGCAATGGGAAAAGAAGGAGCCAGAATAAGAATTTGGATTCATAGCCCAATGAATTAGTCGGGTAATATTATTCCTAATGTCAAGTGTTGTTCATATAAACTTGATTTCAATTTTTCAAATAATGAAGTCGAATATGAATCTCTAATTGCCGGGCTTGATATGCTCAAGGAGTTAGGGGCTCAAAATATTTCAATTTATGGTGAATCTGAGTTGATTATCAAAAAGGTAAAAGGGGAATACCAGGCCAAAAATTCATGGATGCGAGCATATCGAAATTCTGTCTTAGATATTCTTAAAACATTTTTTGAATATACTTTATCCGTTATTCCTAGAAAACAGAATTATATTGCTGACTCTCTTGCTATTGTAACAAGCATGTTTAGAATTATGATACATCCCAGCAGTAAATATAAAATTAATGTTAAGCATCACCCTGCTATTCCAGATAACCTTCAACATTGGCAAGTGTTTCAAGATGATAAGAAAATTAAAAAAATTCTGCAAATGGAGGAAGAGTTTGCCACTTTTTATATTGATGATGTTTTTGATGATCAAGGAATTAATGGCACAGAATTAGAAGTCTTACAGCTGAAATAAAATTCCATTCCAAGAGGTCTTGTACCTTTGGAAGAGTTCTTTGATCAAGATGATGTCTTAAAGAAACCAACAATGGTCCCCACTGAAGCGGGAGTTGAAGATATCAACATTAGCACAACTAATAAGCCCAAGATGGTGAAGTTGTATAAATCCTTAACTCCGAAAATGAAAGGTAAATACGCAACAATTTTGGCTGAGTTTTTAGATGTGTTTGCATGGGATTTTTTAGATTTGAAGGTTTATGAAAAAAGTATAATTCAACACACGATTCCTATCAAGCCAGATCAGAAGCCTTTCTTCCAAAAGCTCAGGAGGATCAATCTAAGATTGATGCCATCAATTGAGAAAGAGGTAAAAAAGTTGTATAAGGCTGGTATCATTATCCCCCTCCGCTTTTCTAATTGGATGTCAAATTTGGTTCTAGTTAGAAAAAAGACAGGTGAAATTTGTTAGTGCACTGATTTCCAGAATTTGAACAAAGTGTCCTTGAAGGACAATTATGTTCTCCCTAAGATGGACCACTTCTTACAGAGGGTAGTTTTTTCCTCTAGAATTTCATTTCTCGATGGATACTTAGGTTACAATCAGATTTTGATGCATCTAGATGATTGTGAGAAGACAAATTTTATGACACCTTGGGGTACCTTTATGTATGCCAAGATGCCTTTTAGGCTGAAAAATGCAGGAGCCAAATTTTAGCGAGCGATGGATATCAATTTTGAAAAAAAAAATGATGTATTTTTGGTTATTTATCATGATGAATTGACGTTTTTCTCTCAAACAGATGAAGGTCACTTGCATCAGTTGAGGATTGTTTTCCAAAGGTGTAGGAAATTCAGTATCTCATTGAATCCAAATAATTTTTCTTTTGCTATGGAGGAAGGTAAGTTACTTGGGCATATCATATCAAAGGATGGCATCCACATAGATCCTTACAGAGTTGAAGTAATGCAGTAGTTAGATTTTTCGAGAAACAAGAAGGAAATTCAGTCCTTCAATGGTAAGATTAACTTTTTGAGGAGGTTCATTCCTAACTTATGGGAGATAACTAATATGTTAAAGAAGGATAATGAGGTAAAGTGGTATGAATATGCGTAGAATTCTTTCACTTCAGTCAAGTTTTCTTTGTCCTGTGCACCAATTTTGATCAACCTCGATTATACTAGAGATTTCATTATTTTTCATTTTCTTCTGAGCACACATTGGTTGTTGTTCTAATGCAGAAGAAGGAACTTAAAATAGAACAACCAATTGCACCTTTCAGTAGAACCATCAGGGATGCTGCACTGAGGTATCACATCATTGAGAAACATGCCTTGGTGCTTGTGAAAGCTTTGAAGGATTTCTAGGTGTACATAATTCACTCTTATATTGTTTCTTATGTTCCAAATGTAGCAGTCAAAGATGTTTTGATTCAGCCTGATCCTGAAGGTAGGCGAGGAAAGTGGATTGCTGCAATGTTGGAGTATGATCTCAAAATTAAGCCAACGAAGCTGATCAAGGGACAAGGTTTGGCGAAGCTTATGGCCGAATCCAATTTTCATGCTCTCAACATCAATCTCATCGCTGTAGTTTTGATGAAGAAGTTTTCGCTTCCACACCTTAATTATCATAGATTTTCACTTCATCTCCTTGGTATTCCGACATTGTTTATGTACTTCATCATTTGAATCCTCCGCCGGAAGTGTTAAAGAGTAAAAGTAGGTCATTAAAGCTGAAATATTTGAAGTAATGTATTCTTAATGATGCATTGTTTTGGAAAGATCTGGGAGGAGTCTGGTTGAATTGTTTAGTTGAAAGCGAGGCAAAGGAGGTAATGGATGATTTTCACAAGGGAGATTTTGGCGGTCATCTCTTTGGGAAGACCACAAAAAATAAGATATTGAGGGTTATATTTTATTGGTCAAGTTTATTTTCAGATGTTTATAAAACTGTTATGAGTTTCCATGATTTTCATATTTTTCAGGGGAAAAGGAAGTTGCTACCACTGCCCTTGCAACCCATTTCAGTTCAAGCACCTTTCTAGTAGTGGGGTCTTGATTTTATCGGTGATATTCACCCTTTCATATTCAACTCAGCACAATTGGATCTTGAAAACAACCGATTATTTCAAAAAATGGATAGAGTCTATTCCCACAAGGAAGGCCACTGATGTGGTAATCATTCAGTTTATTGAGTTTAATATATTTTCATGGTTTGGTTGTCCATAAAAAATAATCATAGATAGTGCAACTGCTTTTAAATCCAAGAGGATGATCAATTTGTGTGACAAGTATCATATCAGGCTCGGGCACTCAACAACATATTACTCGCAAGGTAGTGGGTCGGCTGAATCTTCCAATAAATAATTGGTAAAAATCATCAAAAATTTGCTGGAAGAAAATAAGAAGAATTGGCACAAGAAGTTGATCAATTATCCATGGGCGGAAAAAGTAAGAACTAATAAGTCCATAGGTATGTCACCTTTTCAGTTGGTACACGTAGTGGATACTATTTTTCCAACTTCTCTTGCTGTCTCAGTCATGAAAGTTTTGCAGGAAGTAGACAGTGAGCCTAATGAAATTCAATGAAGAATCAATCAGATGATTAATTTATATCAATCTCAAGAAGAAGTATTTCAAAACACTACGAAGCTTCAATAGAAGATAAAATATATCTATGACAGAAAAACAAAGGTAGATGATATCAGTGTGGGAGATATATTTCTCGGATTGGATCCCCAGAACGAGGAAAAAGGAAATCAAGAAAAGTTTGAAAATTTATGGAAATGACCATACATAATTTTGGCTTTCAGAGGGAAGAATTCCTTTGTGTTGGAGGAACTTGATGCACAATATTTTTCGGGAGGACCAGTCAATGGTAGGCTCCTCAAGCACTACCTCACTTGATTTTTCAGAATATTCTCATTTTCATTATACATACCAGTTTATTTTGCTGCCAAGTGTGAAGGAGTTGTCATGGAAGCTTGAAGCCTGAGGTGAAGGCCATAAGGTTTCTTTGATCAACTTCTGTTTCAAATATTTTGTAAGTCATTTCAGTTTGTCGAGTCATTTCAGTTTCGAGTCTTGCTTTTTATTTTTGACTCCATGCCCAATGGACAAGGATACTTGGTCTACGGTGTTCTTGACACCTCATAAGGAGATGCCATCCCAGCTGGAGCCAATGTTAGTGTCTATTAGTACTGTTAGTCACCAGTGATAAAATTATGCTCTCTCATATGTTTGATAGGGTCATAGAGAAATTTTTTATAGTTTCAATAGGCTTTCAAATAAAAATTTGATCATTGGTTAGTTTACCTAGGTCATTACTACTCCTATCATATTCATGTTAAATAAAAATCATCATAGTCAGGTCATTGTTCTTTCGAAGAGTGTCTTGGTCATCTTGGTCATCATTCAACTTATCTTTCCATGTAGTGTCATCATTAGGTCATATTGTCAAAATCAAGTAAATAGGTCACATCATCATCAAAGTCACCATTAGAAGGATTAGTAATAGGGAAAAATGATCAATAATGATTTCTAAAGTTCATTTTGATTTTTATTAAGATGTAAATGTATGTAATAAGGTTTCAAAGTTGCAGTACACAAGCAATCAAGTCAATTAGTGAAAAGACAAGGCGGGGCCACATCACCACCAAAGAGAAAAAGGGATTTACAGCCTTTTAAAAGACCAAACAAGCAATTAATTTTCTCATTATACCCTCATGAGACATCATTTTGTTAGCAAGGAGATTTCCACCCTTTGAAAATTAGTTTCTTGCCTTGGAAAGCTAAATTTCCTTGTTGCTCTGTGCTTTTCTCAGGTTTGCTGTGTTTTTCTTCAGGAAGGAAAATATCTCTTCTCCAGTGGTTTCTTCATCAAGTGAAGTTCCCATCTCATCAATGAAAATTAAGTGGGTCACCATGCACCTCTCTTTCACTTCATTTCATGCTTGAAGGCTAAAAAATCCCCTCTCCTAGGGTTTGCTGCGTTTTTGGTTAAAGAAGTCTCTTTGGTACATTTTCTGAGAAAAACCCTGAAATGTATGCTCATATACCCTTCCCCACCTTCCATATACCTCCCTTGACAATTTCCCTCATCCCTTATCCCCATTTTCATCATTTCCCTACAAACCCTAGCCTATACTACACTTTCCTAGGCTAGGACTATGTTTTTCCATTTTGCACCCTTTCCCCTCACTCATTTCCTAAAATTTCACTTCCCTACACTCCCTAACATCTATCCCTACCCCCCTAAATTTTCCCAAGAATTTAGACACCCTCAAGCCCCTTCATCACCCTCCATTCCTAAAACTTCCCAAAATCCCCTGTTTTCCTACACTAAAACCATGATTTCCCTTCCTAATAATTTAGGGTTTCACATGGATTAAAAGAATACTGAGAAAAGGAGGCATAAGGGAGGTCAAATCATCATATATGAAACCACTATAGTATAATATATCATGGATTCACCATTTCTCAAGAAATCATTCTAGGATGTAGGTTGCCTTGCTTTTTGTCAAAAGATTGAAAAATTTGGTTTTAATGATAAAATTACAAGTACCTTTGCCAATAGTATGAGGAGGGATAAGGTAACCATTTCAGGGGTTGTGTTTACTATTTCATCAGAGGCCATAGCCACTGGAATCCCAAACCATGGAGAGCTTTGGTTCAAAAGAAGAGACCTAGATATTGAAAATTACAATATTTGTTTGAAACCTCCATAAAAAGTTGCTCCAAAGCACATTTTTCCATTTAGACACCTGCATGACAAGTATGCCCCTCTCATGAAGATGATCATGAAATATTTCACATGTGAGGGTATGTTTCAAGGATATATCAAAACCATAATAGATTATTGATGAATTTCACTGGTGTTAAGGCTCTTAACCTACCTCACTACCTTTACAAAAGCTTGGTCAAAATGGCAGAAAAGGTACATAGAAAAGGGCAAGATCATCATGCAAGAATTTTCCATCATGGCTTGGTGAAAATCATTGTTTTTCATCATCTCACATAGATCAACTTGTCTTGGGATGGATTCATTCATTCAACCTCTCTTTTTCCTAATCCAACTCAATCAAGCAGTAAATCTACATCATTGACTTCACCAAGACAACAAGAAGTGGGTTCCAAAAGCAAACATGAAAGAAGAACACCTAGGGATGAGGTAACCAAAAAATATACTAGAGGAAATAGGTTGATGTTTGCTCCTACCTATGTGGAAAGGGCTCAACCTACATCAGTGAAAAAAGAGACATCAAAACATCAACATGAAGCACAGTTGCAAGAGGAAGAACATGTACATTTTGACACTCACATGGAAGATTTAGAAGTGCATGAGGAGGAAAAATCACAAGAGTAGGTTATCAAGGAGAAATAAACTGAAATTAGAGAGCTAAAGGACAAATTATTAAAGGAAAACTTCATGATCACTTTTATTCAACAGGAAAACAAGCAACTCCAAGTCAAACAACTTTTGCTTAGCAAGCCCAATGAAGATTTGGAGAAGGATGGTGGAAAAGGTAAATCAGTGGTTGACGTTGATGAGCTTGAGGATCATGAAGAGAAATTTAAACTAAGGAGGCCAAGAACAAGAGGTATCAAGGGGCAACAAGAAAAAAAAACCGAACCATCTCCATCACTAGCTCAAGATGTCTTTGATGATCTAATTGCAACATAAATTGAGAAAGATAAGGAATTTTTTATTCACAAGGTCAAATTTCACTTAGAGAAGCTTATTGAGAAGGCTAACATGACTAATAAGCTTCAGAGGCACATGGCCATGAACTATTACATAACGAACATTTCAAATGAGAATCAAGAATTTAAAGAAGAAATTGAGGCAAACCCTAATGAGGCAAAAAAAGGAGGAAAAACTTGAGTTGTTGGCTGAGGCCTCTCTCATAGCCTAACACATCATCTTCTAATTTCATGGGGCAATTTTGGACAAATTTTGGGAAATTTTAAAATTTTGATGGTTTTTTGGCTTAAACAGGAAAATGAAAACAACCAAAAGCACAACGCGTGCGATTTTCTCTCAGAGGTCCAAATCACCTAAAGTCTATGCTTTTCCCTGAGAGGTCCAAATCACCTAAAGTCTACATAAATGGATATATTTTGACCTGAACATATCACATATTTACTTTTTGTGCCATGTCAGAATTCTGGTTGGGATAAAAGTACAAAAAACATGCTAAAAAATCACTTTCTGCCACCTTTTTGACCTAAGCGCTACGTTTTACAGTAACATTGGGAGAATGCATTTTTATCAGCCTTGGAGAGGCCATTTTGCTTGCTTAAGGACTCTATGGACAATTATACATCCTAATATTTCCAATAGTACCTTCAGATCAACATTTGGAGCTTAGGAAGGTAATCAAAAGTGCCTTGGAAGATGGCGCTTCACTTTTCTTTATTGGCGCTGCGCTTTCCCCTGTTGGCACTATGCTTTTCCTTGGAGGTCATTTTTTCGAGTTTCTTCAGTCAAATTTGGTTTTTCATGATGTAATTCCTCTTGTTTTAAGTTGACTTGATGTAGATGAATGTAATTAGGCTTGTTAATTCCATTTAGATGTAATTATGAAGATCTTTAATGATGGGTAGGTTAGTCAAAGGCTAAAAGGAGAGTTTGTTTTAACCTCCCTAGTCTTAGGTGTGGTTGGAGAAATTTGTGTAAACTATTCCTATCTTGAGGGATTCGACCCATGAGAGAGAGAAGGAAATTTTTGGTCTATATGTATCTAGTTTTCAGTTAGATTCAAGGTTGGACATCAGAGATTAGAAGGCTTGGAGCTTTGTGTATAATTGATATTTGCAGAAATACAAGTACAGTTGCAGCTATTATATAGGGATTCATGTGGTATGATTTTGTGGCAGTGTTTTTCTTCTATAATTCACTTTTATGAATGATTAGTTCATATTCTTTCCATATCTATGCTTTCAATGATATTTCTATAAGATGTTAAACATAATTATTTAAACTTATGCTTTGTTTTGGTAGGAATTTAATGTTTATGTTGTTCATCTTCTGATAAATGAAATCATGTTTGTCATGATCATTTTTATCCTTTTCTTTTCCACCCTACACTACAATTGATAACCTTAAAGTGCCACTAGAACATGTCTGCCATGCCCCTTTGTATCCTTGTAGCTACAATCTTTTGGATCTGACCTAGTTTCCTTGACCTCTCCTCCCGATCCAACAAAAAACCTAAATTTTCAAAACCCTAGAGCTCAAACCTAGCCTAATATATTCTTACCATATTCAGTCATCTTTAGGCTGCAAGATCATAGAGAGAGCCCTCTATTATTTGGTAGGGCTAGTTACCAAATCCTATGTGGTTCGAGGTTACCTCCGTTGGTTTCCATTCTCAGCCCGTGGAGGACACTGTGGATGATAACAGGATGGTTGGTAGTCAAATCAAGATCAAAAAATGAAAGTTTTTCAATAATCATAATGTTTCCATTGTAAGGGAAATACATCATTTGGAAGAGTGTCGATACGATATCTTTCATTGCATAGACATAGTCTCTCCCAAGGAGAAAATTGAAATACAAGGGGCCTTGAACTACTGTAAGATCAATATAGACAATTTTACCTTCCAATGTAATAGGAAACTTAGGAAGGATCCCTAAAGGTTCACTAATGGTTATGTTAAAATATGACAGTTTTTGTGTAACAGGTACAAGTTGAGGGGAACCCAAATCTTGCTAAGAAATTGCGGATAAAATACTAACAAAAGCACCTTCATCTACATTTTTGTGACGTGTATTATTACCAAAAGCGTTCACAATAATTTGGAAAGTGGTGGAATAAGGGAGATGAGGTTCTATCAGTTTACTCCAATCAAAGGAAAATACCTCAGTACTTGGAGGGGGTTAAGTAGAAACAGGTAAAATGCCCCATGGTGTAGAAGAATTTGAAGTAACAAGAAGAATCTGAGAGGTATGAATTTCACTCTCTAAAGGGAGAATGGGATAGAAAAAATGTGAAATCAAGTCAACCACTTGATCAACTAATGGTTCATCAACCTGAGTGATATGTGTTTCACTCTCCAATGAATGAGTGGGATTGACTGTACTTGGAATTAGATCAATCACTTCGTTAACTGACGGTAGGTTGGGAGAAATTTTACGGTAACCAGTTGGAAGTTGTTGTTGTGGAACTGTAAGGTTTTCCAACATTTTTGAGGCTTCATCCATATGAGGGCAAAGGTGACTATGATGACTCCCTTTGCATAACCTACAAGGAAATCTAAATTTACCATTTTTCCTAGGAACCTGACAATCACTGGTGGATATATCAATAGTAAGTTGATAATAATTTTCTGACCATGCTTCCAAGACCTTAGGAACACCAGGAAAATTGATAAGGAAGTGGTCACCCTTAAAAAGCTTGCAAGGGTATTTGGGCTTACAATGCATGTTGGAGGTTTCCTAAACATTACCAATATTTACAACCATGGTTGGCTGGTTGAATTATTTCATATCTTGTTTCGTATTCTTCTTAGCCACCTATTTTCTAGCTTCAAGGATTTTCCCAAGCGAAGAAGAAGAAAGGGAGGAATACATGTTGGGTGAATAAGGTAAATGGTGAGCATGAGGTTGGTGATTTTGAGATGGCGAACCCAGTCAAGGTGAAGCATCCGGTTGAGGTAGAAAAAATTGAGTATTTGAGGCCAACGAAGTTGAAAACACCATACCCATAAACCTATAATGGCTCCAGGTAATGACAATGTAGCCATATAAGGAGGACCAAAATTTCCAAAGTAAGGAAAATGACTAGTATTCTCGTTAAGAGGGGTTCCTTTGTTGGTAAATTATGGAATTGTTTCCATTAGATTCAACTTCTGTGAATTTTATTAATAATTTAATGTTAGGTCCCTATGTTACTAGTTTAGTCCCTTATTGTTACTATTGTAGCCTCCTTATTGTTATTTTTGTACCCGTGTAACCCCAATATTATTATTATTGTGCCCTTACATTGTTATTGTTAGGTCGACTAGGATTATATTGTGGGCCCATGGACTCCTATATATAGAAGGAGGTTTTGGTCATTTGTATCATCCAAGAATTGTTCATTTATGTAATGTATTGGAGGTTTTCCCCTCTAAGTAGCTATTTCTAAGGCATTGATCTCTCTTTTCTTCTATTTTTGGAGCTGGTTTCAGAACATTTGGTATCAGAGCTTTGGATTCTAGGGTTTCGCTGCTCCAAACAGGTCATCGTGGAATTTTCATTATAAATTTTTTTCTACGAAGCGTCAGAAGCTGAAATTTTTAGAGTGCGAAGTCGAAATCTTGAGGAAAATATTCGCAAAAGTTTAGAGCTTATTTCACAATATTTTCGGATATATGATTTGTGGAAGTTAGGGCATTTTGCAGGCTCTTGAATTTAACCTAAACAGGTCATCGCATAATTTTCGCTATAATTTTTTTCTACAAGAGTTTAGAAGCTGAAATTTTCACAGATCGAAGCTGAAATCCTAAGGAACCTCCTGTAGAAATTTTAGATCTTGGTTCGCAATATTTTGTGAGATATGATCTGTGGAAGGTAGGATTGTTTCATGCTCCCGAATTTCATCTAAAAGAGGTGACCGTGGGAAAAACGTCATAACTCTCTCTCTGAGCGTTGGATTGGGATTCTATAAAAAGTGGCCACATATAAACAGACTGTATTTTTTTGTATAACAATGTCAAAGCCAAAGAAGAAAACAGTGACACGTGACAAGTCATACAAGTTCGCTTTACTGAACTAGTCCATAATTAGGTCATCGTGGGAGATTGGGCATAGCTTTGTCTTGAAGAATCCAAATTAGGTCAGAAATGTGGCATTCAAAAGAAGATTTAGAGGGCTACTTTAGGGCCTAATTTAAGATATTGAAGATCCAAAATCATAGAGATAATTTAGTTTCAATATCGAGCTCCTCAAAAGCAAGAAAAATGTGTGTATTTTTTTCGAATTACATAAGACTCGTTTAAAAAATAAATTAGTTTGAATTTATTCCAAGGGCATATTGAAGAATATATATCAGCATTGGGTTCTAAAATTCCCCCTAAAAAGAATTAAGCACCCATTAAGCCTTCAGAAGGCTCTACTATGACTCATGAAGACGAAGAAACACAACATGAGATATCAAAATTACAAGAGTGAGTGCACCAAATTTCGCTATTGAAAAGAGCAACAAAAAATGAAATGGAAGTTCTGAATAAAGGTGTGGAAACTAAGATGGATGTTTTGAAGAAAGGCATGGAAGCTAAGATGAATGGTTTGTAAGCTAAGATAGATGGCATGGAAGTGGGCATGGAAGCTAAGATTGATGAAAGAATGAAAGACAACATGGAAAACATGAAGAATGATTTTGCAAAGTTGATACAAGAAATGTTTCCTAATGGCGAGAAGATAGTAGAGGAAACTCATGATGAGAAAAAAATAAACGTTAATCATGATTTCATAAACTCTAATTCTTGATGGAAGAACCACCATATTACAAAGATGGATATGATGAAGTTTGATGGAAAGGATCCCGTAACATGGATACTATAGATGGAGAAATATTTTGATCTCAATAATGTGCAAAACACACAAAAGGTACGCATTGCAACCTTAAATTTAGAACAAAATACATTTGTATGGTATCGATGGATTTGTTCTCGTAAAAAAATTGTCACTTGGCCAATTTTTACGGAGAAAATGATAGCACATTACGAGGATACAAAAAGCAACACCTTCTTTAGCCAACTGATAAATCTCAAACAAAAGGGTTTAGTTGCAGAGCACATTGGGGATTTCCAAAAATTGAATATAAGGGTAACTGATATTCCAGAGGAACATAGGATTGATGTCTTCATGGGGACTTTAAAGGATAACATCCAACATGAAGTTCACTTTTGGGAACCTGATTCATTGGAAAAGGCATTTAGGTTGGCAAGAAAAATTGAATGTAAAATTATGGCAACAAGGAAGCTTACCACTCACATATATAAATATGGAAGTGTTGCTACTCCTAGACTTCCACAACTTACAAGGTTGACACCACAACAATTGGAAGAAAAAAGAGAAAAAGGGATTTTCTACAGTTGTGATAGCAAATACACTAAAGGTCATAAGTGTGCTGAGAAGAAATTATTTTACATAGATTGTGAAGAGGAAGAAGAAAATGAAAAAAAACCTTCAAAAGAAGAAGATATACACCAGGAACCAACCCTAGAAGAGGAAGAAATGAGTCTGACCATATCGTGTAATGCATTGGTAGGAATTATCACTCCTAAAACTCTCAATATAGAAGGAAATATCAAGAAGAAAAAGGTAATAGTGTTGATTGATTCGGGTAGTACCCATAATTTTATTCATTGTAAGGTAGCCAAGGAATTGAATTGTTTCCTATGCCCAACACCAGAATGTCAAGTGATGGTTGCAAATGGAGGAGCTATAAATTGCTCTGGAAGATGCCATAATATCAAGCTAACCATGGGGGAATATGTATTGAATAGCCCAATGCTTTCCATTCCTATGGGAGGTGCTGATGTTGTACTAGGAGTACAATGGTTACAATCTTTGGGGATGGTAGCTTTTAATTTTCAAGAAATTTTCTTGAAATTTATTTTAGAAGGAAAGGAAGTCGAATTACGGGGTATCGCAGGGAAGCCGGGAAAGATAATAATCTCTAATGTCATGACAAAGCTTCTAAATAAAGAACAATGAGGCTTAATTGCACAATTATGCTCACTAGAAGTTCCAACATCAAAATCATATATTTCTGCAGATCTCCAAAAAGTTTTGGACAATCATTCCAAGGTGTTTGAAACTCCCAAAGGACTCCCACCTATTCATGATCATGATCATTCTATTCATTTGATTTTAGGAAGTGTTCCTCCAAACATCAGGCCTTACAGATATCCTTATGTCCAAAAGAGCGAAAAATGTTGGAGGCTAGTATAATTCGACCTAGTCAAAGTTCTTTATTTGCTCCAGTAGTATTGGTGCACAAGAAGGATGGATCATGGCGCACGTGTTCGGATTATAGGGAGCTCAATAAGCTCACCATTAAAGATAAATTTCCCATTCCTGTGATTGATGAATTATTGGATGAATTACATGGAGCAATTTATTTTACCAAGTTGGATCTTCGTTCAGGATATCATCAAATGAGAATGAAGACTGAAGATATTCCAAAAACAGCATTTCGAACTCATGAGGGTCATTATGAATTTTTGGTCATGCCTTTTGGCCTTACCAATGCATCTTCTACATTTCAAGGGTTGATGAATTCCATTTTCAAACCCTTCCTTAGAAAATTTGTGCTAGTATTTTTTGATGATATACTAATCTACAGTAGGTCTTGGAAGGATCATGTCGAACATGTTGACAGGGTGCTCAAACTATTGCAGGAGAAACAATTATATGCAAAAACATCCAAATGTTTCTTTGGAGTACAAGAGGTGGAATATCTGAGTCATATTGTATCTCACGAGGGTGTTAAGGTAGACCCTAACAAAATTAAAGCCATTAAGGAATGGAAAGTCCCCACAACCATAAAGCAGTTGCGAGGATTTCTCGGGTTAACAGGGTATTATCGCAAGTTTGTTAAGAATTATGGGAGAATAGTAGCACCTCTAACAAAATTATTGAAGAAAGATGCATTTTCATGGACTCCTGAAGCAACTAAGGCCTTTGAACATCTTAAAGAGGCAATGTGCCTAGCACTGGTCTTAGCTACGCCAAACTTCACAAAAACCTTTATTGTGGAATGTGATGCCTCAGAAAATGGAATTGGTGTTGTTTTAATGCAAGAAGGAAGACCCATTGCTTTTGAAAGTTGTCCAATCAAAGGAAAGTATTTACAGAAAGCTATTTATGAGAAGGAAATGTTAGCAATACTACATGCACTAAAAAAATGGCGACCTTACCTAATGGGAAGACACTTCAAGGTAAAAACTGATCATGATACTCTTAAACACTTTTTGGAACAAAGACTATCTTCAGAAGAGCAGCAAAAATGGGTCATAAAGATGTTGGGTTATGACTTTGAAATAATCTACAAAAAAGGGAAGCTAAATGTTGTTGCAGATGCACTCTCTAGAAAGAATGAAGAGGCAAAAGCATTGCTTTGTGCCATTTCTATTATCCAACCAGATTGGATAACTGAAGCAAGGGATGAATGGAAGAAGGATGAAGAAGTGTGGAAACTCATTCAAAAGTTGCAACAAGACCCTAGTACATCTGATACATTTAGTTGGAAAAATGATTCCTTATGGTACAAAGATCACTGATATCTTTGTAAGAATTCCCAACTAAAACAAAATATTCTTTTGGAATTGCACACTTCTCCTTTAGGAGGACACTAAGGAATTTTAAAAACTTACCATAGTGTGAAGAAAGAATTTTTTTGGGATGGACTTAAATATGATATTCAAAATTTTATGGCGGAATGTTTGGTTTGCCAACAAAATAAAGTTGAGACAATTAAGACCCCGAGTATTCTACAACCTTTATCCATTCCAAGTCAATGTTGGGAGGAGATTTCAATGGATTTTATCACAAGTTTATCTAAGTCCGAAGGAAAGAGTGTCATCATGGTAGTAGTTGATAGACTTACCAAGTATGCACACTTTTGTGCATTATCTCGTCCATTTAAAGCAAGTATAGTTGCTACTACATTTATGGACACAATTCAAAATCTACATGGAAACCAAAAGGTTATTGTGAGCAACAGAGATCCCATTTTTACTGGAAATTTTTGGACGAAGTTATTTTCTTGTTTGGGTACTCAATTAGCTCATAGCGCATTTTATCATCCTCAATCCAATGGTCAAACTGAGATAGTGAATAAATGTTTGGAAGGATATTTTTTTTTTTTTGTATCTGATAAACAAACACAATGGGTCAAATGGTTACCTCTTGCTGAATGGTGCTATAACGCTTCCTTCCATACTCCAGTAAAAATGACCCCATTTATGCCACTTTATGGATATCATCCACCTTCCATCACATCATCCTTAAGAGAAAATTCTAAGGTTCAAGCAGTGGAAGATCACATCGAGCATCAACAAGAAGTTCTCCAACTCTTAAAGGATAACCTAAATTTGACACAAAATCGAATGAAAAAATAGCCATATCAACATCGCAGTGAGAGAAGTTTTGATGTAGGAGACTAGGTATTTTTACGGATACACCAATACAAACAAATGTCCCTCAAGCAAGCTAAGAAGGATAATAAATTATCACCAAAGTAATATGGTCCTTACAAGGTGTTGCAAAAGATTGGTACTATGGCATACAATTTGGAGCTTCCTGCTTCTTCACGAGTGCATCCAGTTTTCCATGTTTCATGCTTAAAGAAGGTTATAGGTGAAAATACTCCAGTTCAAACAATATTTCCAGAACTTGATGAGGAAGGAAAAATCATATTGGAACTTGAAGCGGTCATGGAAACAAGAACTCGACAGCTACGAAATCGATCAATTTCAGAGTATCTCATCAACTGGAAGAACTTACCCACTGAATATTCTACATGGGAGGATGAGAATATTATATAGAAGAACCCACAACTACTCAAGCATTGAGGACAACACTTTTTTGAAGGAGAGGGGCATGTTAGGTCCATATGTTACTAGTTTAGTCCCTTATTGTTATTAGTGCAACCCCCTTATTATTATTGTTGTACTCCTGTAACCCCAATATTGTTATTATTGTGCCCTTACATTGTTATTGTTAGGTTGGCTAGGATTGTATTATGGGCCCATGGACTCCTATATATAGAAGGAGGTTTTGTTCTTCCAAGAATTGTTCATTTATGTAATGTATTGGAGGTTTCCCCCTCGAAGTGGCTTTTTCTAAGGCATTGATCTCTCTTTTCTTCTATTTTTGGAGCTGGTTTCATAAAATTTAAAAATATTAACAATCTAAATTCACAATCCAAACCTAAGGTATCTAAAAAGTAAAACAAACAATTGAACACACACTATCAAATCTAGGAGTCAAACCACACAAAAACAATTTATTTTCACGACGAAATCACTAGTTGGTGATGAATTCCAATGTCACAGAAATCAATGTGAGAAACTAGTGGATGGAACCAGTTACCAAAACAACCTTATTAATGAAACAATCTAGTGCAAGTAACTCGACTTATGCCATCTTGAGTGAATATTGCCCTCCAAAAATTTCAAGTGAGTCTAGTCAACGTGTGTTCCAAGTGCAGTGGGAGCTTCCTCCATAATCATCTTGGGAAAAATCCTAATATTATAGCCACTAAGGTTACCAACTGATACAATCAAACCTAGGGGGACAATCCATGGCTCGACGTACACGCAAGGGTAAAGTAACTAAGCTCAATCCCTTTGAAAGCTCCTCGAAATGATAAATCCGAGGTTTACTTAACAAGTGACCCCAAGCTCCTCGACATGGTAAATATGAGGTTTACTGTTTGTAATGTGTGAAAATATTCTATCTTTACTGATGAAGTAGGTACGGTTACTCCACTGGGTCCAATATGACCTCGTGCTTAACTCTTGTACACGATACTATTGTTTGTTTATTTTATTTGTAAAGTTAACTCACTTCCCTATTCCAAAGTACTAACCTGATCTAAATTGGTGGAATGAGCCCTAGAAAATATAATTTTTTTATATTAATTTTAATTAACGTTGTATTATTTGGCTATTATTTACTCAAAGGGTAAATGGATATAAAACCAATGGTGTTATGACTTGACCCAAATCTGAATGTAATCGAATATGATAATGTAATATTTTCACTTCGATGAATCCTAACTAAAGTAAGGAGAGAGGTTCCATTCACTTCCAACAATGAAAAAATTGATAAATAAGAGAAAATATAATGAATTCTCTAATGCACTAATTTCAACAAGAGAATACTAATGCTAATAAATTCCAAGATTTTTTTTTTAATTTTATGTTTTAAAACAAGCATAAAAACATGCAAATTCAAATCAGGACTATCTTTCAATGAGAGACACTATCTTTTCGATCAATGAAATAACTCTTTAGAATAGGCATACATGAATATATGATGAGATTCACTGAAAGAAAATAGACTCACACAACCAATTCAAGAAGAAAAAGACCCTTTTTGATAGATCAACAAACCAACAAAAACTCAAAATCCAAAACTGTAAAGATAAGTGATTTCTGTAGAAATTTTAATACAAATTATGTATTGCCTGGATTCTCCTACTCTAAAAATTATATGCCACTATTAAATACAGAATCACTTCTACAAAAATTCTTGCGGATATTTAAAACACAACCACCAATTGCAAACACATGAAGAAAAATAAATCAAACATAACATAGATGTTTTTACCGGGAAAGCATAAGGCTAAAAAACCCCACTGTCATATATTATGTATATATCATGGATCATGAAACAATCTCATACAAAACTCTAATCCAAGAGATCTTAGTACAATATACAATCATCTGACACGGTCATACAAAAATTGGCAAATACATGCACCAATTTATTGCCTCTTGACAGCCTGCCTCCACTACGCAATCCCTGCTGATAACAATCCCTGAACGAATGAGATCCTACTTGCCTTGACTGCAAAATCCTCATTGGTATCTCCAATGTGTGTGTGGTTGCATGAGTGCACCCACTAATGTCACAACTGATAGTCAAATTCTCCCTTTCACCTATCTCTCAACTGGGTCTCCACTAGATCTGACATGCATGTAGTTAACAGTAGTAAATATTCAGTTGCATGTGAGACCACTGATTGTGAATTAATTAAATAATTAATTCACTAATCTCTCACTAGTGTATGTTCAATTACAACTAGCACAACTGAGTTTAACTCACTTAACTGAGTTAAACTCTTTTGCAACTCACATAACTACACATCCAACTCTATTACAACTTCGAATCAATCAGTTACAACTAAGTCCACTTGCATGTCCCACCAAACAACCACTCAAATCGAAATCCACTTAGCTAACTGATTTGACACTTCAGTTGCCTATTTCCAAGTGCTCATTGAGAATAGATTAATGTTTATTGTCTAATTATTATTAAGAGATAATAATAATCGACATGCATTCTATAAGTAGACATGCGATCTATAAATAGACTTCGCACATGCATCTAAAATAGAACATCATCTATAAATATAATTTTCTCACCATTCTAAAAATTGAATTACACCTAAAAATAGCCCAAGGCTCCATCCTAGTGTAGGTGCTTAATTTTCACTAGGATCATCATCTTGTTGAATCTCAACACTCCCTCTCAACAAGAAAGGGATTATCCTTCACCTTGATCCTGTCTCTATGGTATTCAAATTGGCTCCTGGTGAGAGCCTTCGTCAGAATATCTGCATCCTGATCTTCTGTAGGAATGTAATAAAGCAACATGATCTTCTGCTGCACACAATCTCTGATATGATGATACTAGATATCTATATGATTAGATCTATCATGAAACACATGATTAATCGAGAGTTTAATGTAACTCTGATTATCACAATGAATCACTGTAGGATCTAAATGAGAACCAAACAAACCAACTATGATCTTTCTCATCCAGATAGCTTCACATGCAGCTTGAATTGCTGCCATGTATTCCACTTCCACTGAACTGAGTGCCACAGATCTCTATTTCCTGTTGTACCAAGAAACAACTGTAGATACGATACTGAAGACCCCTCCTGATGTGCTCTTTCTGACTGTTGGGCTGCTCACCCAATATGCATCCGTGAAGCCATACAAATTCACCTCATCCATTTGTCTGTACCACAAGCCATACTCAGATGTGCCCCTCAGGTATCTCAGGACATACTTTCTTGCCTTTCAAAAGAGCTTGGTAGGCTTAACCATCGCTTGAATAAGCTGATTCACCACATAGCATATGTCCAGTCTTGTATTCACTAAATACATTAGCGAACCCACTAATTATCGATGGACGGTAGCATCCACTACCTCTCCAGATGTAGCGTCCTCTTTCCTCCAGTTTCCTGGAAGAGGAGTATCCATGGGCTTGCAGCCCTCCATGTGAAACTTACCCAGTATCTCCCTTGCATACTTGCCTTGAGACACAAAAATTTCACCATCTCATTGCCATATTTCCAATCCAAGGAAAAAATGAAGGAGGCCCATATCCTTCATCTCGAACTCCTTTGCAAGGTCCTCCTTGCATGAATGTATCAACTGCTCATCACCAGTCAGTATTTAATCATCAACATGAAGAACAATGATTAAAAGCTTAGCCTCCACCACAATTTGGTATAGGTTTGCATCTGCCTCACCCTTGGTGAAGCCAAGTCCAGTGAAATAGCTGTCGATTCGAGTGTACCAAGCACAGGGTGCTTGCTTCAACCCATACAATGCTCTTTTGAGTCTGCACACATGCGACTCACTGCTGAAGATCTCAAATCCTTTAGGCTGCTCAATGTACACTCCTTCCTCAATAATCCCATTAAGGAACACAGTCTTCACATCCATTTGATGAATGTACCAAACCATTTGCACTGAGAGAGAAAGGATGGTCCTTATGGAAGAATACCATGCGACAGGTGCAAAGGTTTCTTCATAATCAATCCCCTCGATCTGTGAGAAGCCCTAGGCCAAAAATCTAGCCTTATATTTCTGAACACTCCCATCAATAGCTTGATTTACCTTGTAGATCCATCTTGAACCTACCACTGATTTATCAACTGGCCTTGGAACAATTTCCTAAGCACTGTTTTTGACAATGGAGTCATACTCCTCCACCATTGCATCTACCCATGTGGGCTCCTGCACTGCTTATTGAAAGGAAGATGGCTCAGTCACAATACATTTGCTCATGAGATCCATGTATCCAGTAATTGGTCAGGAGATTGTCTTTGTATGCGCTATGAAGTAGGGACTCCTACATTCTGTGCAGCATCAAGTTTCAACCTCTCAGCTTCTGTGGTACACCTTCTGCCAGTTTTGATGTTTGGCTTTGTGTGAGTGGACTCGTCCACTCGATGAAACTCCTCTTGTGGCTGATCCACATCTAGAGACTCATATTTGGGAACCAAAAGGTCCTCCTATGCATGCAAGTTTAGCTCCCTCTCAAGCGACAACTTCATGGATTTCTCCTCATTTAATTTTATATCTCATCGCACCATAGTCATTCGACTATTTGGAAAATACAAATGATAATTATGGGGTGTTTTTGTGTACCCCACAAATATCCCAAATTCAACAGTCGGCTCCAGCTTCTTCCTGGCATTCTTGTTCACATGCACATAAACAGATGAGCCAAAAATCTTAAAGTGAGAAACATCCAGTTTCTTACCAGTAAAAGCTTCTTCAGGTGTACTAATGCCAAGTACTCTATGAGGACAACAGTTCCGCACATAAACCGCAGTGTTGCATGATTCCGCCCACAAATGCATTGGTAGGCCTTGGTCATGAAACATTGCTCATGCTACACCCACGATTGTTCTGTTCTTCCTCTCCATGACCCCATTTTTCTATGGGTTATGAGGTGTTATGAGTTCTCTTCGAATTCCTTCTTTTCTATAGAATTATTTGAATTCATTAGAGATATATTCTCCACCATTATCACTCCTCAGAGCCTTCACTTGCTTCCTCGAATATTTCTCCACCAATGCCTTAAACTCACAGAACTTTGAGAATGTTTGATCCTTATTCTGCCTGAAGAAGATCCAACATTTACGAGAAAAGTCATCAACAAAAATAACATAATACCTGTGTTTTTCTGTTGAAGCAACCGAGAATTTTCCACACACGTATGTGTGAACTCTCTCCAAGATCACTAAAGCATGGTTCTCCTTTTCATGAAAGGTGGACTTTACATACTTCCCCATGGTGCAACCCTTGCATTGATCTAACTGAGCATGTGTTCCCATTAGAAGTCCAGTAGATATTTGCTGCATGAATTTCAAGGCTCCATGATGAAGATGACCCAATCGCCTATGCCATAATTCGCCCTCATCCTGGCTCACCACTTTTTCTGCCTTTCCCATCATGGCAGCACAACCATCTACCTCCAGCTTGTAGAGATTCTTAACTTGAATCCCTATCCTCTTGGCTTGACCTGTTGTTTTATGTCACAAGAAATATTTTCCATCGCTGAAAACAACGTCATAACCTCTGTCTTCCAACATCACAACTGAGACCAAGTTTTTCTTCAGACTTGGAACATGCAACATATTTCAATTGAAATGGTTTACCTGACTCCCTCTCAAAGGTAATGGTATCAATTTCGGTCGCACTGTATCGTCCATCGTCGCCCATGTTTATATGCATTTGGAGATATTTCTCCTCCAAGTCACTGAAAAGCTCCTTATCTCCCATCATGTGGAAGGAAACACCACTATCAAGATACCACATCGATCCCATTGCGCTTGAAACCAAGCATGCAATCAAAGAGAAATAAAATTCAAATTGTGAGGCAAGGGCCTCACCAGCTGTAGCTCCAACAACCTTCTTGTTCGTCTTCTTCTATGGGCAGTTAGTGGTGAGATGCCCATGTTCGTGATAGTGAAAACACTTCACCTTGGAAAAATCCAACTTCTTTCCTTTAGACTCAAATTTTGAATGGAATTTCTTACCCTTCCCTTACCTTTCCTTAGCAACCAAAGAACAATCCTCTTCATCATCATGATTTGATGAAGAGTCATCTCTAGTGTTCCACCTAAACTCCTCCTACACTAGATGAATGTGCCAACCCATCTATGCTGAGAGAGCAAGGATGGTCCATATGGAAGATTACCGTGTGACAGGTGCAAAGGTTTCTTCATAGTCAATCCCCTCGATCTGTGAGAAGCCTTGGGCAAAAAATCTTGCCTTATACTTCTCGACACTCCCATCAACAACTTGCTTTACCTTGTAGAACCATCTTGTTCCTACAACTGATTTTCCCACCGGCCTTGGAACAATCTCCCAAGCACTATTTCTGACAATGGAGTCATACTCCTCCACCATGAATCTACCCATGTGGGCTCCTGCACTGCTTCTTCGAAAGAATATGGCTCTATCACGATACACTTGCTCAAAAGAGCCATGTATCTAGTAAATCGATCAAGTGACTGTCTCTGTCTGCGCTATGATGTAGGAACTCCTACATTCTGTGCCGCATCCACCTTCAGTCTCTCAGCTTCTATGGTACGCTTTCTGCCTTGTATGATGTTTGGTTCTGCATGAGTGGACTCCTCCACTCCATGAATCTCCTCCTGTGGCTAATCCACATCTAGAGGCTCATCTTTGGGAACAAGAAGTTCCTCCTCTGCATGCAAGTGTGGCTCCCTCTCAAGCGACAACTTCATGGATTTCACCTCATTGAATTTTATATCTTGTCGCACAAAATTCATCCGAATGTTTGGAAAATACACATGATAATTATGGGGTGTTTCTGTGTACCCCACAAATATCCCAACTTCTGCAGTCGGCTCCAGCTTCTTCTTGGCGTCCTTTGTCACATGAATGTAAACAGATGAGCCAAAAATATTCAAATGAGAAATCTCAGGCTACTTACCAGTAAAAGATTTTTCAGGTGTACTCATGCCAAGTACTCTATGAGCACAATGGTTTTGCACATAAAACGTAGTGTTGCATGCTTCCGCCCACAAGTGCATCGGTAGGCCCTGGTCATGCAACATCGCTCGTGCAACACCCATGATCATTCTATTATTCTTCTCCGCGACCCCATTATGCTGTGGGTTAGGTGCTATGAGTTCTCTTCGAATTCCTTCTGTGCTACAGAAGTCTTTGAATTTTCCCGAGATGTACTCACCACCATTATCACTCCGTAGAGTTTTCACTTGCTTCCCCGACTCCTTCTCCACCAATGCCTTGAAATCACAGAACTTTGAGAACGTTTCACTCTTCTTCTGCATGAAGAAGATCTAAAATCTACGAGAATAGTCATCAACAAATATCACATAATGCCTGTGTTTTTCTTTTGAAGCAACCGAGAAAGGTCCACACACGTCTGTGTGAATTCTCTCCAGGATCACCGAAGCACGGTTCTCCTTCTCATGAAAGGTGGTATTCACAAACTTACCCATAGTACATCCCTTGCACTGATATGATTGCACAAGAGTACTCTTGGGAAGTCCAATAGAAATCCTCTTCAAAATCTTCAAAGTGCCATGGTGAATATGACCCAAGTCACTAAACAACTCTTTGTCTCTCGTCATATGGAAAGACGCACCACTATCAAGATACCACACTAATCCCATACAACTTGAAACCAAGTAAGAGATCAAGGAGAAATCAAGTTCCAATTACGAGGCTAAGGCCTCTCCAGTTGTAGCTCCAACAACCTTCTTGTTCTTCTTCTTATGTGGACAGTTAGTGGCGAAATGTCCATGCTTGTGACAGTGAAAACAATTCACTTTGGAAAAATCCTGCTTCTTGCCTTTAGCTTCAGATTTTGAAGGATATTTTTTCCCCTTCCCTTTCCTTGATTTTTCAACCAAAGGGTACCACGCCTTATCTCCTCCTGCACAAGATCCGACCAAAGTCGCTCCCATCCTGGTAGTTTCTCCAGTCCATTGACAGAGTCTTCATAGCTATGCCAACTCTTTGGAAGCCCAAGGAGATCCAAGCTCACCAAGTCTTCATCATCAACAGTAACCCCCACACTTCCCAGTTCATCCTTGTAGTGTACAAACTTCGTGAGGTATTTTGGAATATTGTCGCCCTTCTCCATTTTTATTTTTCTAAGATTGTCTTTAAGTGCCAACTTCCTCTGGTCACTTCTGCTTTGGAAAAAATATGTCAAAGCCTTCCACATTAAGAATGGAGTGGCTTTCCCATGAAGGCTGGACACAATATGGTCCTTCGCACCTTCCAAAAGAATTATTCTTGTCTCTGCTGTCTTCTTTTTCCATGCGTTAAGTAATGCAACATCGCTAGATCTCGGCTTAGGAACATCGCTATCGATGAACTCCTTCAGTCCATTATCCTCCAGCACTGCCTCCATCCTGTCCTTCCAGGCTATGTAATTCTAGCTCCCATCAAGGGCATACTCCAATCGCAACCCATTGAAAGCCATTTCAATGTATACTCAACTTCTGCACCAAGAATCTTCTGCAACAAATTCGAATTGTCCACAAGCACAAACTCACTTTACAATTGCAATATTCAATTAACAATGCTTCGATACCATGTAGAAATTATATGCACTAAGCATGCATATGTCCTTGATTCACCTGATCTCACAATATTTAAATTCTTTCAAAATACTAAATCAATTCCACATGTTAATCTTTTGCGGATAATTTAATTGCACAAACATGTAAAGCATAAATAAAAACAATCGCACATAACACAGTTTTTAACTGGGAAAGCCCGAAGTTGAAAACCCCAACTATATATTATGTATCATGGAGATCATATGACAATCCTCATACAAATCTTATCAAGCTCTTAGTACAGTACAATCGTCATACACTAATCAGGACCAATCTTGCAAATCCATGCACCGATCAATGCCCTCCTACTAGCCTGCCTCCACTGTGCAATCCCTACCGAAGAATAGCTCTGAATGAATTCGAATTACCCTTGATTGCACTGCACAATCTTCATTGGCATCTCCAATGTGTGTGTGATGCAATCAATGCATCACTATAGTCACAAGAGATAGTCCATCTTTCCCTTTCACCTATCTCTCCACTGGGTCTCCAATGAAACTGCCATGCACTGTAGTTAACTGATGTATTTTTCAGTTGATTAATGAGTTATTATTTGTGAATTAATTGGCTAATTAATTCACTCCACTCTCACTAGTGTATCATTCAGTTAGACTAGATACAACTAGCTCAACTGAGTCTAACTGAGTTAAACTGAATACAACTCCATAAACTACTCTTCCAATTGTTTCATAACTCCACCACTTGAGTTATAACTAAGTCCTCCATGCATTAGCTCCAGTAAACCCTTGGGAATTGCGTAATTCCCTCAGTCCATTGATGTGCCATGTGCACTGAAACAAAGTGCTCCAAGAGAACAAGTTGATGTTTAGTGTCTGATTATTATTAAGAGTTAATAATAAACGACATGCATCTATTTTTAGATCAGTGATCTATAAATAGACTTCGCCCAATATTCTAAAAATAGAATTTCATTTATTTTTCCAACTTGACCAACCATCCACAAATAGCATCCTGCAACTTCTGAAATATGATCATCATGTCTAAAAATAGACATAGTCTAAAAATAGACTTGCGCCAAAAATAGCCTACAGGCCCACTTAGTGAAGGCAAATCTTTTCACTAAGCTCATCATCTTGTTGAATCTCAACATGCCATGCGTCAAGTAATGCAGCATCTGTCGAAGTGGGCTTAGGAACATCACTGTCGATGAATTCCTTCAAGCCATTATCTTCAAGCACCGCCTCCATCCTGTCCTTCTAGGAATTTTAGTTCGAGATGCCCTTGAGTGCATAATCTAGTTGCAAGCCATTGAAATCCATTTTGATGTTTACTCAACTGTCGTAGCAAGAAATTCTTGCAGAAAATTCGAACTGTTTCCACCAACAAACTCAACTACTACTTCAAAATTGCAATCTTCTTTACTCCGATACCATGTAGAAATTTTAATACAAATTATATATTGCATGGATTCTCTTGATCTAAAAATTATATGCCACTTGTTAAATACATAATCACTTCTACAAAATTTCTTGTGGAAATTTAAAACACGATCGCCAATTGTAAACACATCAAGACAGACCAATCACACATAACACAAAAGTTCTTACTAGGAAAGCATAAAGCTAAAAAACCCACTATCATATATTATGTATATATCATGGATCAAGAAACAATCTCATACAAAACTCTAATCCAAGAGCTCTCAATACAATATACAATCGTCTCACACTGTCATACAAAAATTGGCAAATACATGCACTAATTTACTGCCTCCTGACAGCTTGCCTCCACTGTGCAATCCCTGCTGATAACAATCCCTGAATGAATGAGATCCTGCTTGAATTGACTGCACTATCCTCATTGGCATCTCCAATGTGTGTGTGGTTGCATGAGTGCACCCACTAATGTCACAACTGATAGTCAAACCGTCCCTTTCACCTATCGCTCAACTGGGTCTCCACTGGATCTGGCATGCATGTATTTAACAGTAGTAAATCTTCAATTTCATGTGAGACAACTAATTATGAATTAATTAAATAATTAACTCACTGATCTCTCTCTACTGTATGTTCAATTACAACTAGCACAACTGAGTTTAACTCACTTAACTGAGTTAAACTATTTTACAACTCACATAACTACACATCCAACTTTGTTACAACTTCGAATCACTCAATTACAACTAAGTCGACTGGCATGTCCCACCAACCAACCACTCAACTCGAAATCCACTTAGCTAACTGATTTGACACTTCAGTTAGTTATTTCCAAGTGCTCATTGAGAATAGATTAATGTTTATTGTCAATTATTATTAAGAGATAATAATAAACAACATGCATTCTATAAATAGACATGTGATCTATAAATAGACTTCGCACATGCATTTAAAAATAGAACATCATCTATAAATAGAATTTTCTCACCATTCTAAAAATAGACTCCCACTATAAATAGAATTTTCTCACCATTCTAAAAATAGACTTACACCTAAAAATAGCCCGAGGCTCCATCCTAGTATAGGTGCTTAATTTTCACTAGGATCATCATCTTGTTGAATCTCAACAATTTCCGTCAAAAAGACAATCGAAGATACTAATATACATATACGGTTAACTTTTCTAGAATTTAAACTATGCAGATGTAATCTATGAAGAATTCTCTTGAAAACTATGCAAAATTTTCATTCATATTCTGAAAATGAGAATTCCAACTATTTAAATGCAATCTATGCAAGAGAATTCTTTAAAATAAACACAAGATGATTCCAAATCAGTGAAAGAATAACAAGACTATTTTCCTTCACCAATGTAATCTAAAGAACCAATCAAGTGTAAGTAAAGAAATCTGGGAGAAAATTCCAAAGGAAAAAAAAATATATTCAAAACACCCAATCAACTTAATAGAGACTTAATGAGACTGTAAATAAGCTAACAAGATCATAAAAAAAAATCTGGACTTAAATAAGAGAAACCTTAAAATTTTCAAAAATTTCATAGGGATGCACAGGAAATCAATGTAATTTAGTGTGCATGTGCATTGTTTATAAAGAAAAATTGTGCAGATCTGCGCTTTGTGTCTGCATAGAAACTGCGCAGATTGAGAAAATTAACAAAAAAAAAAAAAAAAGGTCTCAGACCAGAAATTTCAATTCTTAAAAGGGTCTGAAGGCATCAAAGGTCACAAAAGGACACAAAGGAGAACTCTCGTTCCCCATTATGGTCACCAATTTGTTACCTGGATAAATCCCTCTTATAGACAAGAGCGATCTCCCTAGAATCCTAAAGGAAAAATAGAACAAATAGAAAAAAAGAATAAATCTTTCCTTATCCTATAACTAAAACATGAAACATGTAGTATGTGAAGGATCACTTACATATTAGCAAAGTGCTTGTAGAAGTCCTTTCAGTGCTTTCTACAACCAAATTTACCTCAATGCCTTAGATGCTTCTCGAATTCTTTCCACAATTTCTCCATGATGATCCAAAAGAGATCTACATAGACAAAAATATTCAAAGGGATAGAAGCATCTCACATATAAAAGAAAAGGTAAATGAAATCCCTAATCTAGCATACAACATATAATTGAATCAATAATCAGCTATAAACCATGTGAGTGATCAAGTAATCCCACAAGTAACATCAAAAAAATATGCAATTAGGAAAGAAAAATTGACTTTGTATTAAATTCAAAGGGAGAACAAGCTTACAACCTGGTTGCCTTGATGTCACAAGCCTCTTCCAATGGTCTCCTTTCCTTCCCTTGATGAAAATATCCTCAAACCCAAAACCAACAACATGAGTTTACAAATCCAAGTCTCCCATTCCTTTAGTCCTACAGTTGAATTTATAGGAAGGATGAGGAGGTTTCTAGTTCCTCTTCTCAAGGGATATGATGCTTAAGAAAAGGAGGTTAGTTCCATGTACCGAGGGATGAGGTGCGTGTATGTAGTGGTTTGAGGTTTCTAATTTAGATAAGATTCCTCAACCAAAGCTTATAGAACTTACTTTTTTATTTTTACCTACATGAACATACCTACACAGTTTATAGTGTAAGAAATTGAGCAGATTTGTGTAGTTTATAGTGGAAGAAACTGCGCATGCACATGTTTTCTTAGGAAAACTACGCAGATACTGAAAAAGGATTTTTAAGAAGTGAAAACCAAAATTACTTTTTCCTCTAGTATTTTTAACTTCAAACTTCATATGGGATTCACTTGAGACATTCCATCGGATGGCAAGATAGCTAAATTGACAATCATGGTGAAAAATTTTAGTGTAAAACCAACTACCATTGGATTGAGAAACTTTTTCCTTTTGCTGAGGCTTCAATATCACTTCTCCACCTCCATGAAGTCACTGTTCCTTACCACCATGCAGGCCTCCTTCCATATATTTTCAAACCAGATTTCAAGGCACTTTACTCAACCAGAAATTAGCTCTGCATACATGCTCTCAACAGCAATATCTCATCATCAATAAAAATATGAACACCACAAGAAGTGTTCTCTCCAAAATAGAAAATATTATGGCCACAAAAAATATGAATACAATCAAACCCTAAAAAAAAATGATGTTGAATAATACAAATAAAATAATGAGACAATATGGATATGTGTCAAGTGCATCATCATCTCCTTCAAAAAAAAGTGTGAGAGGATCACTAACATATACTACAACATCATACAAAAAAATATCTAAAAGATCTCTACTTTAGTAGAATCAAATATGATCTATTCAGTAGCATGCTTCAGTTATGCACCATTATCTGACATGAACACTCACCCAAAGAAGCATCTATGCTCATAAATACGTCTGAATCTTAATCTCCTTCTCTGATACCTTCTCACTTACATACTAACTTCAACAACTCAATCAAACATCACATAGCTCCAAGATAAAATATATAAAACATGTAGGGAAAAATTAAGCTTGGGGATAGGATAAAAGGTGCCCAAATTGTACCAAATCAATCCATTAAGGTCACTACTAGTGCATTAAATGCATTCACATCATGAGAGGACATTTTCAAACCATTTGAGAATTTTTTTCACTAATTATGGAAGCCTCCGAAAATTTACAAGCTAATTTCCTTCTGAAAAGCGCGAGGAATGCAGAGGAAATCTTGTGAAAAATCTCAGTCGCTCCCTTGAAATTGTTTGAACTTGACTAGGGCTATAACCATTCCCTTGAGCCTGTCTCCATACAACTATATAATTCTAGTCACTCCCATAGGATTTTATTCATGTGACTATGGATAAAACTAAGGGAAACCATTAGTGCTTCATCTCAGGAACTCTGCCATCTAGTTCATCCTTTTCTCCAACATCTGTAATAGCCTCCAGAGCTCTGACATGGCCTCTAACACATCTGCAAGTAGATGAAACATGCCTCCCAACTTTCACTTCCAATTTGATCTAGAAATTCCAACAAAAAAGGTTGGAAAGTGTGCCAACAAGTCCTACACTCTCCATCAGACCTATGAACAAGCTGCAACACATCTGAACATAACTGAAAACCTCTATAGAACCTCTGAAACATCAACATCATCAGCATGAAGTCATCACACTACAATAAATCATCTCCATTAAGCATAAGTATAAAGACCTAGATGAATACCTAGTTGAAAAATCAATTAGTGTTCCATGTACCATCTCTATCATATGTATATCTGTACATCACCTATAAAAACCTCCTATACATGTAGCAACATAAAAAAACCATCATGACATGTGCATCAATGCACATGCCAACTCCTCCAAGACCATGTTGCTACCATCAAGCTCCATCAATGCCAACACATACCGACACACACCATGGTCCTTCAATATGCATCATCATGAGGTTGACATAAGTGCATGAACTCTAAAGTTGACATCAATTCCAACACAACCATCTCATTTTCAATGCATCATGCCAACCAGTAGGACCACGAGGTCAACATCCATCACACATGAATATGACAAGTATGACTATGACCATGACCCTCTTGACATCAATGTCAACACAACAATGCCAAAAAACTAATCCTTTGGTATTTATGTCAACCTCATCAACATGTAAGGTTGATAAACCATACACTCTCCAAAATGGAATCTGTACTCTATCCATCCAAAATCTCTCCAAATTCTCTCTCCCTTTGACATTAATGACAAAGGGTCAAATACATAGAATAGGTAGCAAGAATTTAAGTACATACTAGAGTAATACATCTCTACATCGCTGAAATATAATGCATCAAATATCATCCATGCCTCGATACAAGAAACAACATATATATCCAATCACCATTCATAGCATAATATCAACCAACAACTACTAGTAGCAAGCAGCAACATGCCAACATAAGGCAACCATCATCAACATAAGCAACATCATATGATAGAAATAATGAGCAGAATCAAGTATATGCATCAAATAAGCATATGCATCATCCGTCACTCCTCTGCATGGCAACGTGATATGAGGCAACCACACACAATCTCCCCCATGAGTACATAGTATCAAATACCAATATATCTCATCACATGAGGCCAAGAAACCCACTGTCATAACATAATATGAGGCATAAAATGAACACCTCAAACCAGAACATAATGTCAACAAAGTATGGCTGAAGTAAATAGGAACAAATAATTCTTCCCCTGAACACATGCCATCTCCAAGCTAGAGATCCAAATTTTTGGGTTGAAATGACTGCTTCCACTGCAATCAATGCTTCCTTTGACAAATAGAATTGCCATATGGACCAAGACTCCACATGATCATCACTCAAATGATAAATACATGGTTTTAGCAGCGATATAATACCTCACACATGATTATTACATGACCTCACGACTCATGGCTATATGACACAAATGATAGTACAACATAAGTACATGGCTCCATGAAAATTTTACATGAGTATAAAAGCAAATACATAGCTACTATGATCATATATTATGGACTAGTTGTAGAAATTATATGCACTAAGCATGCATATGTCCTAGATTCACCTGATCTCACAATATTTAACTTCTTGCAAAATATTGAATCCTTCCACTGTTAATATTTTGTGGAAAATTAATTGCACACACATGTAAAGCATAAATAAAAAAAATCGTACATAACACAATTTTTTTAAACCAGGAAAGCCTGAAGCTGAAAACCTCAACTATATATTATGTATCATGGAGATCATATGACAATCCTCATACAAAGCTTATCAAGCTCTCAGTACAGTACAATCGTCATACACTAATTAAGGACAATCTTGCAAATCCATGCACCGATCTCTGTTCCCTGCTAGCCTACCTCCACTGCACAATCCCTGCTGAATGATAGCTCAGAATAAATTTGAATTGCTCTTTCCTTGACTGCGTAATTATCATTGGAAACTCCAATGTATATGTAGATGCAATCCATGCATCACTATGGTCACAACAGATAGTCTATCTTTCCCTTTCACCTATCTCTCCACTGGGTCTCCATTGAAACTGCCATGCATTGTAGTTAACTGCTGTATTATTCAGTTGATTAATGAGTTCTTGTTTGTGAATTAATTAACTAATTAATTCAATCCACTCTCACTAGTGTATCGTTCAGTTAGATTAGATACAACTATCTCAACTGAGTCTAACTGAGTTAAACTGAATACAACTCCATAAACTACTGTTCCAACTGTGTCATAACTCTACCACTTGATTTCTAACTGAGTCCTCCATGCATCAGCTCTAGTAAACCCTTGGGAATTGCATAATTCCCTCAGTCCATTGATGTGCCACATCTATGCACTGAAACAAAGTTCGCAGATCAGTTGGTGTTTAGAGTCTCATTATTACTAAGAGCTAATAATAATCGACATGCATCTATTTAGATCAACGATCTATAAATACATTTCGCCCAATATTATAAAAATAGAATTTCATCTATTTTTCCAACTTGATCAACCATCCACAACAAGATCGCAAATTCTCGAAATATGATCATCATGTCTAAAAATAGACATAGTCTAAAAATAGACTTGCGCCAAAAATAGCCACAGGCTCCATCCTAGTGGGTGAAGGCAAATTTTTCACTCAGCTCATCATCTTGTTGTATCTCAACGCTCCCTCTCAACAAGATAGGGATTATCCTTCACCCCAATCCTACCTCTATGGTATTCGAATTTTCTCCTGGTGAGCACCTTCGTCAGAATATCTGCATCCTGATCCTTCGTAGGAATGTACTGAGGCAACATGATCTTCTGCTGCACACAATCTCTAATATGATGATACCAGATATCAATATGTTTATATCTATCATGAAACACAAGATTAACCGAGAGTTTAATGCAACTCTGATTATCACAATGTATCACCGTGGGATCTAAATGTGAACCGAACAAACCAGCCAAGATCTTCCTCATCTAGACAGCCTCACATGCAGCTTGACTTGCTGCCATGTATTCCGCTTCTACTGAACTGAGTGCCACGGATCTTTGTTTCTTGTTGTACCAAGAAACTGTCATAGATCTGCTACTGAAAATCCCCTCTGATGTGCTCTTTCTGTCTGTTGCCCCCCCCGCCCCAATCCGCATCCGTGAAGCCATGAAACTTCACTCCATCCGTTCATTTGTACCATAGACCATACTCGCATGTGCCCCTCAGGTATCTCAAAACATGCTTGCTTTGCCTTCCAAAAGAGCTTGGTAGGGCTTTGACCATCACTTTGTGAAAGTCAGGTTCACCGCATAGCATATTGTCAAGCCTTGTATTAACTAAATACATGAGTGAACCCACCAACCGAAGCCGATAAACAATGGCATCCACTACCTATGTCGATGTAGCATCCTCTTTCTTCCAATTTCTTGGAAGAGGAGTGTCGATAGGCTTGTAGCCTTGCATGTGAAACTTCTCCAGTATCTCCCGGGCATACTTTCCTTGAGACACAAACATTTCACCTTCCCGCTGCCATATTTCCAATCCAAGGAAATAATGAAGGAGGCCCAAATCCCTCATCTCAAAATCCTTTGCAAGATCTGCCTTGCATGAGTGTATCAACTGCTCATCACCTGTTAGTATTAAATCATCAACATAAAGTACAATGATTAAAATCTTACCCTCCACCACAATCTAGTACAAGTTTGCATTCGCCTCACTCTTGGTGAAGCCAAGTCTAGTGAAATAGATGTCGATCCGAGTGTACCAAGCACGAGGTGCTTGTTTCAGCCCGTACAACGCTCTTTTGAGCCTGCACACATGCGACTCGCTGCTGAAGATCTCAAATCCTTTAGGCTGCTCAATGTACACCTCCTCCTCAATGATCCCATTAAGGAACGCAGTCTTCACATCCATTTGATGAATGTGCCAACCCATCTGCGCTGAGAGAGAAAGGATGGTCTGTATGGAAGAATACCGTGCAAAAGGTGAAAAGGTTTCTTCATAGTCAATCCCCTCAATCTGTTAGAAGCCCTGGGAAACAAATCTTACCTTATACTTCTCGACACTCCCTTTAGCAGCTTGCTTTACCTTGTAGATCCATCTTGATCCTACAACTGATTTTCCCACCAGCCTTGGAACAATCTCCCAAACACTGTTTCTGAAAATGGAGTCATACTCCTCCACCATGGCATCTACCCATGTGGGCTCCTGCACTAATTCTTCGAAAGAAGATGGCTTTGTCATGATACACTTGCTCATAAGAGCCATGTATCTAGTATAACGTTTAGGTGATTGTCTCTATATGCGCTGTGATGTAGGGACTCCTACATTTTGTGCTGCATCAACCTTCAGTCTCAACTTCTGTGGTACGCTTTCTGCCTTGTCTAATGTTTGGTTCTGCATGATTGGACTCCTCCACTCCATGAATCTCCTCTTGTGGCTGATCCACATCCGGAGGCTCATCTTTCGGAACAAGCAGTTCCTTCACTGCATGCAAGTCTAGCTCCCTCTCAAGCATAGCTTGTGCAACACCCATGATCGTTCTGTTCTTCCTCTTCGTGACCCCATTCTGCTGTGGGTTATGAGGCACTATGAGTTCTCTTCTAATTCCTTCTATGCTACAGAAGTCTTTGAATTCGCCCGAGATGTATTCACCACCATTATTGCTCCGTAGAGCTTTCACTTGCTTCCCCGACTCCTTCTCCACCAATGCCTTGAACTCACAAAATTTTCAGAACGTTTCACTCTTCTTCTGCATGAAGAAGATCCAGCATCTACGAGAATAGTCATCAACAAATATAATATAATACCTGTGTTTTTCTATTGAAGCAACCGAGAAAGGTCCACACACGTCTGTGTGAATTCTCTCCAGGATCACCGAAGCACTGATCTAACTGTGCAAGAGTACCCTTGGAAAGTCCAGAAGAAATCTGCTGCAAAATCTTCAAAGCGCCATGGTGAAGATGGCCCAATCTCCTGTAACATATTTCACCCTCATCCCGGCTCACCACTTCTTCTACTTTTCCCACCATTACAGCGCAACCATCTACCTCCAGCTTGTAGCGATTCTTAATTTGAAACCCTATATTCTTGGTTTAACCCATTTTTTTATGTCGAAGGAAGGCTTTTCCCTCACTGAAAACAACATCATAACCTCTGTCTTCTAGCATTGCGACCGAGACCAAGTTCTTCTTTAGACCTGGAACATGCATAACATTCCTCAACAAGAATGGATTATCGAACTCCCTCTCAAAGGTAATGGTCCCAATTCCAGTCTCACTATACCCACCATCATCGCCCATCTCTATATGCATCTGGAGGTCCTTCTCCTCCAAGTCACTAAACAACTCTTTGTCTCCCGTCATATGGAAAGACGCACCACTATGAAGATACCACACCGATCCCATACAGCTTGAAACCAAGCAAGCGATAAAGGAGAAATCAAGTTCAAATTGTGAGGCTAAGGCCTCTCTAGCTGCAACTCCAACAACCTTCTTGTTCTTCTTCTTCTGTGGACAGTTAGTAGCGAAATGCCCATGCTCGTGACAGTGAAAACACTTCACTTTGGACAAATCCTGCTTCTTGCCCTTAGCTTCAGATTTTCAAGGAAATTTCTTCCCCTTCCCTTCCCTTTCTTTGGCAGCCAAAGCGAAATTCTCTTCATCTTCATTCTTCGATGAAGATCCATCCCTGGTACCCCGCCTTATCTCCTCCTGCACAAGATTTGACCAAAGTCGCTCCCATCCCAGTAGTTTCTCCCGTCCATTGACAGAGTCTTCATAGCTATGCCAACTCTTTGAAAGCCCAAGGAGAGCCAATATCACCAAGTATTCATCATCAACAGTAACCCCCACACTTCCCAGTTCATCCTTGTAGTGGAAAAACTTCGTGAGGTATTTTGGAATACTGTCGCCCTTCTCCATTTTTATTTTTCTAAGCTTGTCTTTAAGCACCAAATTCCTCTGGTCACTTCTGCTTTGGAACAAATCTGTCAAAGCCTTCCACATTAAGAATGGAGTGGATTTTCTGTGAAGGCTGGAAACGATATGGTCCTTCACACCTTCCAACATAATTCTTCTTGTCTTTGCTGTCTTCTTTTGCCATGCGTCAAGTAATGCAACATCGCTAGATCTCGGCTTAGGAACATCGCTATCGATGAGCTCCTTCAGTCCATTATCCTCCAACACTGCCTCCATCCTATTCTTCCAGGCTATGTAATGTGAGCTCCCATCAAGGGAATACTTCAATCGAAACCCATTGAAATCCATTTCAATGTATACTCAACTTCTGCACCAAGAATCTTCTGCAGCAAATTCGAATTTCCCACCAACACAAACTCACTTCACAATTGCAATATTCAATTAACAATGCTCTGATACCATGTAGAAATTATATGCTATAAGCACACATATTTCCTAGATTCACCTGATCTCACAATATTTAACTTATTGCAAAATACTAAATCCTTCCACTGTTAATATTTTGCGGAAAATTAATTGCACACACATGTAAAGCATAAATAAAAACAATCGCACATAACACAACTTTTTTTAACCGGGAAATACTGAAGCTGAAAACCCCAACGATATATTATGTATCATGGAGATCATATGACAATCCTTATACAAATATTATCAATCTCTCAGTACAGTATAATCGTCATACACTAATCAGGAACAATCTTGCGAATCCATGCATCGATCTCTGCCCCCTGCTAGCCTACCTCCACTACGCAATCCTTGCACAATCCTTACTGAAGAATAGCTCAGAATAAATTGGAATTATTCTTTCCTTGAATATGTAATTATCATTGGCAACTCCAATGTATATGTAGATGCAATCCATGCATCACTATGGTCACAACAGATATTCTATCTTTCCCTTTCACCTATCTCTCCACTGAAACTGCCATGCACTGTAGTTAACTGTTGTATTGTTTAGTCGATTAATGAGTTATTATTTGTGAATTAGTTAACTAATTAATTCACTCCACTCTCAATAGTGTATCATTTAGTTATATTAGATACAACTAGCTCAACTGAGTCTAACCAAGTTAAAATGAATACAACTCCATAAACTACTATTCCAACTGTGTCATAACTCTGCCACTTGAGTTCTAACTGAGTCCTCCATGCATTAGCTCCAGTAAACCCTTGGGAATTGTTTAATTCCATCAGTCCACTGATGTTCCACATCTGTGCACTGAAACAAAATGCTCTAAGAGAATAAGTTGTTGTTTAGAGTCTGATTATTATTAAGAGCTAATAATAATCGACATGCATCTATTTTTAGATCAACGATCTATAAATAGACTTCGCCCAGTATTATAAAAATATAATTTAATCTATTTTTCCAACTTGATCAACCATCCACAAATAGCATCCTGCAACTTCTGAAATATGATCATCATGTCTAAACATAGACATAGTCTAAAAATAGACTTGCACCAAAAATAGCCTGCAGGCCCACTTAGTGAAGGCGACTCTTTTCACTAAGCTCATCATCTTGTTGAATCTCAACACTAGTGACTCAAGAATATAATCCACCATGACTATTACATCATCATTAGCCCATATATGTGGCTACAAAATGACTCCACATGACTCCAAAACATGCCTATCATCAACATGACTCAACAACTATTGACTAGACTCAATACCATCATAAATGATACAAAATAACAAATCCATGGTTGTAGTAATCACCATACAACATCTCATACATGATTGGTACATGTCATATATCATCTCAATACATCTTGGAGTCATGATCATAATCTATGCATGGTTGCACATCTTCTCAACCAGCTATTAATAGAAACCAAAAACATGTACAAGGCAGAAAAATGTGCTCTTATTTATACTCATGAAAGACATAAATATACAATAATCACATGAGAGAAAATAAATGAAAGAGACAAAAAAAAATCACGAGTCTCCATACGATGCATAGATCACCTTGAGCTTAATATACCTCCAAAATACAGGTTGATCCTCTGGACCTAAATGTGAATGAGGCTAAAATGAACCCTTCATATGTTGCTCCAACAATCATTACATGCTCCCCTTGAGGGTATGCACCTCTCATGCTATAAGTATGCATGAATAATCATGGACTGTAGGATGGGATTATTTTCACTATATGAAGAGATGTTGCTCCTTGCTCCACATGGTTTTGGGTTGCTTCTTCTCCTCTTTGATATGATTCTTCTCTTGCTTCTCTTAATTCATTCCTTGGTTCATTGGTTTTGTGCTAGGTCCTCTTTGCTTTTGCCGGTTTTGTTGATTTTGGATTGTGTAATGAGGAATCGAAAAATATCTTGCCATATGGAGAAATCTAGGGAAATATGGCACTCCACATGGCCAAGATAAGAAGTAATAGGATCAAATATCCTATTTCTCATGCTAGATCTAAACCGTGCATGCAATGGATCTCTCCTCCAACGGTTATAATTGCAATCTATTTCCTTATGGCCAAACAAGTGACATGAGTAGAAATAACCATAAAAATCACAAGTATACCTATTGGCCATTCTCCTTAGCTGGTGATATTGTTGGAACCTCTGTTGATATGATTTATACGATCTTCTCCAACAATTTTCTGCAATATGCCCAAAGTTGTGACAATTGTAACATACTACATTATGCACAAAATGAACAAAAGGACTTTGATTTCTTTGAAATTTTACATATCTGTCACAATTATCTCTAGGAGAAAAATATCTTGTCAATGTAGGTGCTCCTTGACATTTTCTTCTATGTTGTTGGTTTTGATGCTGGCTTTGCTTGCTTTTCTACTACTGGTTCTTTTGAATGCTAACTAGCTACTGGATCCGCTTCTTGTTTCCTTGGATCTCACTTTTATTTCTGGTATTGTTTGTTGAAGTTTTGTTGGGTTATTCTTTGGTGTTCTTACGTGCATGCAAACTAGATTCACCATTTTGAAATCCAAGGCCAGTTTTATCCATTGGTGATCTTTGTATCTCAAGAAAATTATCCAAGGCTATGATACTCTTTTCCATTTTCTGCTACTTTCTCAAGGAAACAACTTCAAATTTTAATTTGTCAACCTATTTTTCTTTCTCTTTAAACTATTTCCTGATACCTTTCTCAAATTTTCCAAAATCAACCAATTTAACTTTCAAGCTCACAATCTCTTCGTTGAGCTTAACATCCTTATCATCACAATTTTGGAACAATTTTTTGTGATCCTTGCATGCAACTGTTAGTCTAGAAATATTAGCTCTAATGCCTTTAATAAAATTATGATCTCCACTATGCAATTCAACATGATCAAAATATGAATCCTCAAAATTTTAACTCAAAATAAAATCATTAACAATTATACCTTTGAATTCATTTTGATGCAATACCTTTGGTTCTTGATCTTTTGATTTATGCACATTTTTTTTTGATCCGATTGCACTAGGAAGATGAGACTCTTGTGGCTGAGCTTCCTTATTTTGAAGACAATTCCTTTTCTAAACTTGTTTCCTCTTATTATTTCCCATTCTAAAATAAACAAACAAACAAACAAAACAATTTCCACCAAAAAACCCCTGATCTAATCTCCATCGATCAAGTTGCAACCAAGAGGCCCACTCTGATACTAATTGTTGGAAACCTTTGAGCACTATTTAAGGGGGGGGGGGGAGTGAATAATTAGTGTGATCTATATACTATTTTTACCAATTATTAACTTCACTTACTGAATCACACATACATGCACCAACAACTCCTTAGATTATCCATGCATATGACATATAAGCAACTAAATCATAAAACTTGTGAGAAACATAAACAATAAACAATCACACAATCACATAATCACACATGAGGCACAATATTTCTAGTGGAAAACTTTCTGGGAGAAAAACCACCCTTGTTGCTTCTACCCTGCTCTAAATTTACATAGCTTGTTGACTCTCATCAACATGGAGACTCGACCTCATATATCTATATAAATGTCTACGTTAATTTGGTTATTATTATCTATAATAATATTATCATTAATTTGGTTAATCTAGTTAATTTGGTTATTGCCCATGTCCTTAAGAGGAATAATGTCGTCTCTTCTTTTAGACCTATCTGTTTTATCAAGTATTCTCTCGGATCGGTTAAGGACCCTATAGACCCAAAGGACATGAAAGGCGTTTATTTAGTCCCTTGCTCTTGCGGTACTCCCTATATTGGGAAAACTGGTCGATCCATTAGGTAGAGAATTCGTGAGCATGCTGCAGACATTAGGCACTATCGGTCCCACACTTATGCTCTTGCGGAGCATGCTGGGAAATCGTGTAACCATGTTTGCATTAAAGATTCCAAAGTCCTTGCCAGGGTGGATCATTTCCATCATAGAAAGCTGAGGGAGGCTATTGAATTTGAGAGAGACATCCTAAAAATCTCAACAAAGATGATGGGTGGAAATTAAGTAGGAGCTGGATTCCAGCCCTCTCAAGGTGATTCAGACCCTGGGTGTTGTTGTCCTTTGTCTCTGATTTTTTCCTTCTCCCTTTGTTTTGATTTTTTGACCTTCATGTTTGTTTTCTTCTGGTTTATGTTTTTTATGCCATTCCCTCTGCATAGGTATTTCCTTTTTATTATTTCCATATATATATATATATATATATATATATATATATATATATATATATATTGTGCCTCCTCTCCACTCTTTATAATATTTATAATTTTCTCCCCAATCTCTCTTTATTATTATTATTATTAATATTATTATTTTTGTAAATATAGTAGGGCCTCTCTATTTTCTATTGATATTTGCAAGCAGGTTACAAAATTATAGTTCAATTGGTGGCCTCAACCTGCCCGAAGGAAACCAGGTCTGTTGGCCATCTTAGTGCATGAAAAGCATACCAAAATTGAAAAAGTTTCTTCCGTCTAAAACCCTCATGGGCTATCTATTCAAGAGCATACCTATCTACATTCTGGTAATAGAAACTAAGTTCATTCGAAATTGCAAATTTCATAAAACAATAGTAATAAGGAACCTCTAGCCATTAGAAGAGGAAACAGGAGCTGGGTCTTTGACATTAGACCCTGGCATATCCACTTGCTGGAGTTGCTAGAGCTGCTTTTCCATCCAGCCCACCCTGTCATCAAGTCCGCCCATACGGTCAGCTGCCTGGTACTGGGTGATCTTAATATGATAAAGTCGTTCGATATCCTACATGTCCATTATTATTAATATTACTTTCCTTCGCCTAATTTTGTTCCTATAATTATTATTATTTTTTTTATAATTAATTAATTTACTAAATTATTATATCTTTATGACCTCTCTAAATAATAATAACTAAATTGTTCAACTAATTAATAAACATGGCGAGTCCCTCTCATAATATTATTTCTTTATTATTATAAATTTTAAAATTTAATAAATTTATTTAAATCAATATATTATTAATAATTTAAATATATATTTTTAAGACCAAATCTTTTAATATACCAACTAATTAACTAAAAAATGGCTAGTTTTTAACAGCTAATTTTAACAGCTATCATCGGGCAATGATGCATCCTTACTATTTATTCAATGAGATCAATTTCCTTCTTCACCTTGTCTTGAGGATGAACCACATTAGATGTTTCGAAATGTCGACCAAATCCTAATGATGTGATTAATCCGGAAGACATTTATCTACATTATGGATCACAAAAGTCTTATATCTAACAACATTTCTATTATACACCTAAAATCAATCTAACTTAATAAAAAGAAAAAAAAAACTTGACATTATAAAAAATATATATACAATTATTTACTTGTGGATCTAATGGCCTAAAACATTTCAGTCGTGTAGCATTTGATCCAATGGGTGAGACATGGACACATTGGCAGTGAGGGAAGTTGTTTTCAAATAAAGTCAATACCATGGGTTGTTTTTATAGTTTATTATTAATTTATTTTATTTATTTTTGTTTTTTATTGTATTTTTACCTAGTTAAAATGTTCATTACATTATGTCAATATTTTTATTTAATTTACTTTTATTTTTATTTTTGTGTAATTTGAGAGTCAAAATGTTAAACATGACATTACAACATTTTTATTATAAACCTAAAATCAATCTAACTTATTAAAAAAAAAAAAAAAACTAGCATTATAAAAAAAAATATAAAATTATTTACTTGTGAATGGAATGGCCTAAAATATTTCAATCATCTAACATTTAATCCAATAGCTCAGACATGGACACATTAGAAGTTAGGGAAGTTGTTTTCAAATAAGAACACCTTACAGCTTCATTATAATAATATTAATAATAAAATTGTGTCAGTTGTGATATACTAGATATATTATTTAGCAATAACAAAGATTATTGATTTCACAATTCGATTACAATTCTTGATATTCATTAAGGATAATGGTTTTGAATGTTTTTAAATGATGTCATATCTTTAAACAATGCGGCAAATTATTCAAAAAATAACTCATAATTATTTTTATATTTATATTTCTTTCATGCAAACCATCATCATGGTCAAACTTGATGCAAAAAAAACTAAAATTGTTATTTTTCTCTGAGGGTATTGAAATTAATCTATAAACAACATATTTGATTTTTGATATCTATGTCCATACTTAATGAATATATATTCAATTGTTTTTTGTTTTTGTTTTTGTTTTTTTTGGTAAATTTCTATTTATAGGTCAACAAACATTGAGAAAACGTGAGAATGTTCCATTAGATATATGGATGGAAAACCAAGCCATATATAAAACTGGAGCTTGGATATTATCCATATAAACTAGTTACTAATAATAAGAAAACTTACTAAAAATATAACAACTAACTCCGGGCCATTAAGGCCAAAAACAAAATGCAAAACTGGAGGTCAAGGCTAGAAATTCATGGCAGTAAACATATATAAGAAAATCCTTTGGAATGATCAAAGTTCGTAACCTAAAATATAATGGGTTCCTTATTGCTTCTAGGAATGCAACCAAAGTCAAGGAGTATGCGAAGGTGTGGTTCCACAAGGCTAAGTATTTTAACTAGGTACTACAAAGTAAGTTGCATGTCAACTAGCACTAGCACTAGAAGAACCTCCTCTTTAGCATATTTTTTGTCCAATACAATATTTCCTAAGAATAGCTTAAAATAAAAAAAAATGTTTGTAGTATAAATCCATTTGAGATACCTACCAAGAGTATGACCCACGTTAGAACATCAATTTATGAAAGGAAATGACATTCTTCAGTAATTTCACATTCAACTTACTCAATTTCAACATGAATGGGAAGTAGGGTGTCTTCCTGATAGCACTGGGAGAAGCTAGTGACTCGAGACAAGGCTTGTGAAATCTCACACAAATTCAGAGGCTTCCCCTTCTCATCCTCACTTTTTGATAAGGAATCAATTAAAATGGGGATGAAACAAGCTATAGGGGGAGAAAAGCTAGAAAATAAACTACGAGGGGGAAGGAGCAGAGATGTAAAACCATAGAAATAAGGCTAATGGATAAGAGGGAGGATGATAGATAAAAGAATCTTGGGGATGAAATTACACTATGGGTGGTGGATAGGAGGGGATAAAAAAGAGTGTTTTTTAAAATTCTTTGAAAGACTTGCAAAAGCATCCAAGAAAAAAATCAGACAGAAGAGGAAGGGGCCATGAGAGGTAGTGCACTGTTAGGGGGAAGAGGAGAGAGGGCCAGAATAATATAGATATCACATACTCATCCAGAAATTTAGAAACTGTGAAAACATTTGAAAAACCAAAATATAGGGAAAATTAGATCGGATATCTACTAAGATACATCATTGTGAGAGAGCTCCTATGCCACAAAGAGCTATGATGCTGCTAAAAAGGAAACATGTATTTTTAGAGGATCCTAACTCACATGCCATATAAAAATATAAAACTAGATCATTACCATTTGTTGCATGAAGTGACATTACTTCATTTTATGTGCATGTAGGATAGGGCCATCCAACAGAAATGGTTCATCAATAATGTGGGCCATGGATATGTTCTATCTCAACACTACTCTGAAATGAAATTATCACCCTCGAACTGTAATTAATACCCATTTTTAATGGTGGTGAGATATTAATGCTTATATGGGTAATAGTGACACGTCCTATCCATTGATACATGGTGGGGTAGTTGTAGTACCCCCCAACACGATACCCCCACCTATCAACTATCAACCACCCCATCTAGGGAGGAGAGGGATTCTTGATGTAATTCCCAACATTCCTATTTGAGGCTTGAGTCTTGGATAGTATGTCAATATGAGATAAAGGTAATCTAGTTGTGATGAAATCCTTCATTTCCTAGGAAATCAATAATCTTGTCCCCTAATATTTGAATGTGAGCAAGGAGAACATTGGGATGGATTGTAAAGAGAGGGTTATTAATTCAATACTACTTTCCGATTTCCAACTACCAAATAATTCATTGGGAGCATGTGAATGATAATTTTAGATACCATTCAAATGGACATTTGAGATTCCCCTTCCATAAGAAGCTTTTATCATCCTTGGGATTGAGTTAAGTGAAGTCCCTCCTCCGATGCATGTAGTAACACTGCATTGCTACTATTGTATCTAATATATCCACAAAGTAGATATATGATTCTTATAAATTATTTTTGAATACTCCTTTGAATCTTGATACACCTAGATTCCCCTTAGAAGTACCACCAAAATTAAGCTTGATGAACTTGAGGGGCGAATGTTTCTAAGAGCAGGGGATAGGTGCGAGGGGTGGTAGGAGGGGAGAAGGGAGTCAAAGACCCTTGAGAGAGATTCTAACCCAAGAGGATTAAATCTCCTTATGTGATTCCTTCCAGTCTTGAGTTGTTCATGGATGGGCTAAGACAATATCCCCGATGTTAGGCTTAAATGATACTCAATAGGTTATCCTTTAGTTTTCTTCTTTCTATATTTCCCAAGGAAGGAAGCCTGGGAGTAGGGAAAAAATTATATTGAGAATAAGATTATGGAAAAACCATTCTCTCCAATTTTCTATAGTAAGAAGGATTTTGTCAACATTACAATTCATGGCAAACATGATTGCTTGTAAAGTATTCTAGAAATATAATGCATATGAAACAATTGTTAAATAAATTCCGAGAGTCTTCTACCACCATTTTTCATAGATAATAGAGGGAGGGGCCAAAGATACTGTGCTTAATAAGGTTGTCCCATATTAATGTTTTCGCTTCAGCTAATAACCAGATGAAGAAGGAATATTTGGCCATAGTTCCTGAACGAAAATTACCTTCTTGATCTTTTCCTTAGTATGATATTTGAGTGCTTCAAGACTATAGGTTTATTTTAATGGGAACTTACCTTTCGGTTGATATCTATAATGAATATTTTCTAGCTTGTTGGAAATGGAAATATAACATACTTGGATGTCTTTCCAAAAGGTGGGGGGGTGGGGTTAGACCTCTTTGTGTGGTTTTTTATTCCATTATTCTAAGGAAAGCTATTTTCACCATTGACAAGTGGAGTTGGGATTAGTCTAGAAGTGAAATACTTTGAGCTTAAATATTCCAACCATATATGCATGTATGGGTTCTATATTTGGGTGGAATGAGTGCTTAGGGATTTGTTTCCAGGAGTCCTCTTAGACATAGAATTATTTGCGATCCACAATTTCCCAAAATAAATGTTGTTGAATAATATGCAGTCTATTTTGGGTAAGATTCCATGTTAAGGAGCATGTTTTATTGGAGGATGTTATAATTATATCACAAAGGGGAATAGTATTGTTGTATTTACATTTCCATATGAATTTCCATAAATAATTACCTCCCTAGAGCCAATTCCACCATATTTTTGCTCCAATTACCATAAATAAAATAGCTAGATCTCTTTGGCCTAATCCTCCTTGAAGATTAGGTTTATAGACCTTGTCCCATGTGACCAATGCCCACTTTTTGTTTTACTTGGATCCTCCCTAAGGAAACGTGTGTTGAATGCCTCACAATGAGTTGATAATTTTGACTTCATCCATCATGGATGAAAAAATATAGTAGGGTAAGTCCTAGAGAACTAATTTAAGAAGGACCAGCTGACCTATGATTTTAGGAGAGTAGAAAGTCAAATTAGCCAATTTGTTGTTGAAATTGTTAGTTAGCTCCTTCCATAACTTAATATTAATGGATATATCAACTATTTTTAGGGGACTTCTCCATTTTGAAACTCAAGAAGACTTGCTATATTGATGTCCATACCTGATGTGATAGAAAATTCATCTAAGATGGAGAGAAAAACATTAGATTCTTGCATAGTGGGAGAACCCATGCACATTATGCTATCTAAAAACTACTGGTGGGAAATGGGAAAGGTCCTATCCATAGAATCTAATCACTTTTGACTTTTGTTGGTTAAATAGTTCTTTTAGAGCTCTACCCAAATCTTTAGCCACTAGAATAAAGAGGAAGGGGGACAGGGGATCCCCTTGTTGAATGTCACATGATGGGGAAATGGTTTGGAGGGGGTTTCAATGAGAAGAATGGAAAATAAGGTGGAGGATATAAGTTCATGGATTAACGAAACCCACTAAGGCAAAAAATTTAAAGTTGAAAGTATTTGAAAGAGATAGGACCAATTTAAATTATCAAAGGCCTTAGAGTGATTAAGTTTGAGGATAATTCAAAGTTTCTTAGATGATTTCAAAGAATTTATAACCTCATGAATGACCATGATCCCATCCATGATTTGATGACCCTACATAGCCTATTTCCTTAGGGTAGAATAGATACGAAAGGTTTTGTTTGAGGCGATTACCTATGACCTTAGCGTTGATTTTTACACACCAACACTGCAAAGGGATATTGGTTACAAACTGTTGGGGTATTCAAGGTTTTATTTTTTTGCTGCCAATGATGAAACTAGAATCTATGGCTAGAAGGATAGAAAGAGAGCTCTGGGGTTCCCACACTCCTTGCCAAATATCCTCTCCCACATGTTTCTAACAATATTTAAAGGAATCTATGGTGAATCTATTGGGTCTAGGTGTTTTTTTAGACATTTTTTTAAACTTCCAATTACATATCTTCTTTGGTGATCCTTTTCATTAGGGATTCATTTTATTCTCTAGTGACAAGATACGATATATATTCAATGATTTATTTGATGACAGGATCTTTGTTTGGTATTATATTTGTTAGGATCTTTTTGTAAAAGTAGATAAGCTTAGCCTCAATTTATTTTTTAATATAAATTTTTATATTGTATGATGTATTTATGGAGACTATGTGATTATGTTTCCTATGATGAACCATGGATTTATGGAAGAAGGCTATATTTTTTTCTCATTCTCTCAACACTCTGATCCTAGGATTCTCCTTCCATAATGTCTCCTCTTGCTTTCATTTTTCCTCTAAATGGATTAGATTTGGGCTTTTCCTGGATGAGGGAATTCGATCTTCCATTCGAAATGGATTCAAATTGAATTGTATCCATTTTATTTTTGAGTTGTTTATTTTCTTAGAAAGTATTTCCAAAATCCTCCTTATTCCATATATTTCAGGTGAATTTTGATATAATTGAGTTTGTTTTTAATATGTACATGGCATGGCCTTCTACTATATATACCTTATCCCACCATTTTTGTATTTTATCTTACTTGATTATGGGAGAGATAGCTAGAACCCTTAAAGTATAAAAGTTTTATTTTGAGGACTAGCTTGGATGTTTAGCTTTAAATTGATGGGCCAATGATCTGAACCTCTATAGGGGAGTATGGAGGACTCCATAAAAATGTCCCCGACCATGATATTTTTATGATATTAGGAACCAATTCAATCTAGAGGCAATTTTTTGGGAAACTCTCCTCCTATTGTTCGAGTTGAAGGTACTATTTATAATATCAAGATTGACCATATAAGTGGTAGAAATAAGGTCTTCAAATAGCTTTTCTTCCATGTCTAATTTTATTATCTTCCCTCATTTTTAGAGAGTGACTATATGATGTTGAATTATCATTCGAGAATCCATGGATGATCATTTATCAGGAGTTTTATATATCTAATGGTATTGAGGAAGCAAGCTTTGTCATGAGGTGAGGTAGTACCATGGGGGCTTCACTCAATGAACCTATGATATATCATGTGAATTCTTAGCATACTAAAAAATACCCTTAATTTGAATACATATTGGAAAATACCTCTATAAAAAACATTATCTACCCCCCTACAAATACAAACCCAATACACCTTCCCAATTTAGAACATTTTATTATTATTGTGCCCTTAAATTATTATTAATAGGTTTTGATTAGATTAAGGATTGTACTACTAGGTTATATAAGGACCCTTAGTTAGCTACTTCCAAGAAAGCGAGGTTTTGTAAATCAATCATCCACATTCATTCATTTATGTATTTATTGGAGGTTGCCCCCTCAAGTATTGCTTATTTGGCATGCTCATATCTTTTCTTCTATTTTTGGAGTTGTTTACACAACATTTGGTATCAGAGGTTTGGATTCTAGGGTTTCGCTGCTCCAAACAGGTCATCGTGGCATTTTCGCTATAACTTTTTTTCTACGAAGTTTCAGAAGCTGAAATTTTTAGGGTGCGAAGCCGAAATCCTGAGGAAGATTGTCTAAAAATTTCAGAGCTTGATTCACAATATTTTTGGAGATATCATCTGTGGAAGTTAGGTCTTTTTTCAAGCTCCTAAACAGGTCATCGTGGCATTTGCGCTATAACTTTTTTTCTACGAAGGTTCAGAATCTGAAATTTGTATGGTGCAAAGCTAAAATCCTGAGGAAATTCATCAAAAATTTCAGAGCTTGGTTCGCAATATTTTTGGAGATATGTTCTGTGGAAGGTAGTGCTTTTTCAGGCTCCTGAATTTCATCTCAAAGAGGTGATCGTCGGAAAATTTCAATAACTCTCTCTCTGGGCATCGGATTGGAGTGTCGTAAACATTGGTTTCAAGTACATGGCCTGTAGTTTCTTCACTATCAATTTTAGAGACAAAGGACAAAACAGTGACACGTGGAAAGTCGTACAAGTGCGCTCTACTGAACCAGTCCAGAATTAGGTCCTTGTGGGAGATTGGACACAACTTTGTCTTGGAGAATCAAAATCAGGTCATACCTGTGGCATTTGAAAGAAGCTTCAGAGGGCTACTACAGGGCTGAATTTTAGATATTGAATATTTTCAATTACAGAGACAGTTCAATCAAACATAGAGCCCTCTCAAAGCATGTAAAAGTGGCGTGTGTACTTTTTTTCCTAATCAAGAGGTCTTGTTGAAGAATCAAGTTGAATTGATCGCAAGGGCCTATTGTAGAATAGGTATCAATATTGGATTCTAAAATGGCACCTAAAAAGAATTCAACACCCATTAAGCCTTCAGAAGGCTCTACCATGACTCATGAAGATGAAGAATTGCAACATGATCTATCAAAATTACAAGAGCAAGTGCAACAAATTTCACTCGCAAAGAGCAACAAAAAATGAAATGGAAGTTTTGAAGAAAGGCATGGAAGTGAAGATGGACGGTTTGAAGAAAGGCATGGAAGCTAAGATGGATGGCATGGAAGTGGGCATGGAAGCTAAGATGGATGGCATGAAAGACAACATGGAAAACATGAAGAATGATCTAAAAGCATACATGGAAGGCTTGATGACAAGCTTAAAACAAGAAATGATTCCTAATGGCGGAAATATAGTAGAAGAACCTCATGATGAGAACAAAATAAATGTTAATCGTGATTTAATAAACTCTAATGTTGGCGGGAAGAACCACCATATTCCAAAAATGGATATGAGGAAGTTTGATGGAAAGGATCCTGTAACATGGATACTACAGATGGAGCAATATTTTGATCTCCATAACGTGCAAAACACACAAAAGGTACGCATTGCAACTTTACATTTAGAACAAAAATACATTTGTATGGTATCGATGGCTTTGTTCCCGTAAAAAAATTGTCACTTGGTCAATTTTTACGGAGGAAATGATAGCACATTATGAGGATACAAAGAGCAACACCTTCTTTACCCAATTGATAAATCCCAAACAAAAGGGTTTAGTGGGGCAGCACATTGAGGACTTCCAAAAATTGAATATAAGGGTAACTGATCTTACAGAGGAACACAGGATTGATCTCTTCCTAGGCACTTTAAAGGACAACATCCAACATGAAGTTCGCGTTTTGGAACCTGATTCATTGGAGAAGGCATTCAGGTTGGCAAGAAAAGTTGAATGTAAAATTATGGCGACAAGGAAGCCTACCACTCAATTCTATAAAGAAGGAAGTGTTGCTACGCCTAGATTTCCACAGCCTACAAGGTTGACACCACAACAATTGGAAGAAAAAAGAGCAAAAGGGCTTTGCTACATTTGTGATAGCAAATACACTAAAGGTCATAAGTGTGCTGAGAAGAAATTATTTTACATAGATTGTGAAGAGGAAGAAGAAAATGAACAAGAAGAGGATATACACCAGGAACCAGCCCTAGAAGAGGAAGAAATGAATCCGACCATATCGTGTAATGCACTGGCAGGAATTACCACTCATCAAACTCTCAAGATAGAAGGACACATCAAGAAGAAAAGGGTAATAGTGTTGATTGATTCAGGTAGCACCCATAATTTTATTCATTATAAGGTAGCCAAGGAATTAAATTGTTTCCTATACCCAGCACCAGAATGTCAAGTGATGGTTGCAAATGGAAGAACTATAAATTGCTCTGGAAAATGCCATAATATCAAGCTAACCATGGGGGAATATGTATTGACTAGTCCAATGCTTTCCATTCCTATGGGAGGTGCTGATGTTGTACTAGGAGGACAATGGTTACAATCTTTGGGGACGGTAGCTTTTAATTTTCAAGAACTTTTCTTGAAATTTTTTTCAGAAGGAAAGGAAGTCGAATTACGGGGTATTGAAGGGAAGCCAGGAAGGATAATAAGCTCTAATGTCATGAAAAAGATTCTAAAGAAAGAACAACGAGGCGTAATTGCACAATTATGCTCACTAGAAGTTCCGACATCAAAATCATCTATTTCTGCAGATCTCCAACAAGTCTTGGACAATCATTCCAAGGTGTTTAAAACTCCCAAAGGACTCCCACCTATTCGTGATCATGATCATGCTATTCATTTGATTCCAGGAAGTGTTCCTCCAAACATCAGGCCTTATAGATATCCTTACTTCCAAAGAGCGAAATTGAACGTATGATTGCAGAAATGTTAGAGGCGGGTATAATTCAACCCAGTCAAAGTTCTTTCTCTGCTCCTGTAGTGTTGGTACACAAGAAGGATGGATCATGGCGAATGTGTCCGGATTATATGGAGCTCAATAAGCTCACCATTAAAGACAAATTTCCCATTCCCGTGATTGATGAATTATTGGATGAATTACATGGAGCAATTTATTTTACCAAGTTGGATCTTTGCTCAGGATATCATCAAATTAGAATGAAGACTGAAGATATTCCAAAAACAACATTTCGAACTCATGAGGGTCATTATGAATTTTTGGTCATGCCTTTTGGCCTTACCAATGCACCTTCTACATTTCAAGGGTAGATGAATTCCATTTTCAAACCCTTCCTTAGAAAATTTGTGCTAGTATTTTTTGATGATATACTAATCTACAGCAGGTCTTGGAAGGATCATGTTGAACATGTTGACGGGGTGCTCAAACTATTGCAGGAGAAACAATTATATGCAAAAACATCCAAATGTTTCTTTGGAGTACAAGAGGTGGAATATCTGGGTCATATTATATCTCACGAGGTGTTAAAGTAGACCCTAACAAAATTAAAGCCATTAAGGAATGGAAAGTCCCCAAGACAATAAAGCAGTTGCGAGGATTTCTCGGGTTAACAGGCTATTATCGCAAGTTTGTTAAGAATTATGGGAGAATAGCAGCACCTCTAACAACATTATTGAAGAAAGATACATTTTCATGGACTCCTGAAGCAACTAAGGCCTTTGAACATCTTAAAGAGGCAATGTGCCTAGCACCGGTCTTAGCTACGCCAGACTTCACAAAAACCTTTATCGTGGAATGTGATGCCTCAGGAAATGGAATTGGTGTTGTTTTAATGCAGGAAGGAAGACCCATTGCTTTTGAAAGTCGTCCAATCAAAGGAAAGTATTTACAAAAACCCATTTATGAGAAGGAAATGTTAGCAATACTGCATGCACTAAAGAAATGGAGAACTTACCTAATGGGAAGACACTTCAAGGTAAAAACTGATCATGATAGTCTTAAACACTTTTTGGAACAAAGACTATCTTCAGAAGAGCAGCAAAATGGGTCACAAAGATGTTGGGTTATGACTTTGAAATAATATACAAAAAAGGGAAGCTAAATGTTGTTGCAGATGCACTCTCAAGAAAGAATGAAGAGGTGGAAGCATTGATTTGTGCTATTTCTATTATCCAACCAGATTGGATAACCGAAGCAAGAGATGAATGGAAGAAGGACAAAGAAGTGTGGACACTCATTCAAAATTTGTAGCAAGATACTAGTACATCTGATACATTTAGTTGGAAAAATGATTCCTTATGGTACAAATATCACTTATATCTTTGTAAGAATTCCCAACTAAAACAAAATATTCTTTTGGAATTGCACACTTCTCCTTTAGGAGGACACTCAGGATTTTAAAAACTTACCACAGGGTGAAGAAAGAATTTTTTTGGGATGGCCTTAAATCTGATATTCAAAAGTTTGTGGCGGAATGTTTGGTTTGCCAGCAGAATAAAGTTGAGACAATTAAGACCCCGGGACTTCTACAACCTTTATCCATCCCAAGTCAACGTTGGGAGGAGATTTCAATGGATTTTATCACAGGTTTACCTAAGTCCGAAGGAAAGAGTGTCATCATGGTGGTAGTTGATAGACTTACCAAGTATGCACACTTTTGTGCTTTATCTCATCCATTTAAAGCAAGTACAGTTGCTACTACATTTATGGACAGAATTCAAAGCTACATGGAAGCCCAAGGGTTATTGTGAGCGACAGAGATCCCATTTTTACTGGAAATTTTTGGACGGAGTTATTTTCTTGTTTGGGTACTCAATTAGCTCATAGCTCACCTTATCATCCTCAATCTGATGGTCAAACTGAGATCGTAAATAAATGTTTGGAAGGATATCTTCGTTGTTTTGTATCTGATAAACAAACACAATGGGTCAAGTGGTTACCTCTTGCTGAATGGTGGTATAACACTTCCTTCCATACTGCAGCAAAAATGACCCCATTTATGGCACTTTATGGATATCATCCACCATCCATCACGTCATCTTTAAGGGAAAATTCGAAGGTTCAAGCAGTGGAAGATCACATCGAGCATCAGCAAGAAGTTCTCCAACTCTTAAAGGATAACCTGAATTTGGCACAAAATCGAATGAAACAACAGGCAGATCAACATCATAGCGAGAGAATTTTTGTTGTAGGATATTGGGTATTTTTACGGCTACAACCATACAAACAAATGTCCCTCAAGTAAGCAAAGAAGGATAATAAATTATCGCCAAAGTACTATGGTCCTTACAAGGTGTTGCAAAAGATTGGTACTATGGCATACAAATTGGAGCTTCCTGCTTCTTCGCGAGTATATCCAATTTTCCATGTTTCATGCTTAAAGAAGGTTATCGGTGAAAATCTTCCAGTTCAAACAATATTACCAGAACTTGATGAGGAAGGAAAAATCATATTGGAACCTGAAGCGGTCACAGAAACAAGAACTCGACAACTACGGAATCGATCAATTTTAGAATATCTCATCAAGTGGAAGAACTTACCCACTGAAGATTCTACATGGGAGGATGAGAATTTTATACAGAAGCACCCAGAGCTACTCAAGTGTTGAGGACAACACTTTTTTGAAGGAGAGGGGCATGTTAGGTCCCTATATTACTAGTATAGTCCCTTATTGTTGTTAGTGTAACCCCCTTATTGTTATTATTGTACCCTTGTAATCCCCATTTTATTATTATTGTGCCCTTAAATTATTATTGTTAGGTCGGCTAGGATTACATTGTGGCCCACTAGGATTACATTATGGCCCCATGGACTCCTATATATAGAAAGGAGGTTTGGTAAATTTGATCATCCAAGAATTGTTCATTTATGTAATGTATGGAGGTTTCCATGGCTACGCTTATTTCTACAAGCCCACATTCTTTTTCATTTTGAGAGTCGTTACACAAACAAAATGACTACTTTCAATTAGATACTTAGGATACCTATTTTTTTCATTAACATTTTTTATACCCCTTTATATTTTTTCATTAACTTTGAGCTCCATTTTTTATAATTTTCAATATAAAAACCCTTTACCCCCCATTATATGCTCAATATATTATGTCATTTTTTCTTCAATATATACCCACCAATATGAATGCACTTGGTATGGTATTGCTCCCCCAGTGAAACATTGAGAGGAAATATATTTCTAAGGAATTGATTAGATGAAATTTTATAGCAAGTATTTAGTAAGTGTAAAACATGTCTAAAAAAGTTACTTCCTACAAGTTCCAAAAGTTTTCTAAGCCTCCATATAGTGCTTAAGCATCAATAACTTTTGATTGAAAACCTATACCAAATTTGGAGGAGATTAGATCGATGTTTTCAATGAATTTTTTATTTCTTGGATGATCACGAGTGTTGGTAGGTTAGTTAACCATTTAGATTTTTAAGACTATTTTCTTTACTTTTTAATTTAGGTACCTTATGTTCCAAGAGATAATCTTCATTGGGCTCGTCAAGGGTGGGGATGTGGTGTGGAGGAAGGGAATACCTTCAAGATTAGTTTTATTATGCCTATTCACTAACATTTCTGCTAAGTCCTCTAGGATTTATTGTTTTCTTTTCCACCATTTCCTCCTCTCCTCTTTATGTGAATTGGAAAAGTTATTGAATGAGTGAATATTTACTCCTAAGGATAAATTCATAGTTCCTAGACTTTCAAGATAAATTTTTTTATCTTATAGGGGAGCCTTTAGATATGATTTAATAATTATTTTTAATTGGTTGTTTTGGATAGAGTAGGGATATTTACCCTTCTAGGATTTAGCAATGATGGGAAAGTAAAAAAATTCAAGATCCATGTTCTTTATTTCTCCATTTATAGATCTTCTTCTATATCCTCCATGATTATTTCTTGGAGTATTGACTCTAAGACTTATGACTTAGAGTCATAAGTCCCTTATGACCTAGGAATTATGACCTACAATATTTTATGACCATTGGTTTCATCTTCCAATGGATCTATTAGACTCCCATCAATTGTTCACCTTCATTTATTACTTTTCATATTCTACCTCAAGAGAATACCATAATCCCTAAGGACTAGGTTTGAAATAAGATACATGGCTTAACCTTGGACTATAATATGAAAAATTCTCATTCAACATCCAAAATTTATTATTAGAAAAATATTGTGCATGAATAATATAGAAAAATTTTAAAATTTTTATAAAATTGTTAGTGATTAGTAAAAAAACATAGTCCATAAAAAATTATGGATTAACATCCTATAAAAGAACACTATTGCTTATATATATTTAAATGAATTTGTGGAACAAAAAGATATGTTATATTTAAGTTTTTTTTGGTAGGTAAGGAATGTATGGGGAAAATCCATTATGTATATCATGCCTTCTTGTTGTCTCAAATGATTCATATCATCTAAATTTCAGAAAATAAAATTTAATAACTAGTAATCCAACTCAATAATTTCAAGAATATTTCTAATATACTTGATATTCTTAATAATAACAATATTCTTATGTTTTGAATTTGCTTGACTTGAATGTTTAGAATCTACCATGATTCCACGATAAAGTGACCATCTCTATTTTTTTACTCTTTCTACACAAAAATGTCAAGCATATTCTCACATTATAAGATATTTCCTCACCCTCAATATTTAATCATTTTCTTTATTGAAAATAAATATAATGCATCCATGGTTTAAAAGTGAATGGTGTTGAATTTTATGGAAAAAATATTTTCTAAGAATTACGCGTGTTCCTTTCTTTCATTTCCTTTGGGAATGCTGATCTCATATTTTATAATATGTGCATCCATACTTGCCTCATCTATTTGATTTTGAATTATTCACCACCAAGTGTACAATATTATCCCCACTTCCTATTCAGAGCAATAGGATGTTTTGAAAACATTCAAAGCCCCATTCTAATGTACAATGTTTTCCCCATTTCCTATTTAGATCAATTGTAAGTTAAGTATTATGTGGGTTAAATCTCCTAAATAGTCTTCTAATGCTTCACTTCTTTTTACATAATTATACAAATAAATTCATATTCATTATTTCATATTCTCCACATAGTATAGAATGAATGAATTTGTTAAAAATAAATAGTTCACAATTACTTATTAAAAAACAAAAATATATTTAAAACTTTAAATATCATTCTATAAATTTTAAAAATATATTTTTTTAAGTAAAAAATTATAACACAACTACTTTAAATCATGGGTTTACTTAACAAAATTATACTTAAAGACTATTCATCTAGCATTTTGCTTCATCTATAATATCATATGCATGGTCTTCATCATACCTCATCTTCATAACCTTTACTAATACATTCTGATATAAATAAAAATGTTTCATTTAATACATAGCCTTTAGTGAAAAAGATCTCTAGACATGTCTTTAGCTACATACATATATATTTTAATGTTTTCATATTTTTGTCAAAGAAAAACATCTATCTCATTGATACTATATTTGGGTTTCATTGATATGATATTTGGGTTTTCATTCATATGTATAAGTAAATAGATCTAAAATTTGTAAGAAGATCTTTCTCAAATGCACATGTATTTTTTTGGCATTATTCTTATTTTATTTTGTTAATTTTTATTTATAGATTTTTTTTTAAATTACTTATATGTAATATTTTGAATTTAAATTATTATGATTTAACCTCTAGCAACATTTAAAATGCGATATAATATTTTTTTTCTCCCAAACATTTCAGATCACATGTTTTATAAATGTTAAAAATTAAGGCCAAATTTTGGAGATGAAATTAAAAACGAAAAAAATTATTAAAATTCATCTTAAAATAATGAACCATGTTTTAAATGACAATAACATTTTGAAAATACTCGTCATGAAGAAAAAACTTATAAATTACTTTTAAATATATTTGTAAAGTGAAATATTTTTAAAAATAAGTTATTTTCAAATAAATATATAAAAGTAAAATACTTATTGAATACTCAAAAAATGAATACCTAGAATTTCATACCTAAAATTTCATATATTGTCCACACTTTCATATTAAATAATGGAATTTGTGGTTCATTATATGGATATGTGTTCAAACTAATATAACATAACAAGGTTTATAACATAGATATGTTTTGAAATCAAACCAATATATAAATATTTGCATTTATTATGAAGCTTGTATTTATATGTTAGTTAGACTAATTTTTTTAATAATCCATATTATAAACCACATGGAGGATAAAGTGTGATTAATTAAAAAAATGAATGTATGATTCCTAATATGTGTTATATATACAATTAAAATGAAAAAAACAATATGAATACATGCCCAATATAATAATTCATGGTATGACCCCGGATGCAGGTGACATTGGATGCACGTATGAAAACAATCCCTCCCATGTTCGAGATGATGAAGATATGCTACGCAGGCCTTCACTTGAAGTGGATCCACCTCCATGCAATAATTCACATGAGTTGATGGAGACAAGGCATCAAGAAGATACGCAATGTCAGCGACCACCCTGGGTGGTACCTTTTAGCTGCAATAATTTGAATGAGCTCCAGGATGGATATGACACTTTGCCATAACTCAAAGCACATGCATCCACATGAAAAATGTAGCAGCATGCACCTGGGAGCATGTCATAATGATGCACAACATCTACACTTGTGCCACAAACCTACAAAAGGGGAGGCCCTTCTGCATAGTGTTATTCAAATTTTGCTCCTTCTGGCCCACAATGCCCTCTTAGCCACTCTGTTTCAGTTTCATCCCAACTGCATGCTCCATCCGTTGTGCAGTCTCCCCCTAGTTCCAGTTGCAAAGAACCCTCTCGGCCGCGCACCTCCCTGACTATGCGCCTCCCTTCGTCTCCCCTTGCCTTGCTAGTTTCTCCCGACTGCGCGTTCTCATCATCAAACTCCCCTAGCTGCACAACCCCCAACTGCGCACCACCTTGCCCAATAGCACCATGCTGCGCACTCCTTGTCTCAGCTCTAAGCATCTTCTCTTTACCTCTCAGCCCCCCATCTCCCCTTTGATCCACTATCCCATGGCTCCGAGACTGCGCCAAAGGGAAATTAGAGGCTACCAAAGAGGTGCATTCCCTGGACGCTACCAACGAGGGGCCGATAACTATTTGGAGTCCTTTAAGGGCTCCTCTTTTGGAAGTCACGCCAAGGACGCCCCTAGAGCCCTGCACATGACCAGGAGGAGGAGGCCACTGTTTAAGAAACACAGAGAGGTAGAAGCGGACCCATGAAATCCACCATTGCGCACTAGGAGCACTCCACGCCCCGCAAAAGCGAGCCTCTTCCGGTTCAAGAGGAAATGGGGGAAGACACCGACATATGGATCATGGACTCGGAGGGCACTTTTACGCATGTATCGGATGCGGAGTACCTGGTCGCTTCCATCCTCTGTACACCTGCTTCTAGGCATCCGCACTGACCAACTGCTGAGGAGGAGGCCATAGCACAGGAGTATGCCTGCCGTATCGAGGAGGAGGAACCAGACACTGAGGATGATGAAAAAGCACCATGACTATGCAGTCGCTCAACTTTTTTTAGTTTTATGTTATTCTAGCTCTTATCATAGAACTTTTACTTTCACAGGTGCCATGGCACATTTTGTAATTTTATGTCTGATGTTATTACAGGGCTGGTTTCCTCCAAGGAGGCAGCCCCATACCTGTGCAACTATGAAAGCAACAAAGGCTGGGATTGGATAAGCGCAACTTACCAACTCAGCCTGTAGCATATGTAATGTTTTATTTCAAATCAATATCGTTTAGCCTAAATTACCAAAAAAAAAAATCATGGTATGGATTCTTCAACCACAGGTTTATATACAAGTTAAAATAATATATGAATATGTTCCCATGTTAGGAAATACATATTCTTATATTAGCTAACAATTAATATGTGAAATGTAAATATATAAACATTTTTATTTATTTAACAACCACCAAGTTGAAGGAAATCATGAATAGTCCAGTCACGTATACCATAATACATATGCAATTTATTTCAAGAAAGAAAGAAAGAAAGAAAGTATTTTTAACATCCACGAGGCTAAAAATATCCTATGGGACATATTGCTTCTCCATCTGGCTCTTGTATTCGGCCCTTTTCTTGTGGAGTTTTACAATAAACGCTCCCAACTTCTCGACAAATTCTTCGCTGAATAGATTATCCCAAGAGCTCGCTGCTAGAATACTTGCATAATTTTCCCTGCTGTCTTTGAAGGACTCACATTCTAAAATCAATTTTTTTTCTATTTCCACTTTTTCAAAAGAGAAAAAAATACATACTCTTTCCTCCCACATTTATTTTGGCCTTTTCCAACGCCCTGTTTCATAATGGAGTTGATGAGAATTAGTCCTTAATTGAGCAATAAGAATTTTATATCTCCAATAAATATTTGCCCTATGTATGCTTTTTGATTATGATTATGAGTGGGGTTAAAATATTCAATGTAGTACTTCTTCTTTCTCCCTAGCTCTTTCTCCCAAGTACATTTGTGGAACTTATCCATAATTTTTTATTTATCTCTTTACTGTTTGTAGGACACATGCTCAAGCAAATACCCCATTTACTAAACCATTTGTTATTTTTCCACATCCAAGTATTCTTTCTTTTGCACAAAATGTCATTAAACACAACCTTAGACCATCTACCCTCTTCCGTTTGCTCAATTGTTTTCAAATACCTTATGACTCGCACCATAGAAATTGCTTCAATAGGAGCAACCCCCATTTGACTTAACAAGATAGCATAAGGAGTTGCACTTTTAATTTTGAATTTGTTTGTAATCAAACGATTCTAAATTTTCTCAATTTGTTTCTACTGCATCTCGGTTGTGCCGCTGGCCCATAGTTCACAACTGTAGAAAATCACCGGAATCACTAGAAGCCCAAAAAGAGTTAGAGTGGTTTTCCAGTCCCAAAACTCTGCCTCTCTACACCTGTTTTGAAGAGCATAAAATACTTTCCAACTCCCCAAAGTTCTTTTCTTTCTACAACCATCCCAACTTAAATTTTCATTGAAGTCCATTCCTAGGTATTTTTTTTCTACGACTTCTTCCAGAATGTTGCCTTCAAGTAGAACTTATGATGGTTATGCTTTATTTTGTTAGAGAAAACTACTACTTTCATTTTGATAATATTGACTTGCATCCCTACCCTTCTATAAAAATTCTCGAGGGATGTTTGATTCGTAAACCAAGAATCAATGAAATCATATAAGGTCATCTCAGACAATAAAAGAAGCCCTTATAACGAACTTTCCTAAATGGATATGAGCCTCAAATTTGTGTCACACCTCATTTTACCTCATTTTCCCTTGTCCATTTCTATCTTAAACCCAATTTATCAATAAATATAGTTAAAATTACTTCTAGAATGATTTACATGACTGACTTGTTGAATTTTGTGATTTTTGCCATTGTTAAGCATTTTGACCGGAACTAGCTGCAGAATGCAGACATTCCGTAGCTAACCGGCGATTCTGCAGCTACCTTCATGTTTGAGTATGTTCCAAGTGGCCTCTTGAGAAAAACCGCATATGGGCATGATCCACGTCCTGTCTACATGGTTCATTGCTCATCATGGAGGAAGAAATGGATTCTGGGTACGGTTATGCACGTGGGAACACATTTATGAATGAAGACTCCTACTAGGACTGTCTCAGTCCAGATGTCTTTTCTTCTTCACGTAGCCACCTTAAAGACTCCTAACATGATTCGGATAAGGAAAGACATTATTCCTAAATTGTTGTAATTACTGTTACGTGCATTTGCTTTATAAACTCTTGGGAGACCGAGAGCTATGTTAGAGATTTTATGTTAGATTTGCTGCTAGATTTTGTTTAAACTCTGTGTTACGTCCTTGAAGACACAGAGTGTTATGTTCAAACTTTTGCATCGTTAATGGAGCAGACAAAGTTATTTTGAAGGCGTGATTTAATTTGGAGTTGAATGCCGTCAAGTGGTAGAGGGCCCCTGCCTCTTGCACGGATTTATTTTGCGTTAATTAGATAAGTTTTTCTAGTTGCCTTTACAATTTGCATTTGAATTAATAGTTGTTTTTGTTATCTACTGTAGACGTTCTCATTCTAATTCTTCCACCAGAAGATACTCTTCCAAAAGACCATAATGATGAATGTTGAATGACTATAGTATTGTAGAAATAGGAGTTGAATTTGTGGTTATTTTAACTAGCTACTGTAGTCGTATCCATTCTAGCTCTTCCACAAGAAGACACTTTTCCAACAGATTAAAATGATGAATGTTGAATGACTATGGTATTTTAGGATTAGGAGTTGAATGTATAGTTGTTTTAACCAGCTACTGTAGTTATATTCATTCCAGTTCTTCCACAAGAAGACATTCTTCCAACAGATTATAATGATGAATGATGAAAAGCTATAGTACTTTAGGAATTGGTTGTAGTTTTTGCTATTCACTATCACAGTTACACTTGTTCTAATCACTCTTCCACAAGAAGAAATTCTTCCAAGACATCCTTAAGAAGTTCAAGACATGACCGTGATAATGAATAATTTAGTTGTGTGTTTGTACTAAGTATCATCTCTGATCTTGCTCTTAAACGCTTGCCCAAGACATCATAAGAACGAGTAGGGTATGGATGTGATAACTTAGTTTTTCATTTGCTTTTAGTTCATTTGCTTTCAATTGCACTCAATTACACAATTAGAATTGTTCTATCCCTTCCAAAAGAAGGAAATCTTCCAAAATATCACTAATGATGAACAAACAGATTGTGTAACTTCATAGAATAATGCATGTTAGTATAGTTGAAAAGCTCCGGAGTTCATTGCATTTAATTCATGATCAGTTACTTCATTTCAAGTTTGATGATGACTTATAGTTCAGCATTGTTCTAGCTTAGTGGCATCTTAGGTTCATTCTTAGATTAACTCATTACACTTGCATCTCATATTCAAACTGTCATCCATTGCACAATAGATCACTTTAGTTGTTAGGATTAACAAGACAGCCTTCATTATTCACAAACATCTTCTTGTCCTAAAAACTACAACAGATCCATAGCCATAGGAACAGAAGACAACATCACTATAAGGTCTGAAATCTCTCTGCAATCTCCTCATCATTTTATAAACAGAGCTCTTCCTCAAAAGAACTATTTTGAACAAGAAACCAATAACTTTTTGAGTATAAGTTCTGTGACATTCAATTAAATTGCATAATAGAACTAGGAATTAATCATAGAATAAAAGAGCTTAGGACAGAGTATTGCATCATTAGTGTTTAACTGTTTAGTTAGAGGATTTGCATATTTAGTGATCATTTCTCAAGTTTAGTTTGTGTCATTTGCCTAAAAAGTCATTATCAAGCTTTTGCTTTCATTTAGTCATAGTTCAGATTCTGCTTCATTGTTTCCAATTGCATTTACCATTCCATACATTAGGCTTAACTCTGTTTTTGACCACCAACTTCTTTCCATTAGTTTTCTAGGCATTTTCATTGTGAGCATAAAACATCAAAAGACCAAAAACATCATAAATCAACATAAAAGACCAAAAATATCACAAAACACTACACACAACGCATTAGGAAACAAGCACCTAGGTACATATGGTACACTTCACTTCAGCAGTTTACAAATCCTGGTTGACAATTAAATGAACTCAGTTTAGGAGACTAGATTGAGACACAACATTTTGGCGCCGTTGCCGGGGAAGTGAAAACTAGGTAACCCTTGTTTCTTAGCATCCAAAAACAATTTTATGCGTAGGGAGAGAGATTCAAGGGGAAGATTTATAAGCAGCAGAGGCAGAAGTTTGACATCTAGAACACCACTTGTTTCATCTAGATTCAGAACTAGTACACCTTCAACTCAAACCCATCTTCCATCCTTTACTGATCCTGGACTTCTAGAAGATCTAAGGTCACCTATTCCATTAGAGAAACCTTCCACTTCATCCACTGAACCTGCTATAGAAAAAGATCTAAAGACTCCTGTTAGGGACACAAACCTTTCTACTTCCACAGGAGAGTCAACCATGGCAGAAGAAGGAGGAGGAGGAGTTGTTAATGGAGAACACACATTATTTGGAGGAGGTAGAGGTAGAGGAAGAGGAGAAGGAGGAAGAGGTAGAATAGGAAGCTCTTTTGGGTTCCCTATACTTGATGAAGAAACCAATACAACCATGAAAAACATTTCACCCTCTGTCCTTCCGAACTTCTATGGACTTAAAACTGAAGATCCCGAAACTTTCTTATTCGAATTTGAAGTGCTGTGTAGGACTTATGACTATCTTCAAGATGCTCAAAAACTGAAATTATTTCCTTCAACCTTGAAGGGAGCAGCATTGAAGTGGTTTATGAGTTTAAACAGTAGTTCTATTAGAACATGGGAAGACATGAGACAAGCATTTCTAGAGAGATACTTGGATTATTGTATGCCAGTTAATCATAAGGAAGAAGCAAGATGTTACAAAAAGAAGATGAAAACTTAGAAGATTTGTTGGAAAGATTTAAATACAACATAAAAAGGGCATAAATGGAAAACCTAGATCAAGACACTTTAAAATCTCTTTTGTTGAAAACCATTAGGGATGAATGGTTGGATATCCTTAACATGATGGGAAAAGGGGATATATCACAACTCACATTACCTGAAATATCTGAGTTATGTATCAACCTTCCAAGAGGGAAATCTAAAACTGTCAAAGGTCCAAGAGATCCTGCTCTTGCAAGGGCAAGTAAGTCTGCTTCTGGGACAGTAAGTAGATCAGAAATAGGACACATGCTTGATGATTTTAAATCTGACATCTTAAGGAGTCTTAGTGAACAAATAGACACCCTCAAGATACAAAACAAGCAAAAGGCTGAATCTGATGCCTTGGCAATCTTTTGTCCCAAATGTAGGAAGAAACATGCCTTGAGAGAGTGTCCTCTAGATGTAAAAGTTGTAGAAACTTGTGTTATTTGTTCTGAGAAACATGAGACCAAGAGTTGTCCTTCTCTTCCTGGTCTCAAGGCTATTTTTCAGGAAGAAACTCCTACAGACTCCACAGAATCTCTTAACTTTGTATCTAGAAGATCTTGGCAGGGACCTCAGACACAAGGATTCCATGATCAAATGTATAATCAACCTCCACCTTGGAATTCTTGGCAGCAACCTTGGCCCCAATTTCAAAATCAATCTCAAGCTTTGGCACAAGGATCACAAGGTCCCTATGGAAGATACTCTCCATATTATAAGTATCCACCATCCTGTCCACCATATCCACATTTTTATCCTCAAAATTCCCAACAAAATTTTCCTCAAAATCTTCAACAAAATTTTCAACAAAATCCTCAACAACATCATCCGAACCAACCTCATCAAAATCAACCACTTCCATTACCATTCCCTCAAAAATCCAATCAATTGCCAGCTCAACCCATACCAAACCTCAATAATAAGAACCCTCAGAATACATACATGATAGAAGGACAACAATTTCCAACTTATTTAATTACTCCTCTAGACCTTAGTGATGTTCAACTTAGGTCTCGAAGGATACTTGAGAAGAGGAAACCTTCTGTGATCATACAAGAACAAGATAATTCTGAGGAAGACTCCCTACGGGTTAATAAAAGTCTTGGGGAAGATACATCCTTTCAAGACCAAAACATTGAAAAACTGAAACAAAAAGATCCAATAAATCCAACTCCAGTATTAGAGCAACCATCCACATCTACTTCTATACCTCCCTTTCCGGAAAGACTACAAATTGATAAAGGTATAGAAAAACAAATAATGGTGCCTAATTATGATTTCTTGGATGAATTGAGAAATGTTTGCATTAAAATTCCATTATTGCAAGCCATCAAGGAAATCCCAATTTTAGCCAAAACAATAAAGGAGTTGAGTATGAAGACAACAAGAAAAAGAATAAAAGAAACCAAGAAAATTCAACTGATAGGACAAATAGCAGACATTATGATGGGTAAGATTACCATTCCAAAGTATCTTGACCCAGGAAATCCAGTTGTCAAAATTCACATCAATGGAATTGAAATTCAAAACACACTCATTGACTTAGGAGCAGCAATAAATATCATGAGTAGACAAATCATGGACAAAATGAAACTTCCTAATCTTCTCTTTACACCCACACTATTACAACTAGCAGATAGATCTGTGATCAGACCAGATGGGGTAATAGAAGACATTCCAGTGTCCCTAGACTCTTGGGAGTACCCTGTGGATTTCATGATCCTAACACCCAAGAATAATCTAGGAGGCCATCCTGCTATACTAGGAAGACCTTGGTTGGCTACAGCTGATGCCTTTATTAGTTGTAGGTCCGGTGATATGTATATTTCTGATGGTAGTTCAACAAAGAAATTCACTTTATATCCTCCAGCTAGGACAATTACAGAACTAGATGACACTCAATGGATAGAGGATGAAGAATATTTACAACCACTCTTCACAATCTCAGAAATTAGTGAAGATAATCAAATTCTGAATACTCTAGAAAATTTTGAATCCTCTCCAGAGCATAAACATGAATCATTTCAAGAGGGATCCAATATTGAATTCTTGTTATCTAGGCAGATGTCTCTTCATTCTATGGACAAATTTGGCAGCTCTACAAGTGAAATTTTTCTAGGCAAAACCTTGAACATAAACAAAAACCTAGAAAAATCCCAACAAGAAGAGTTAGTCAAAGTATTACAGAGACATTCTTCTGCATATGCATGGGAATACACTGACATGAAAGGGATAAGTCCCAAGACTTGTACTCATCACATCTATATAGAGGCAAATTGCAAACCAATTAGACAACCTCAAAGACGGATGAATCCAAATCTTAGGGACATTGTCAAGGAAGAATTACAAAAATTGTTAAATGTTAACTTCATTTATCCTATTTCAGATAGTCAGTGGGTTTCCCCTTTAGTAATTGTACCTAAGAAAAATGGAAAATGGAGGGTGTGTGTTGACTACCGAGAACTGAATAAAGCTACTCTTAAAGACCATTTTCCCTTACCTTTCATAGATCAAGTATTAGATACATTAGTAGGTAAAAAGTACTTTTCATTCCTGGATGGATTTAGTGGTTACAATCAAATCCAAGTAGCACTTGAAGACCAAGATAAAACCACATTTACTTGTCCTTGGGGTACCTATGCCTACCGAGTATTGCCATTTGGGTTATGCAATGCACCCGCAACATTCCAAAGGGCAGTATTAGGAATTTTTTCTGATCTGATACATGACTGTGTAGAGGTGTACATGGATGATTTTACAGTTTATGGGGATACATTTGAAGAGGCTTTAGAAGACATGGAAAAGGTCTTAAAAAGATGTCAAGAAGCAAACCTTTCTCTTAGTCATGAAAAATGTTTTATGATGTTCACTGAAGGTATTGTTTTAGGGCACCACATTTTAGGGGATGGGATTAGAGTTGATGAGGCGAAAGTTGAAGTTATTTCTAACCTATCCATTCCAAATTGTCAAAGAGATGTTAGAAGTTTTCTAGGATTTACAGGGTATTATCGGAGATTTATAGAAAACTTCACCAAAATAGCATCTCCTCTCTTCAAATTACTCACCAAAGATTGTGAATTTAAGTGGACTTCTGATTGCCAGTTAGCTTTTGAAACCCCGAAAACCAAAATTTCTGAAGCACCTATATTAAGGGGACCTAACTGGAAGTTACCTTTTCATATCTCGACAAATGCTTCCGATACAACTCTAGGAGCAGTATTGGGACAGAAAGATTTAATTCCCTATGCCATCTATTATATCAGTAAAAATTTGACTCCTGCAGAGTTAAACTATACTGTAACTGAAAAAGAGTTTTTAGTTGTTGTTCATGCCATTAACAAATTTAGACACTATATAATAGGCTATGAAACTTTTATTCACACTGATCATTCTGCCATTAGATATTTAATGAATAAATCAATCACTAATGGTAGAGTTATAAGATGGTTGTTATTATTGCAAGAATTCAACATTACTATTCTAGATAGGCCTGGAAAACAAAACACTGTGGCTGACTTCCTGTCTAGAATTCCAAATATCAAAGATGACACTCCGGTTGAAGATCAATTTCCTGATGAATATCTTTTTGCAGTTTCTACTCAAACTCCATGGTTTGCTGATATTGCTAATTATTTAGTTTCAGGAAAATTTCCTTCAATTATGAATGCAAGGGATAAAGAAAAATCATTAATGATAGTGCAAGATATTCATGGGTCGCTAATGAGTTGTACAAGACAGGTCCAGATTTGATCATTAGAAGGTGTGTTCGTGAAGATGAGATGCCTGAAATTCTCAAGGCATGTCATGATGAACCTTGTGGCGGACACTTTGCATATAAGAGGACAGCCTATAAGATCCTTAATTTAGGATATTATTGGCCATCTTTGTTTAAAGATGCAAGGGAGTATGTAAAAAGGTGTGACAGTTGCCAAAGGGTAGGGAAACCTTCTCCTTTAGGTGAGATGCCATTACAACCTCAGGTACACATTGAACCTTTTGAAAAATGGGCCTTGGATTTTGTAGGACCTATTAGTCCTCCATCAAGACAAAAGAAATACATATTAGTTTGCACTGATTATGTTAATAAGTGGGTAGAAGCTAAACCATTACTTGTTGCTAATGAATCATCTGTAGTTACTTTTCTTTTTGAGGATATTTTCACTCGTTTTGGTGTCCCAAGGGAAATTGTTACAGATCAAGGAGCTCAATTTACATCAAGGCTAGTGGAGCAAATGATGGAGAAGTACAAAATCAGATATAGAACATCTACTCCTTATCATCCACAAGCAAATGGTCAAGTGGAATCCACTAATAAAGTCATTGAAGGAATCCTAACAAAGACTGTTCATCTACATAGAAGAGATTGGGTAGATAGGCTTCCTGAAGCCTTGTGGGCCTATAGAATTACATGGAGAAACACAACAGGCCATACTCCTTATGAGCTTGTTTATGGAAAGCAAGTTTTGTTTCCTATAGAGTTCCAAATTCAAACATTCAAGATGGCAGTTCAGTTAGGACTTGATCTAACGGAGGCACAAAAGCATAGACTGGAGCAAATTAATGAGTTGGATGAGATCAGACAAGATGCAGTTCAGAAAACAAGTCTAGTCCAACAGCAAAGAGCTAGATGGCATGACAAGTACATCAAGGAGAAGAAATTCAAAGAGGGTGACTGGGCTCTCTTGTTTGATTCAAAATTCAAGGATTTTCAAGGGAAATTTCAGACACATTGGCTTGGGCCATATGAAATTGTTCAAATTTTTGATAATGGGGCAGTAAAAATCAGAACTATAGAAGAAGAAGAGGTCACTTTTCTTGTGAATGGTCATAGACTGAAGCTATACCATAAGCCACTCTCAAGAGAAGAGTTTGTCAAGAAGTTCCAAGAAGACAATGATGTGAAGTTAATGAAGAAGAGTCTCTCTTCTTCATCAACTTGATTAAATTTTCTGAAGCATTTCTCTTTTGAAAATAAATAAATAAATAAATAAATAAATAAAGGTATAAACATGAAAACCAATCATTGATTGGCATGTTTATACAGAAAAGATAGGGTGAAAATCAGAGTCTCTCTGACACTCTAACTTTTCCCATTTTTGTTTTTATAAGCAGCTGTTATAAAAATTATAAGTACAGTTCCATAGTACTTATGATTCATTTCATCTCACTCCATTCACTTATTCATCCATACTCCATCTCATCCATCATTCATATTTCACTCCATTCCACATCTCATTCATCTCACTCCATCTTCCATTCATTTCATTTTCATGTCAAAACACAAAATTTGATATCTTGCTGTAAGTGAATAAAATATGTCATGAATTGCAGTACAACCCTTATGTTCCTTCATTCCATATTCATGAACTAAATCCATTCCATTCCATTATCCACTTCATACATATCATAATCCATCATCCATTTTCATTCATACCACATAACATTTCACCCATACTCCAAAAACATTCCATTTTCATGATTAAAGTGTTTTACAGGAACATTCTGCAGCTCAGTGGACATTCTGCAGCTGATCAGCCTTTCTGCAGCCCGTTAGTCTTTCCGCAGCTACAAATCCTGAAGACATCAACTAGCAGACATCCGAATTACAACAAAGTGACCCAGTGAATTCATGAATCAAAAACATCAAGAAAATTATGAAAGATTCCTCCAAAGATGAGCAGAGAAGACAAAAGCTACAAAAATCAAATAAAGGGCAGAGGTAATAAGTTTAAAATTACAATGGCATTTCATAAAAATTTAACATAGTTTAGTTATGGATTATTCGAAAATGTTGTTTTAATTGTTTTTATTGATCAAACACCAACAAACCCTCTACAGACTTTAGATTAAAATCTTCCATTTCAAATTTCATATCCGATAGCATTTAAGCGGTGAAACGGCCAAAGCATTTGAATTTTCCACGTCTCTTAACCAAGACATTTAATGATGATGATTCCCTCTTCCGTCGTAAAATCCTCCGCCGTCTCCTCAATCATTAATACAATCCCTCCACCTCACTCCACTACTCCATTCCGTGACCACTACCATAACTTCATTCCGTAGCCGGCATTCCATTCCGAAGACAGAGATATTATTATCACCAGAAGCAGAGCTAAAGGATATCAGTTTGAATAACATTGAGCATTGTAAACACAGAGCAGAGTAGAAAGGTAAATTTGAAAGTATAACAGTGCGAGGACTTGAAGCCACTTGATTCTGTGGGCAGATAGAATATCACTGTGGACGGAGTTTGAAGCATTTTCACTATCAACACAGAATTGTAGCAGAGTGGAGTTTGAAGTCTTTTGTTACTAAAAGACAGAGGTTTTAAAATTGAAACCATTTGCTACTAGAGACAGAGGTGTTGTAGTGTTAAGTTCGAAGTCTGTTGTTACCAGAAACAGAGGTGTTGCAGTGATTGAAGTTTGAAGCATACCATTTGCTACTAGAGATAGAGGTGTTGAGTTTGAAGTCTGTTGTTACCAGAGACAGAGATGTTGCAGCGTTGAATTTGAAGTCTTTTGCTACTAAGAGCCAGAGGTATTGCACAAAAAGAAATTTGAAGCCATCTGCCATTTTCAATCAAAAACATTTCAGCTCGAAATTTGAAACTGCTTTCATCATCAAACAAAGGCATAGCACTCCGACATTCAATTGTCAACAGAAGCATATCAATTCGAGGTTTTAAAGGCATTTGTTATTATCAATCAGAGGTATGTCATTCCAAAATTGAAGCCATTTTCATTTAGAGCTTGAAACCATTTCAGTTCGAAAGTGAAAGTCATTGTTTTGTGGGTAGAAGAGTGTTAATTTGATATTGAAAAATCATGGGTTTAATTGTAAGGACTGAACCTGTGGGTTCAAAATATTTAGAAGGTTACCCACAATGCAAGGAAATGTTACAACAAATAGGATGGCTTCAATTTTTGGAAAAATTTAATGGCTTCCATAAGGAAGTCACTAAAACATTTGCTAGATCATTTCAAGGAACCGAAGTTGAAGTAGGGGATATCAAGTTTACTGTCACTGAAGTTTTTATTGCAGAGGCTACAGGATTGCTCAGAACTGGAGAGAGATGGTTTAAAAATAGGGAATTCCACAATGACTCCTAGAAACAAATTTTAAAATCACCAAATATGGATGTTAGTGTATTCAAGAAAGGAATTCCCAGCTCTGCATTGAAAAACAAATGGAGAAACATACTACTTCTTTTACAAAAAATTGTTACATGTGAGGGTAGATATGGGACATTTTATGTCTACCACATTAGACTAATGATGCATTTTCTGGGAGAAGATTTAAATCTACCATATTTCTTGCATCAAAGTCTGAAGAAGATGGCTTCCTGTGTTCAGAGAAGAATTCAATTTTTAGAGACAACCCCGTATCATCATGGTTTAGTCAAAATTTTGATTGAGCATCATCTAGCTAAAACAAATGATACATGGGATGATTTCTTAATAAGAAACCATTTTGAAGAAGCAAAAGAACCATCACCTAAACCACAGCCTACAAAGAGAAGTAGGAAATGGAGGGCTTCAAAAGTTGAAATCGACAAACCAGTCCAAGAGAGCAGTGAAGAAATCATTTTGGAGAAGTTGACTCGAATCAAGAGGCAACTTAAGGAAGAAAAGATAATCAAGGAATCTACCACAGAAAAAGGAGAAGGATCCTCTCAGCTTAGGAGAAGCCACAGATTAAAGGGAAAACTGAAGAAAACATCAATCAAACAAACAGGGGTAATCAATATTGAAGATGAAGAAACATCCATTGAAGAGGATGATGAAGAAGATTTTTATGAAGGCACCCCTGAAATTGACCCTGCTCAACAGGAAATTTATGACTATGTGGAAACTTTAGAGAGGACAGCTTCAGAAAGCAGAGAGAGAACCCCCAGTCCTCCACTGTCTGAAATTGATATATTAAGAAGGGATAGGTATGAGTTGGAATTATTGAATAGACACATCAAAAATGAGAATGAAATTCTCAAAGATCAAATCAAGCTCAAAATTGATATGAACTCAACCTTATCCCTGCATATAGACAAAGTGGAGAGGACCAATGAGAAGTTGAAGACAAAGAACAAAAAGCTAATCAGGGCACTCACCAACCTCAGGTTCAAACTTGTGATCAGGAAACCCAGAAGGCCTCTAGCTTTCAGAAAAAGGAGAAGAAGGGGATTAGATGTCCTTGCAGAAGCCTCTGAATTCATAGGATAATTTGCATGAGGACATGCAAAGAGACAACAGTGGGGGTATGTTGAGCCTCAAAATTGTGCTTTCCTTCACCTCATTTTACCTCATTTTCCCTTGTCCATTTCTATCTTAGACCCAATTGATCAATAAATATAGTTAAAATTACTTATAGAATGATTTACATGACTGACTTGTTGAATTTTGTGATTTTTTCCATTGTTAAGCATTTTGACCGGAACTAGCTGCAGAATGCAGACATTCCGTAGCTAACCGGCGATTCTGCAGCTACCTTCATGTTTGAGTATGTTCCAGGTGGCCTCTTGAGAAAAATCGCATATGGGCATGATCCACGTCCTGTCTACATGGTTCGTTGCTCATCATGGAGGAAGAAATGGATTCTGGGTACGGTTATGCACGTGGGAACACATTTATGAAGGAAGACTCCTACTAGGACTGTCTCAGTCCAGATGTCTTTTCTTCTTCACGTAGCCACCTCAAAGACTCCTAATATGATTCAGATAAGGAAAGACATTATTCCTAAATTGTTGTAATTATTGTTACTTGTATTTGCTTTATAAACTCTTGAAGTAGACCGAGAGCTTAGTTAGAGATTTTATGTTAGATTTGCTGCTAGATTTTGTTCAAACTCTGTGATACATTCCTGAAAACGCAGAGTGTCATGTTCAAAATTTTGCATCGTTAATGGAGCAGACAAAGTTATTTTGAAGGCGTGATTTAATTTGGAGTTGAATGCCGTCAAGTGGTAGAGGGCCCCTGCCTCTTGCACGGATTTATTTTGCGTTAATTAGATAAGTTTTTCTAGCTGCCTTTACATTTTTCATTTGAATTAATAGTTGTTTTTGTTAGCTACTGTAGACGTTCTCATTCTAATTCTTCCACCAGAAGATACTCTTCCAAAATACCATAATGATGAATGTTGAATGACTATAGTATTGTAGAAATAGGAGTTGAATTTGTGGTTATTTTAACTAGCTACTGTAGTCGTATCCATTCTAGCCTTTCCACAAGAAGACATTTCTTTCAATGGGACAAAATGATGAATGTTGAATGATCGTGGTATTGTAGGATTAGGGAGTTGAATGTATGTTCTTTAACTGCCCATCAGATGTTATATTCATCTCCAAATTTTTCCACAAGAAGCATTCTTCAACATATTATAATGATGAATGAGATACAGCTAGAAATTTCCGTAGTAATTGGTTGTAGTTTTTGCTATTCACTATCACGCTACACTTGTTTCACCCACTCTCTCCACAAGAAGAAATTCTTTCCAAGACACTCCTAAGAAGTTCAAGACATGACCGTGATAATGAATAATTTAGTTGTGTGTTTGTACTTGCGATCATCCTCTCCTGTGGCTTTAAACGTCAGCCCATTGAACGCCCCTAACGAGTAGGGTATGGATGTGATAACTTAGTTTTTCATTTGCTTTCAGTTCATTTGCTTTCAATTGCACTCAATTACACAGTTAGAATTGTTCTATCCCTTCCAAAAGAAGGAACTCTTCCAAAATATCACTAATGATGAACAAACAGATTGTGTAACTTCATAGAATAATGCATGTTAGTATAGTTAGAATGCTCCGGAGTTTCATTTGCATTTAATTCATGTTCAGTTACTTTTTTTCAAGTTTGATGATGACTTATAGTTCAACATTGTTCTAGTTTAGTGGCATCTTAGGTTCATTCTTAGATTAACTCATTGCACTTGCATCTCATATTCAAATTGTCATCCATTGCACAAAAGATTACTCTAGTTGTTAGGATTAACAAGACAACCTTCATTATTCACAAACATCTTCTTGTTCTAAAATCTACAAATGATCCATAGCCATAGAAACAGAAGACAACATCACTATAAGGTCTGAAATCTCTCTGAAATTTCCTTATCATTTTATAAACAGAGCTCTTCCTCAAAAGAACTACTTTGAAAAAGAAACCAATAACTCATTGAGTAAAGGTTCTGTGATATTCAATTAAATTGCAGAATAGAACTAGGAATTAGTCATAGAATAGAAGAGCTTAGAACAAAATGTTGCATCATGGTAAGATTAGTGTTTAATTGTTTAGTTAGAGGATTTGCATATTTAGTGATCATTTCTCAAGTTTAGTTTGTGTCATTTGCCTAAAAAGTCATTATCAAGCTTTTGCTTTTATTTAGTCATAGTTTAGATTCTGCTTCAGTGTTTCCAATTGCATTTGCCATTCCACACATTAGATTTAACTCTGTTTTGACCACCAACTTCTTTCCATTAGTTTTCTAGGCAGTTTCATTGTGAACATAAAACACCAAAAGACCAAAAACATCACAAATCATCACAAAAGACCAAAAATATCACAAAACCACATACAACGCATTAGGAAACAAGCACCTAGGTACATATGGTACACTTCACTTCAAAGAAGCATAAATCCCTGTTGACAATTAAATGAGCTTTCCGTTTAGGAGACTATTAAAGGTTCCTGATAGGCATCACCCTCACGAATTTAATTACCTTCGTAATCCCTAATAATATTAAACCAAAAGGGTAGGAGACAATGGGAACCTTTTCTATTTTTGTTATCGCTTCTAAAACTTTCTGCAATGCCCATTTAAGTTCTAATTGTGACTCCCTACTTATTCATACAACCTGCACAATCGTTTCAAATTCTGGAACCCTGGGAAGTTCTCACCACCAAAGCTTATCCCTAGGAACCATGTCCAAGGCTTTTCTAAAATCAACAAAGCAACAAAAAAATTCTTCCTTTTTTTCCCAAAATTTTTCAATGATGTGCCTTAAAGTTATACAATGATCAACTATGGAATGTTTAGGTCTAAAACCTGCTTGCCCTTTAGCACATTTATCTCTTTCTTCTGCCCACTTGCTGATTTTCTTTTCTAACATGCTTCCAAATAACTTTGCAAACAACGGGTTTATCATTATGGTTCTATAATTGGAGGGATTATTGACATCACCACTCTTGAAAAGAGGTATTTCCATACTAGTTGTCCAATCTGTGGGGAACGCCTGTTATATGATGTTGTTGAAATTTTTTGTGATGTGAGGTGAAAGAATTTTTAAGCCCCACTTTAGGTACACTACTTGGAGTTTAGCTAAGTCTTTTGATTTTCCAACACCCAACTTCTTAATACCCATCTCTACCTCTTGCACCGTGAATATTTTTGTGTCTTTGTTGACCAAGGGAGGAGTGTCAACCTTGAGATCTTGCTCATAAATTTGTCTTGCATAGTCAAACCATTTAGAAGTTGTAATGTTGTTTTCAATTTGCACCTTTTTCAGTTGGAGCTCCTTCCGGAATAATTTGGAATTATTTTTCACAAGGAAGATTAGTTCTTCTCTTCTTGAAACCATGAAATCAACCTTTTTCTTTCTTAATATTTTCTTTTAAGCTTTGAGCTTTATGTTATCCTTGTCTCATTCCTTCCACATTCTCCTTGCCTTTTTGCATTCCTCATCAACTAAGCATTAACCAGAAAGAAATTTGTTTCAGACTTCTTATTTTTTCCCTTTTGCACTCAGCAAGTGTGATTTGAATTAAATGTGTTAATTTGTGACTATGAAGGCCATGAAATGAGATTTCCTCCAAGTTCTTGAAGAGCCTCTCTAGCATTATTTTGAAGGTATACAATTCTCTGGAGTCAAAATAATTCTGCCCTTTGCGGGATTTTGTTGAACACATTGAGTTTTTGACCCTAATTGCTTCTTTCCGGTCCAAGAGAAATTTAAATAAATTGGCTTGTGATATTATTTTAAGTCCCAAATTTTATCTCCAATCAACACTTCCTCCATTTTCTCACACAAAATATGCGAGCAAATTACATAATCTACTACAATTGCTCCAGTGTAATTATTGCAAGTAAAATTACCAGACTTTTCCTATCTAGTCATACCATTACAAATAATTAAATCGAAATCCCCACATAGCGTAAGAAATTTTTCACCAAAGAGATTGCTGCCTTTATCCTCTGAGATTATTTACCATTGGTGATTACTCTATTCTGTAAGCTAGATAGGTCACAATCTTCTTTACAACATAGAATGCTAGCTTGTTCACCTGTAGTTCTAACTTTGAAATCCCCCACTATAAGGACTTCACCTAGTTGAGAATATATTGCAAAATATGATTTTAGGGCTGCAAAGGGATCTTTGTGGCCAAGCCCTCTACTTTTGTAGATTTTCGAAACTTGCGGTGAAAAATAACATGTTGCAATTCTAACGTGATTTCGATTTTTTTATATTTTAAGCCAAACAAATTGCTTATTTGAGTCTTCTTTTTCTCTCACTAATACCACGATAACCCGTGCCCTTTGCCATTCCCGGCTGCCTTGTTCTACGCTGCTATCTTCCAGTACCCTTCAAACAAAGGTATCTTGCACCCTTCATGCTCATTCATTAAAGACATTAATTATAGTTATGTAAGCTTACTATATTTCCTATTGACCTCCGTCTCTTATGTATACATTAAAGAGACTGA